>OX387423.1:1200000-1800000 GCA_947563755.1 Lochmaea crataegi | reverse complement strand
TGGCATTTTATTTTTTTTAAATATTAGTTTGTCGACTCCCGATTCACATGACATGACAGCTGTGCACAAGTTAACCTCACATTCTGTTAAATGGATTGAGGTTTAGTTAGAATCAAGTAGGCTCTGTATTTTTCTACCTTGGTTAATAATGAACAACTTTACTACCTCAACAAAAGACAATAAAGATAGGTTTAGAGGCTAGAAGTGAAAAAAAGTAGGTTTAGAGGCTAGTAGTGAAAAAATAGATATTTCTACGAACGTGCGGATTTTGGCTCAGAAGAAAATTCTACTTTTCCGCACGCTTCTATTTTATCGCACGCCGTGAGGAAAAGTAGCCTTTCTGCGCGCAAAATAGTAACTATTGTATTTTATATTATTCTATTGAAATTTTGTTGATTACTGCGTTAATAACTATTAATTATTCTATCAATAACCAGAAGGTAACTAATAAACTTGTTAGTTTGTATCTAGTTATTCTCTATCTCTAATTAAATGATACTTTTCTCATTTTCCGCCCGCTCGTAGAAAAAAATGTTGTTCCTAACACATGCGTAAAGTGTCTTTTCCGCACTTGAACGCATGTCCGAATTCATATCACTTTCCGAACTAGTTAGGAAATAGTAGTGAGTGCAACAAGTGCGCAAAGTGATACTTTTCGATCGCGAGCCGCTAGGTGAGTGTTCGCTCGTGGGAAAAGTACTTTGCGCACATGTTGCACACAATTCTTTTTCTACGATCCCGGTTTTCAGAGAAAAATAAGAAATATTTTATTAATAATCTATTTTGGGATTGGAAATGGAAATTTGAACAATTTTTAAGTATTATTCCAGGCGTGTCTCTATTTTTTACCAGAGTCTTAAAGTTGCATTTCTTGCAATTTCCAAAATTTCCATATATTCAACTTATCTGAATCTGAATTATTGTCAATTCCTTCCATTTCGAATTATTATTCTAATAATGTGCACTAAAGGATACGGTCGTTATCAAATATTCAAATTAAAAACTAATAAGTACCTAAAATATAATTTTTAAGTATATGAAAATAATCTACATGACAATAAATTATATTTTAAATAGCAAACGTCAAACTACCTGTCAACAAACGCAGCATCCTAAGATAGAAGTATGGTAGTAAAGCCAGTATAATAGTTCTCTAATGTCTTTTACGCATGTGCAGTGTGCGTTACAGAAAATTCCCGCATCACTTTTTCGCACTGTAGGGAATTAGTAACTTTGAAAGCAAGTAATAAGCCGTGTCTATTTGTATACTTTTCATAGTGATCGTAGAAAAAAAACTATTTAACAACTTCAACACTTTTTGTGTGTGCAATTTAGTACATAGAGCCCGTTCAGTATTAAAACTGTCATCAAAGTGTCGAAAAAGAGTTTATATTATGCTGCCAATCTACTGTCAATCACTAAACTCAATAACTCTCTAAACTCAATAAATATTGAAATTTGTAGGTCGCATGGTATTAAAAAATATGCCTAAAGAAAGGTTTCGTAATTAATTTCATATCAAATACAACTCGTAGATTAATTAAATATTAAACTCAAACTAACGTCAGTCGTACTAAAAACTTAAAATTGTTTATTTAGTTCAGTTGACGTCTTGACATTTTTGGGGTTATGTTGTGACAATTTTATTGATATGATAGGTACCCATCCACAAAGAGGACTTATGGAACTTTCAAGAAAAATAAACCACTGTATAAATTTGTTCATGTCCAAAGGTATGTTACAATAATGTATGTAAAATTTTAACATACAAATAAAAGTTTTATAAGTCGAAGTTTGTTTGCACACAATAACCATCAATAACTAAACCTAACCTACAGCCAAATAAAAAGAAGAATATTTGATAAACTTCATTTGACATAATATACTAGATTCTCATACTATTTCAGGGGTTTGGCAAATTAGTCCAGTTATGTCAGATGTGACGTGCAACGGTATTAATACTGAACTGGCTATAGGTGAGTAAGGGTCAATCGACTTTTTTTTATTTCAATCTTTTTGTTACAGCATGTATTGTACTACTTTTTTATCAAAAATTTTGTTACCTTATCTTAAATTGCTTTTGATGATAAAGCCGATAAACTGTAAGCAAGCATAATGAATATAAAATTATGTAGTAAGCAAATTTTTAAAATGATTTTTTAATAAAAGCATAAATAACTGTATGAAAACGGATAGGAACAAGTACCCACTTTTTTAATTGAGTATAAAAACTAGTACAGATACTTCACCAATACTATTGGCCAATCAAATATTTCATACTGTAATCAAAATGATGAACAACAAGTGCAAATTGAAAGGATTTAGGTCATACGGTGTCATGGTAGTTCATTATACCTACCATTAATTAAAAAATGTTTTCGTACCTACTTTCAGATCAATAGAATAGCCGATATCTACCTATCAATATACAGGATGGCAACTAATTTATTATATTGCTGATTTTACAATGATAATCTTGAATAGATTCAAATGCTCAACATAATTATAATTATTAACTACATATATGAAGATACAGTTTATAGAACCAATGAAGCATTAAATTTATTATTTGAACTTTTTGAAAATTATTGAATAACTTGTTGGTAGCTGATCAAAGTAAAATTATACTTGACTGTTTCAACATACGATCCTATTCTTTAAAAATTGATAAGCACAGTGGATGAATTAGTAACGTTGATATTAACAAAATTTCTCAACCTCTAGATTTTCAACCATCTGTATATCTTCCTCTTCTTATCACGCCCTCTCCTGCCGAAGTTTGGCGATCCAATTAGCAATTGTAGCTCTGGAAACTGTAGCACGAAGGATTTCTGTAGACGAGCGGTTTTTCCCCCTCTATTATGAGGCGTAATATGACCCAGTATGACCGAGGTATTGCATTTTTCTTTCCTTGATGGTGTTCAGTAGCTCTTTTTGTTTGTGCACTTCGTCTTTGGTGATCCTTTGTACCCATGAAAGTCGCAGCATCCGTCTATACACACATACATTTCAAATGCTTCCATTTTCTTTTCAATCTCTGAATTTAGTGTCCATCATTCACATCCATCGAGTAGGACAGAGACATCTGTATTTGGTATTATTCAAGAAAGAACCTTATTAATGAAGCTACGTGGCTGACAACTCTGTGGTTAATGAATGCAATGAAGTTAATAAGTTGTATCTTTCTGTTATTTTGTCGTGGCGATATCTTAAACGTAGCAGTATTACTAATGCATTTTTCACTTTTCCACCAGCAAATTCAAGTTGGAAAATTTATTTATAGACTATATACTCAAGCACTTGGATGCCTTGAAGTCTTTTCCATTTCTCCGGTTTCATTTTTCCAGTTCCTTATTTCATTCATCCGACAAATTATGGAAAGAATTCTAGGGGGTAACGGAAATATGTATATATGCACTATCGATCTGGAAAAAGCATTTGATTCACTACCAAGAGAAAGAATATGGGAAACTCTAGCAAGAAGAGGAGTCTCGAATGGATTACTGCATGCTATCTAAAGTATATACGACAGGACAAGCAACATAGTAAGAGTAGGGACGAAAAAAAAAACAAAAAACTTGCAGTGATGGATGAAATCTAACAAGCATGCGGAAAAGATAGAATAGGAGTTTGTGTAGGAGTACGTAGGAGTAACTAAAGCCAATAATAATCAAAGACCTGCTATACGCTGACGACCTGCTACTAGTAGCAAATAATAGAGCCGAGCTAGAAAGAGCGATAGAACACTGAAACAAATATCTCAAAGAATACGACATGAGAATCAACTTTAACAAAACCGAGATAATGACAGTATCCAGGAAACACGAAGATATACAAATCAGCATCGATGGATACACAATGAAGACAACAGAAAGCTTAAAATACTTAGGAGCCATATTGGAAAGTAATGGCAACTTGGAATCAGATGTAAATAATAGAATACAAGCCACATCTCAAATTATTCAATGCACTAAAAGGGGTGTTTTTAAACAAAAGGAAAACCACCAAAATAAAGATTTATAAATCTGTTTTTGTACCCACCTCAACGTATGGAAGTGAATCGTGGATACTTTCCCAAAGACTAATATCAAAGATCATAGCGATGGAAATGAAAATACTAAGAAAAATGGAAGAAATAACAAAGCTAGACAAATGAAAAAATTAGAGCTAGACTGAAGGTGGATCCTATAATATCAAAAATAGAGCAAACTCAACTCAGATGGTTCGGACACCTGACAAGAATGAACGAAAATAACATAGTTAAACAAATATGGGGGGCAGGGTGGGACGGAATAGGTAGATCGAAGAAAAACTGGAATCAAGAAATAGGTGATGTACCGAAGAAAAGAGGAACTTCTTGGACGGAAGCAAAGAAAATAGCAGCAGATAGGAAGAGATTGAAAATATACTGCGGAACCCGCAACCCTGACACCTAACGGTACATGACACCATTACTCTTTCATTTCACTTTCTGCCTGACCTTCCTCTCCTTTTCATTCTACCAGATATTTTTCATGCTGCTTCATCCGTTACAGATGGTCTTGCCACTGCAACCTTTCTGAACAGATTACTTTAATTATTGTCGACTCTCTGTACATCTTATTATTGTTTTGTACTTCTTTGTTGCTCTTGTGGCATCTGCACATCTTTTGTAACTACTTGGTCAGTCTAATATCAATTTCTTTCTCTTCATCGAATTTATGATTCATCAGGACTCCTAAGTATATAAGATGGCTGTGCGTTTCCATTAAAAGTACTTGTTCCCGCGTAACTCAAAAATTAAATGGAAAAGAAAAGTGGACTGTATTTAAATGATAAAAAGAAACTTACCAGAAAATCTGCTTTTGTTGAAACTTTCTAATCTGCTCTCACTACACTCCAGAAATAGATGGGGTTAGAGAGCAAGGATGGAAAAAAAGGAATATCAGGGGTAGTAACAACCACGAGCAGTTAATTTGACATCAACCGAATAAAATTTTAAATCCTAAATTTGCTTTGTGTAACTTTTTGGGAGACCGTATATTGAAATATCGCTTCGAACTAGACTTTGTACGGTACTACTGTACTACCTTAATTAATGTTAGCAGAAATAATTCTGAGCACATTACCGAGTTGTCAAACAGTACTTTATAATAATGCTGCAACGTTTCTGGTTCTTCCTTCATAGTTTCATGTATTGATTTTTTATTTCGTTCATTTCCAGACCCATTTCTTTTGATGCTATCATTAGATGTGCTGCTATTTTCTTCAGCTCTTTTTGCTTGCCATTAGAACAACATCGTCTGCTTAGACCAAGCATTGGTGGCTTTATTTAGTAAAGTATCGTGCCATTTATATATCTCTGGTACTCCACTTATTTAAGGCTCTTAGGTAACTCTAAGGTAACTTAGTTCTATTTATTAATTCAGAAGCTGCCTTAAAATCAATGAATAGCATAAACGTGGGAATCTCGTACTCATAACTAACAGTGTGTTAATACTTGCTTTAGTAAGAAATTTTTGTCCGTCGTTGCCCTACGAAATCTACTCTCTTATTATTTTTTCTGCATTGTCCTACTTCATTAGTGGTAAATCAACATGTTGTTGAATTTAACTTTTTGGCCTTTATAGTTTCCACTCAAATGACAGTTGTTCAAATTATTACGACCAATAGTATACATTAAACATCTTTACACTGTGATTATGCAAAGAGTAGCTAAAGAAACAGTTGCAAAAGCTTAAGCTTTAACCTCTCTGCAGTTGATTTTGGATTCACTCTGTATAAACTACTTCTTGACGCTGATTGTAATGGATTGATACTCACTTTAAGATAAATTAGATAATGTATGTTATAAAAAAAGTACTGAATAGAAGATTAATGCTGTTATTAATGCATTGTAAGAATGAATCCATGACAAGTAACGGCTTGAAGGAAAAAGTATATAAAAAAAAATGAATAAGTAATTTAATAGTTAACGGTACAATTATTTTGGAACGTGTATACATGTATCTAATTACATATAATTTTCTTTGTAGACGATGATATCAATTTCGTAGACTTTTTTGCGAATACCTACTATTTATTTTGAACGATAGACGATTTAGTCAAATGATGTTAATTATTTTCCTCAAGTCCGTGACAAAAAAAAATATATAAGACATGAGTAGTTTTAAACTACTTTTGGCTACCAATATTCTTTAAAACAATATATACAGGGTGTTTCATTAAGAATTGTCCATATAGTAACTGGATAAATATGAAGATTTAAGCCAAAATACTTCCCCTAATCGAGATAGGTATAGGGAGTTTTATTTTAAATATTCTAAATGATTTTAGCCCATAGTTTTTTTTTGTTCAAACTTGGCAAAGAGTTTACATTAGGTTATTTTAAACAATGGTAAAAGATAGTTTTCCACTATTACCAGAGGCGTGCGGTAGGGATGGATATTTTCTTCTATCCCCCTACAATCAACGCCACTGTCGTAACAATCGTTTCAGCATGTTTATTTGATTCTTCGTCACTTTCTACGTAAATATCATCCTTTTGTCTCAATGCGATAGAGTGAGTAGTGTTCGAGTTATTTGCATTTAAAGGTAATGTATTGTTAAGATTTGTTAATTATTTTTATTATTTTATTTTATATTGTTATGATTTAATATTATTTTTATTAATTTATTTTATGAACTTACCCTTTTTTAAGCTAGCTCATCTATAAATCGGAAGATGAACTCTGACTCTCTTTGGGTTCCGGCGCTGATAAATAATTTTGTTTTTATATTAATGTTAAAACTTTGAATCAAATATATTTTATGAATACAACAATTTATTAATTTTAATGAATTTTGTTACGCCCCTGGAAAGCACTCCTTATTAACACAGATCCCAACCACGCGTTTTCAAATTTTAATAACTATGATCTGTGTTGTGAGATGTCTACAATTTAATTTTTAAGAAATATAATATTCTATCTAAACAAAAAAAAATTACTATTTATATTAATAAAATGCAAGGAATCTCAATTAAACTATTTACTAATAATATGATGAATGCATTTATAGAAAAATTACATGAATATTAAATACTAATGTGGCAAATAACAAAAAAAACTATGGAACAGAAGTAACTTAACCTTAAATAAAATAGTGCTTTCAAATATAAGGTGAGATAGATACAATTTGGAATTTAATTAAAATTAAAACTTGTTAATAATCTAAACCCCCTTTACAGATGTACATCTTATCAAATTATTTCTTTATCATTTATATTGGTACCAATAAAAATAAACCAGCCTAACACTATCCACGAAGCACCGAACTGATGATGGCCTTTCAATTCTCTGGACTGCAATTCATAGAAGAGTGATACCAATTCTCACTCTCCTGGAATACAGGACCAGCTCCACGACTTCAATCAGGTAGGAGCCTTCTTTACCCTTTCCAAAACCTGACTTTTACTTTTTCTCCCACTTGGATATTCTAGCGATAACAGAAACAAAAAGAAAGGGGAAACATACGGAGGAATTAAAAAATGGGCATCTCATGATATTAAGTGGAGTAAAGGAGGAAGATAGAGCTAAAGAAGGTGTGGGATGTATAATAAACAGCAGATGCACGAAATATGTGAACAAATGGGAGTACATATCCCAAAGAATATTGTACGTAGAATTAAAAATGGAAAAAGAAGAAAAACTAAATATTTTAATATTATATGGCCCAAATGAAGACGAAGTAGCGAACAAGAAGGATGAATTCTGGAGAGAAGTAACAGAAGTAATTGAATACTTAAGGGGAAAAAGACTGATACTAGGAGATCTCAATGGAAGAGTCGGGGTACAGGATGAAAAATCGAGAGATGTTACAGGAAAATTCGACGAAAATGTGAAAAATAACAACGGCAACAGGATAATTGATTTCTGTATTCAGAATAACATGCTAGTTATGAATAGATTTTTCAAACACAAAGATATCCATAAGTTCACTAGAGAGGTAAAAAGCAGAAATGAAAAATCGATTATAGACTATGCGGTGATTGACATGAGATACGGAAGAGAAATAATGGATGTTAGGACTAAAAGGGGACCAGAAAAAGGCAGCGACCACTACCTTGTAGAAATAAAAGCGAAGATGTTAGTCCAAAACAACACAAACAACAACAGAGGACAATTCCCAGCATCCAAAGGCAAAACGCAGGAAGCGATAAAGACATATAGGCTAGCCAATAAAGAAGTAACAAGTAAATACAAAGAAGAAGTAAGTAAAATAATCCATGAAACAGAAAACGATCAGAGAAATAATATAGAACAGGTTTGGATTTGGTATGAAAACGCACTAATTCAAGCTGCAAAGGGTATATGTGGAGTGGCAAAAATCTGAAGGAATAGACACACGAAACAGACTTCATAGTGGAAAGAAGAGAAGTTGGAGAGTAAAAATTAAAATGGAAGCAATATTTAGAGAAAGACACACAAGGCTCATAATGTTTACAAGGAACAAAGGAAAAAAGTGAAAGATTTAATAACGGAGGCGAAGAGGCAATCATGGGAGCAGTTTGGAACAAAAATGGAAGATGACTATCACACAAACCAAAAGTTGTTTTTCAGAGTTTTAAAAAACGCAAGAACGGGAGGCAAACAGACTAGTATTAAGCGAATAATGGATAAAGAGAGCAATATCCTGACGGAGGAAAATGAAATAATGGAAAGATGGAGGCAATATTTCCACGAATTGTTAAACCTGCAGATTCTAAATGAAGAAGAACTAGAAAAACAAGGTCAATATGAACAAGAAGAAAGAGAAATATCAAATAAGGAAGTCCTGGAAGTCATAAAGGGGTTAAAAAAATTTATAACAAAGTATGGAAAGAAGGAGTTGTGCAACAAGACTGGAAGACCGGTATAATAGCTCCAAAGCCTACGAACGGATATTAGAAAAGAAACTTACAGTGCAAACCGAAAAATTCTTAGAACAATCACAAAGTGGATTTAGGAAAGGGCGTAGCATCAACGACCATATTTTTACGATTAAACAAGTGACTCAGAAAGCAATAGAAAGAAATTTGGAAATATACCAGGGATTCGTTGATCTAGAAAAGGCGTTTGAAAGAGAGGCAAGAAATATTATTAAAGAAGCATTAAATAAAAGAAACTTAGATAAACAATTAGTAAATGCAATAATGAGCCTGCATGACGACAATACAATATATGTAAGAACAGACAATAGTGTGGATACAATTTAAAATTCATCGTTTCAGAACTAAGGCTACATTCGCAATCAATTCGCAGGCCAAGTGGCACTTTGGCACGCAAGCTAAGCAAATCTATTTCAGTGTGATCGTTCACAACGCAATTTGGCGGCAGAGTTGAAGTTGAAGTCGTCCAAATTTCTTGCAAGCTGCAAACTTTCACTTCGACTTGCACTTCGAGCCGGCTATGGGACATGCCCATTAATTTTTGTTATTTGTTTTTTGATATATCTGACATCCGTCTGATAGTCCATTACTACTAAACTCCAGTATATACTGCTATACAAAATAAATCCAAATCCAAATTATATATTATAACCTCAGACTGAACTAAATACAGACAGAATCATGCTTCGGCCATATGTTGAAGGAATCCTGACAATTATTTAGGTACGAACGCGCTTGAGCCGACTTGCGTGCCAAAGTGCCACTTGGCCAGCGAATTGATTACGAATGTAGCCTAAGTACTAACAAAAATTTAGTCACCTTCATTTGTTATCGATTGTGGATGTCAATGAATACGTTGCGATGCGGTAGCGATAAAAATAAGGTTTTTCCACTTAAATTAAATATTATATGTTACTCGTACTAAGTGACTGGCATCAAAAACGAAACAAATGGTAGACAACTTTTTTGTAATCAACATTAAAAAATAGGACGATTTTGAGTACCTACATGTGGAACAAGTTTCTATTATAATTTCAATTAATATATGAGGATTTCCTTTTCCGTCACTTACATAATCGGTACCAAATAAGAGTTGGACAAATCATTGAAATGGTCATTAATTTCATATGAAATTCAGTCATATGACTGTCGTTGTGTAAGCTTCAATTGGGCACCGTCCTTTGATCTGCATATGCCTAATTAACGGAAAAAGTCGAAAAGGGAGACGAACAGGAACTTCAAAGTTAATTTCAATGATTTATTGCAAAACGCACTAAAGCGAACTCAAAACTAAGTGCAGCCAACGTAAATAAATAGACGAGGCATGCACTAAGCACTAAGCATTTGTTTACGTTGTTGCCTCCTGATTTTGAATCAACTAAAGAGATAAAAATTGTTTTGCTTGGTGGAACTTAATGAAAACTATTTCGATCATCGCTTATAATTTTGTTTTATAATCTTTTTATCTCGATTCACAAAAATGTCAATAGTGGTCAGATTCCAATACAAGGGTATGTCGTGAAGTGCATACCTATGCAATGTCCAGAAAAGTTTAATGTTTGGATTGGATTATTTGGCGATCCTACTGTTGGTCTTCATTGATTCATTCGTTTGGGTTGTGCTAAATTTCTCTTATAGGTATTTATTAATTTAACTCGACATTATTTTGGCATTAATAATCAGAGATGAAAGCCCGAGAGCGAAGCTGTCAGATTATTAATGCCAAAATAGTCGACTATTTATCAAGGTCTTGTTTCATTCATATATTTAGGTTGTGCTCATCAGCCCAGACACTTGAACTGAATCTTTGTACCATTTCACATGCTATCTACTTCCATTCCAGAAGCTTCGTGTCTTCTATAAAAGTCCCTAGTTTGACTGGAGGGATTTTCGGTAGTTGTAATGGTTGTAGTAATTCCTTTCCAAAGTGCTTCCGTCTAAGTTCTTGTAAGTTCTTGCAGAAGCACAGTATGTAGGTAGGTGTTTCATCATCAAGCTCACATTTTCTGCACATAGGTTCACTAACTTTGCCCATTCTGTATAGATGTTTCCTCAGGGTCTTTAAATGTCTCTCACCCAGTTTCAATAGCCTTGTTGGGAGTTCCTTGTCTACCATTGTGTGCCATTGTGTCACACTCCATTTGATTTGGTGATCTTTATCTAACCAGTTCCCGATTTTCCCTCTTATGCAATCTTTTGTGATTCCACAAAACGGTTCCGGACCTATGAAGTCTCCTTTAGAGCCTTATTTAGCTAACTCGTCCGCCATTTTATAACCTGCAATCTCCTCATGTGCCTGCCAACCTGTTAAGGGATTCTTTGCAATTTTTCACCAGCCTGCACCTAGTTGTTGGATTACTGATAGCTTCAGTGAATATTTTAATTTTTTGACCGGCATATCATCTTCTGATGTTTTCTGAGACCTGATACCTGGACCAAATTTTGCAAGGCAGCTTCTCCTGATTTCCCTGCTTGATAAGCCCACTTGTAGTCTATGTAGAGGGATGCTCTTAAGCGCTCCTTGCAAAAACATTTAATGGTCTTTTTTTGCGAAGTAATTTGACTAAGAACATTTATTTTGAAGTATCTACGCATACATCGTTGATCCAACGTTAGGAAACAGGATGGCATTTCCACACAATTATTTCCAGTAATTCTTCAGTTTTTTTGTAATAGATTTCCTCGGCTTTGAATGGGAAAAAGAAGACTCATAGAAAGGTTCCCACGTTAACCAACCTACTAAGTAATACGTATGCACACAGGAGCATCTACTGTGAATGATTTTTTTGTAATTATAAGAATTTTAGTTTTGTAAAGTTGTTAAATTATTTAAGTTCATACTACGTATATTTTTCCAATAATTTTTTGTTATAAATGATGCATTAATAAAAAAAAAATGTTTTCAAATGATGTATAATTTGAAGTACGGAATTGCTTTTGTTCCCGTCAGACATCGACAGAATAAAAGTTTCCGCAACGATAAATCATATGATTGACTTTTTAATCATGTGATTAGATGAGAGGGAAGGCGTGTTAACAGTTGATACTATTTAAATGAAAATTGATCTCTTTTAGAATCTTTCGTGTACAAATCTGTTTGGTTTTACGTGCCTCACACTGTATAGTAATAATTACAAACTTATCACATACGACATAATAATGTAAATATATTGTAACGGTTTCTGTGCCGATATGACGGTCTAAACAGTTGAAGTATTTTGTTAAAAATAATTATTAATTATTACTAATATTAGATATCCCCTAATTGAATTGAACATAAAGCGGACAGGTCTTGTACCTAACAGTAATAGAATCTATTACTCAATCCTTTCTATTTGTTCTATATTTTGTCGTCTATATTGTGAACCATTTCATTTATTATTTAGAGTTAAAAATATAAAATACCCACAAATACATGATTTTATTTTTATTCTATCTTAATTGTTGCAATAAACTTGAAAACAATTTTGAATAGAGAATGAAGAGACGTTTGAACCGATATATCACAAGCCTATACTTCCCATTTAAAAAATTGGGTGTTGTGTCTGTCATTCGAAGAGTAGTGATCGCATTTGCACTTTGAAGAATGTCAATTTGACGTATTTCGGGATTTTCTATAAAAATGTACAATAACCGAAATAATGAATTTATTCCGTTCGGCTTTTACACACTGTATATTAAAGATGGTTTTTTGGCAATCATTTGAATTTGACAATGCGGGTAGAATTTCTCTAGTCATTGTGAAATTTATTTTGGATTTCACACTGATTTTAGATAAACTATACTCTAGCAGTAAGCAATCGAACGATAAGTTTTATATAAACATAATTGAAACATATATAAGGGTGATCAGTTGAAATAAAAAACTTTCTCCCATAATCGGGAGCTAACTATAGAGATACATGCAATGAGAAACGGAACATAGAAGTTTAACGTATTATCCGATCTAAATAGTCCACCAACAAAACATTTTTATAAATTAACTTGAATGAATATCAAGGAGATGAAGAACTGGTTGAAAAATCAGCACCTCGCTCACTGGAAGGCTCTACCGGGTCTCAGGCAGTCCAAGCTCCTATTGAGGGGATGGACTGATGGACATGCTAGAGCTGCTCTAGAACTACCAAGGAGTAGGTTAAAAAATATAGCAGGACTCCTAACAGGGCACTGCTGTCTGAGGAAACACCGCTGTAGCCTAGGTTTGGAGAAACGTCCCCTATGTAAGGGTTGCGGCATGGCTGACGAAACGTCGGACCATGTTCTCCTCGAATGTCCACATTGGGCTGTGCTACGCAGGCGAATCGTCGGAGTCCCTGTTATGGCCCCTGAGGACATAAGCAGGCATCCACTGAAGAGGATTGAGTCCTTCATCGAGGGACTCGGCTTCATGGATGCATAAGTAGCAGGAATGGCACAATGGGCCCGCCAGTGGCCTCAGTGTCGAAACCTTGGCTTGAGTTTTCCTTGGCCAAGGTTCGCCTGACTAAATTAGTAGTAGTAGTAGTAGTAGTAGTGAATGTATTTAGCTGGACAGCTGGATTCAGAACCAATGTAAGAAACCCCCTTCTCCTCCCAAAATTTGTTAGTTATGTGCATATGTTTGATTTCTGTACGAATTTATTTTATTTTGAAAAGTTTTGGGCTTGAACAGTACTCTCAGCTATCGACTGTTGTCTACTGACTTTCTGACTCTAATTAAGGACCGCCCATAGTTGAGAATACTGAGTGGTGGGAATTGTAGGTTTCCAAATAAACGATTGTAGTAAACGTGTTTTTAATTTGTTGAAGCTTGATGCTGGCCATCTAATAATGTTAAATTATTTGGTTTAGGTACCTTTTAATTAGGGTTGACGTTCTATAAAACACATCTTTCCTCGACAAATGTTTGAAATTCGATCTCTCTGACCGAAAACCCAAAGCAACAATTGCCAATAATCTACACATTCTTTAAATCTAGCGCGTGTCTGCTTATTTTGAAATTGTTACTTATATCGAATAATAATTTATAACCAAACTGCTTGGTCGATATATTTCATAATTATAATTAAATACATTGATACTAAAATTAATAATCTATAATTTAACAATAAGCATAAATTCTAACCTAAATAATTAACTACCCATTACAACTAGTTCAAAAGCAGTTCTGATACAATGCTTGAAACCCTTGTGTTCCGTTTCTCATTGCATGTATCAGTATATTTGGCAAATCCATACTAATGTCTAGTTTCCCTACTATTAAAATTGAAAATATCTGTTATTTAGATCAAACACCAGTAAATAGGGAATCTGATAAAAATTGAAAAACAAGACAAGTGGTCGTGAACAAATTTTTATTCGTTGCTCAACTCACTTCGTACCAACTGTATACCCCGAAATTAGTGTAATTCGTGATATGAATAGCAGTCAATATTGAAACTAAATATTGAGCGGAAAATATTAGAGAGTTATTGCAAATGGGAAAAAATCGCCGACGCTAATAAAGAATCCTTTAAGGCGATACCAAAAGTGCACTATTGCAGAGTGCTTTAAGTGAAATCGAAACTAACCACAGAACTGAATAAATTATGTGTCCTGTGAAAGTGACAAATCTCAAACCTTGGAGAATTTGTGTTTTGTGGTTAGAGTGTTATTAGCTATGTTCTTTCGTACTGAATCAACTGATGGAACTTATGTGATTGAAGTGGAAGTGATTTTGCAATCAGAACACATTCATCCACTGAATGCCCGAAAGAATGCGCTCATTTTCATCATAGCCTTAAAGACGTTTTCGTGAGGTTATGTCCACAGATAACATGTCGTTTTGTCATTTGGAGGTTATTTATTTTTTATTTATTTATTGAGTTACTCTAACTAACGAAAAGGAAAGAAAATTAATATTAGATTCCCTTGTAAACCCCATTCAATTTTTAAGCTCTAGTATAATTGAAAAGGTAATAAATTTTGGTTTGCTATCTTCAGGTGCAATTTATGTTTTTAATTTCCACCAAAGAGGGTTATCTCTGTAAAAACCGGAGAAAAACGTAAATGTATATTATAAACTTCTAGCTTAAAATTTTGAGGTTAACTTTACCAATGTGAACTAACTGATATAATAAATTCCGCGTTTAGAATAATTACTTATGATCACTTTTAAGGTGTAGAGGGAGAACTGATTGAAAACGAAAGAACGATCGCTTAAACTGATCTACCTGATTTTAGTTACATAGATCACTTCTTTCAGTACGAAAGAACATTACTAATATGTAACATCTCTATATGTAACTGAAATAAGTCGAAGTTTCTTTGCACGCAATAACCATCATTAACTAAACCTAACCTATAACCAAATAAAAAGAAGAATATTTGATAAACTTCATTTGACATCATATACTAGATTCTCATACTATTTCAAGGGATTGGCAACATAGTCCAGTTATGACAGATGTGACGTGCAACGGTTTTAATACTGAACGGGTTATATTTTTAAGTTTATCAGTTGAATTATTAATTTTCCATTGCAATTCGTATGACAAACAGGTGATAAACACAGAACATACAGTTTCATTTACAGTTTTGTATTTATTACACAAAATATACAGTTTATGGTGACAGATCCGTCATATTAAAGGAACTTAATTGAAAAGTTTTTTGCCTTTAACTAAAGTACAGGAATCCTGTATTTTAGATTGGGAATATCCCTAAAGTTGGACTCACTGAGCATGCGTATTTGTCAAAATAAAAGAGAGTTTGTTAATGGCGGTTTTCCACTAAATGGACAGTTGAGTTTGTGTAATTTGTGTTTCTTAGAACCCGAAAAACAAAAACAAAACTGAAACAAACCAAAAACTCTTGTTTCCATTAAGCGAACTACGTTTTGTTCGAGTTTTGTTTTCGGTCCTTTTCCATTGGGAACACATTTCTTCAATAAACAACCAACATGTTTAGAGAAAAAGATGTTCTCATTCTTAGTTGTGGCTGGTTTATATTGTGGTCCTTGGGAAAAAAGTAAGAGCATATATATTTTTTACTACGAATAATTTATTAATAAGTAAAGCATTATCATTTAGGAGAAAAAGACGGCGACAACACAGATATTGGGTTCGATCACTTTTATCTAGAAGAGGAAATGATGGTGCATGGAGCTGCACAATTAAGGAAGGATATCCAAAATGATGAACTCACAAGGTCAATGCTTATGTTTTTGATTACGGCATATAAACCCCGCATTCAATATCTTGAATTACAGCGTTTGAAAACAAAATTCCTATCTATGAAAAAAAATACGTTATTTACCTACCTACCTACCAATTTGGTACAAAAGTTGTGTCTAGACTAGCAAAACGAAAATATAGATTGATTTATTTACTTATCACACTTCCTCATTAATCAACGGATATTAAAAACGCTCGTGGGAGAGAGTTGAAAACGATTAGTGAAAATTTGTTACTAAATATTGTTACGCGAGCTACTGCAATAATATTCTCACTTAGTGCCCCCAGTGAAATCCCCGTATGAGACGACTATGGCTCCTCCGCCCAATTTTCGAGAAGCATCCAGAATACGAAACATCGAGAATATCCAATGCGCCCGCGAGAACGCCGAGATACTTCGAGAATTACGGCGTGCGAGTATAAATAGGCCACCAGCTTCGCTGCAGGCAATTAGTCAATCAGTCAGTGTTGATACCGAAGGAAAGTAATCGCTACTCGATAAAGTGTTTATTAAGTGACTCTCATATAAATTATAATTAGTGTGTTTAGTGTATTAGATAAATTATTAAATAAGGACTGAATTACATATAAATCTGTAAATATAAATTAATTGTAAATATAAATTAGAATAAACGTTACAATATTTTGTAAAATATAGATAGAAAATTAAATGTTTATTTTACATGTTTTATATTAAACTCATATAATATTTATTAATAATTCTCGCCAAGCTACTTTCCACTTTTTATAGCTGTAAAAGTATCAACAAGTGAGGTTTAATTACACTGATAAACTGAAATTCTGGCAAAGTCTGGCAAAAGAATAATAAACATCAAATGCTTTTATAAAAGTAAAAAAATATTTTTAGAATAAATTACCAAAAAGTATGGGTAAATGAACTATTTAGGAAAACAAATAATTGTAAGAAACATTTTTAATATTTTAATTTTCTATGCGCTTATCAGAAAGTAGAATAGAATACGATTATTATGTGTTGAGCTCAGAAGCTTACTGTCGAAGGCGCCAAAAAAGGTTTTCAAAGAAACAACCAAATTTTAATTTTAGCACTCTAACGCTTCTTTCACATTACACGGTTTTAATCGTGCGGTTAAAAACCGTACCGCTGTTGAAATTGAGAAAGGTCTTTCATATTATACGGTTACGGTTAAATGCCGGTGCCATGTCGTGCAACAGCCCGTCTAGTTAAAAGCCGCACGGGCGTGTTCGCCGAAGTGGTCTACGTAACTAAATGCATGCTTTCACATTGGACGGTTTTAATCGTGCGGTTAAAAACCGTACCGCTGTTGAAATTGAGAAAGGTCTTTCATATTATACGGTTACGGTTAAATGCCGGTGCCATGTCGTGCAACAGCCCGCCTAGTTAAAAGCCGCACGGGCGTGTTCGCCGAAGTGGTCTACGTAACTAAATGCATGCTTTCACATTGGACGGTTTTTTGTCGAACGGCATTAACAGCGTATTTGCAGCTCAGTTTGTGTTTATTGTTTCAAGTGGAATTAAGAATGGATGATTTTGATGCTGAAGTTTTAATAACCTTGGTCGAAGCAAGACCTTGTAAGTGAATTCTAACATAATATATGTAACACTCAGTATAATAGTTTGTATAATAATTATTAATTGATTAGTAAACATCACCTTGAGTTATTACAACAAACTAAGTAGACGTGCAGAGAGAGACTATAAATAGATATTTGTGAGAATACACGAGGTTTCTTTTTAAACATAAACTTGTGGCCTAGTCGTTATGTTTTGGGATACTACTTAATCCCAGTTTAATATTGGAAGCAGCTTATCCTATAACCAGAACTTATTACACCTTCCTCTCTCCTCTGATTAATGGGGTTCACCCAATAAAGGCGATCTCGTGCTATTCTTTTTCGGCAACCACAAAGTTTTTTTTCGTTTCATATTGTCGTACTAAACTAGAACATCGAAAGGGGGTATAGAGACCAAAGGATCCTCATACTCTCAGATAGCCTACAAAAACTTTTAACCACAATAGAGTAGCTCTTAAGTGGATCCCGGGGCACAAGGGTATTGTAGGCTATGAAAAGGAAGACACCCTAGCAAAGATAGGATCTGAAACTGCATTTGGAATATCAAAATTTTCTGCACGTAGTTGTACATCTCGGTAGATTCAAATTAAACATCAGACGTACTGGAGACACGTGCCAAAGCAGGAAATATTAAACCTCAGCAGGGCCCAGATAAGGGATTTCTCACTGGTCACTGTACCCTAAGGAAGCACATGCATACAATTGGCATATATAGGGAGGAACCTAGTAGGTTGTGCATGGAAGAGGAGGAAACAACCTCTCACATTATCTTCGAATGGGAAGCACTACTGTCTCATTGGAGATATAGACTTCTAGGTCTAGAGTATCCCAAGGAGGATTTCTCCAAGAAGAACCTAGTGAAAAGACTGTTGAGCCTGATAAGGGCTACTGGTCTCTTCACATAAACGGTATAACCAAGGGCACAAAAAGCCTAAAGACTGAGGTACCGAAGTATCTAAGCCTCTGATTGGTGGTGCCGAACCAATCAATCAATGGTACTAAACAAATGAAATTGCGGTAAAAATACGTGAAAACTCGGACGATTTTTAACCGCACGATTAAAACCGTCTAATGTGAAAGAGGCGTAACACCGACTACTGAGATGCGCAAAGAAGTGCAGTGGAGGATACATACAATAAGACTATACTAGTATTACACAGTGGAAGAATTCTACATTCTGTGAATGACTTTTGAATTGCATTAACACTAACTTAATGATTATATGACTATTTTATATTATATTTCGTCAACAACTATTTATTAATATATCTGTTAGGTATTCCTTACTATATAGAATGAAAAAATAATGATTATTGCTTTCGTCTATTAAATATCAATCATCAACCAATCATACGTTTGTTTCCTGTTTGACAAGACCAATCAACACGCTCTATTTGCTATAGCGACTATTTGCATGGTGCACAATAGTCACCGACTAGGTATTCAGTGTGGTACTTATACCAAGGAGCCTGTGCATCTGACAGTACTCTAGATAAATACATCTTAAACGTCGAATTGAATCAATCGTGTTGAAGCTGTTGAATCGGTTTGGAGAAACCAAAAACGAAGACATAGATAGGGTAATCGAGACTACAATCCCTGATAATACAATGAGGAGTAAAAATTACCAAATTTTGCAAGTATCGTCAATAGGAATTGAATGAATCGACGCCATTCACAAAGACAGATCCATTCTTGAGTCGCAAATGCGATTAAAAAACTCCAGACGGACTTTTACTATTTGGCTTCAGTAGAAATAGCGTGGCGTGGGGGCGAAGGTTGTTCAGCTTTGATTGAACATGTCAAATTTGAAATTCAGAATGATGGTGATGGATCAGGTAAGGTAGAATACAACCCAATTTTTACAAAAATCTATCAAGGAGGAAGTGGCTTACTAAAAAATTAACGAAACCCACTAGCTGTCCAGTTAGATTGTCCAGAGAATTGATTTGAAAAAGAGGACCAGGATTCACATGTTCACGTTTGTTCCTAACTCCAAATCCATTTTGGCAAAAAGGAAACTCATTGTGGTACAGGAATTCGCCTATTGGGAAAAGCGAACTTTCAAAATAGACTAAATTGGGAGCAAAGTCTATTGGTTTAGACACCAACCAAGTGAAAATTACAAACCATTCTTGCAGTTTCTCAACTGGCCAAATCTGGAGTACCAGAGCAGCAACTCATTCAAATTACTGGCCACGCTAGTACTTCTTCAATTCAGTCTTACTTGCAGATGGATGAACATCACCAGGGAGTAGAAACACTCGCCCCAGTGACTCGTACAAGTCACTGGTGTCGTGTAAAACCGCCTATATACTTCTTGTATTGTACGGCGTAGACTGGACTGTGCGATAATAAATAACGAAATGAAATTTATGATAAAATGTGTAAATGTTACCAGATTTAAATAAAAAGAACAGCAGTTTAATTACTTATAAATGAAATTTTAAACTGTTAATATGAGCGATAAATACATATTCATCAAACTTCACCAGATCGAATCTTAACGAGCAATATTTCAATACTTCTTTTGTTTTCAATGTCTGGGATAATTAACATTCTCTACATCTAGTGCAGTATAAACATCCCTAATTCACTTTTTTTTTTCTTAAACTGCTGAACATATTAACTTCACGAAAGGAATGTGTGGTTTCTTCTTATCGTCACCGACACCGTTGTGAAGTGGGCACGGTGCGGGTGCGGTCTGGATATGTGTGTCTCGGCCTTAATACGAATTGCGAAATGTTTAAAAAACGGTTAACGGTTGACATCAAATTTATACGAACCAATTATTTTAGATACCTAATCACTCGATATTTTTCAATAATTATTCAATTAACTAGAGCGACTATAATACCTGAAAATAAATTTCTGCTGTTGAAATTGAATTTTTGTGCAATTAATTTAGGGTACGATAAAATATAAAATGTCTGTTCTATAAAAAGTGTTGTTACTCCTTGAACAAAAATTAACAAAACTTACTAGTCAGAAGGCACGTTGACAATCAAAATTGCACTTTCGTCATTGATACCGGTGCCACCAAGTCTTTCATTCGAACAGGGATTTTGAATTGGAAACTACAACCTACTGAAAGGAGTTTAGTTCTCGAAACAGCTGCAGGACATACTGTTCCTGTACGAGGAGAAATAACAGCAATTATAAAGATTGGTAATACTCTGATAAAACACTTGGTATAGACATTATGCAAAATAAATTTATCATAGACCTCCAAAATAAAGTTTTAGTAATTGGAAATGAAGAGATAATCCTAAATCCGGAATAAGAGACTTCTCAGATAAAGGTTATAGTGGACAAAGATGCAGAAGTTCCCGATAATTCTGAAAGAATCGTCTTCGCGAGCCAAAAACCAACAGATCTACATTTGGGCATTGTGGAAAGTGAGGAAGTAGTTAGGAATGGAGAACTATCGATAGTCCCGACTATCGATATTTATCGATAGTGATATTTTTACTATCGATTATTATCGACACTTTTTTACGATCGGTAAAGTTGACATCTGACATCTATCACTCTGTTGTTTATATATAATTGTAAAAATTTTGAAAAATGTTCAATAATTGTCAAAATTTTAAAAGAATGGTCAATAATTGTCAAAAACTGTCAAGATTGGTTAATAATTGTCAAAAATGGTCAATAATTGTTAAAATTTGGAAAAATGGTCAAAAATTTGGAAAAATGGTCAAAAATTGTCAAAAATTTGGAAAAATGGTCAAAAATTGTCAAAAATTTGGAAAAATGGTCAAAAATTGTCAAAAATTTTGAAAGAATGGTCAAGAATTGTCAAAATTTTTGAAAAATTGTCAAAAATGGTCAATAATTGTTAAAATTTGGAAAAATGGTCTAGAAGTTTGGAAAAATGATCAAAAACTGTCAAAAATTTTGAAAAAATGGTCAATAATTGTCAAAATTTTGAAAAAATGATCAATAATTGTCAAAATTTTGAAAAAATGATCAATAATTGTCAAAAATTTTGTAAAATGGTTAAAATTTTTGGAAAATTGTCAAAACTTTTCAAAAATTTTGAAAAATGGTTAAAATTTTTGAAAAATTGTCAAAACTCTTCAAAAATGATTAAAAACGGTCTAAAATGGTCAAAATTTTTGATAAAATGTTAATAATTGTCAAAAACTGTCAAAATTTGTCAATAATTGTCAAAAATGGTCAATAATTATTAAAATTTGGGAAAATGGTCAAAAATTGTCAAAAATTTTGAAAAAATGGTCAATAGTTGTCACAAATTTTGAAAAATTGTCAAAAATGGTCAATAATTGTAAAAATTATGAAAAATGGTCAAAATTTTTGAAAAGTAGTCAAAAATTGTCAAATTTTTTAAAAATGGTCAATAATTGTAAACATTTTTGAAAAATGGTCAAGATTTTTAAAAAACTGTCAAAAATGGTCTAGCAAGAAAAAAATGCTTACAATATTCCGGGATTGTGAACCTTACCGAATCCGTCTTAGATTCTGACAGTTTAAAATAATGATTGTAATCACACGCAATACACTCTCTTTCTCTCCCGTCTTTCTCTCTTTCTCTTCCTTCTCTCTCTCTCTCTCCCATCTCTCTTTAATTTTTCTTTCTTTCTCTCCAATCTCTCTCTCATTTTTCTTTCTTTCTCTCCCATATCTCTCACATTTTTCTTTATCTCTCTCCCATCTCTCCCATCTTTCTTTCTCTCTCCTCCATCTCTCTCTCTCTCTCTCTTCCCTATCTCTCTATCTAATCTTCTCTCTCTGTCCCATCTTTCTTTCTCTCCCATCTTTATCTCTCTTCCATATTCCTCTCACTCCCACCTTTCTCTCTCTCTCTCCCGTCTCTTTCTTTCTTATCTCTCTCTCTTTCCTAACTCTCTCTCTCTCTCTTTCTGTCTCTCTTCCATCTCTCTCTTTCCTATCTCTTTCTTTCTCTCTCTCTATCCCATCTCTTTCTCTCTCTCCTATCTCTCTCTATCCCATCTCTTTCCTATATCTTTATCTCTCTCTCTCTCTCTCCTATCTCTCTCTCTATCTGTCCCATCTTTCTCTCTCTCTCTCCCATCTCTCTCTTATATTTCTCTCCCATCTCCCTCTCTCTCTCTTCCATATCTCTCTCTCGCCTCTCTCTTTCTTCTATATAATATCTCTTACTCCCCCTCTCTGCCATGCCTCTCTCTCTCTCCCATCCCCCCCTCTCTCTCTCTCATTTTTCTTTCTCTTTCTTTCTCTCTCCCTCTCTCATCTCTCTCTCTCTCTCTCTGTCCCATTTTTTGATAGCATTTTTATTCCATATCAGCTTTCAAAATAAATTCTTCACCTAAAATCATCTCAACTATCGATAGTACCGAAAACTATCGATTTTTTTTCGATAGTAAAAAATATCGATAGCTAACGATAAACCATCGATAGTTCTCCAGTCCTAGAAGTAGTGAATGGAGGAATTCTGGTAGCTCGATGTTCCGTCAATGTAGATCAACCAATTACTAATTCATCGAAGAAACCTTTCAAATTAAAGAAAGAACAAAAGATAGGATTTTACACACCGGTGAAAAGCATAATCAAGTGCGAAAATAGTTCCAAAGAGAAAACTACCACAAGTAACTCAGTTAACGCCAGCCTCATGAAACAACTAGTTAAAAATTATGACCACCTAACAACTGAAGAATAAAGAAAAATTAAGGACGGGACGGGAAAATCTACAGGACGCATCAGTCTAGTACAGCAAAGAATTTATACAGGACATGCCAGACCAATTCGTCAAATGCCAAGGAGATTACCATTTGCTAATTGGTACTGCCAAGATCACACAAGAAGTATGTTAGAAGTGTTAGATAGTAGCCACTCAGGAGGACATTTTGGTACTAAAACAACACTGGCACGAGTTCGGAAAAAATATTATTGGGTCAACTGTCGAAGGGACGTAGAAGATTGGTGCAAGAAATGTGATCTGTGCAATAATAGAAAAAGTCCTAAAACAAGAAGCCGTGGAAAATGGCACAGTATCTTTCCGGAGAACCTTTTGAAAGCCTTGCGATTAATATTCTCGGTCCACTTCCTTTGACAGAAAGAGGAAACTAATACTTGATGGTTGTAATGGATTATTTTTCCAAATGGCCCGAAATAGCACGTATTCGTAATCAAGAAACGACGACAGTAGCAGAGGCTTTTGTAACCAACGTTATTGCGAGAAACGGGGACTCTCTGGAATTACATTCTGATCAAGGACGAAATTTTGAATCTAAATTATGGCAGGAGTTGATAAAGACATTAGACATGAAGAAAACACGCACTAAGCCTCTCCACCCACTTTCCGATGGAATGGTAGAAAGACATCAAAGAACTATTTGCCAATATGTTTCAATGTTCGTCTCTGAAAACCAAAAAGACTGAGACACTTTGGCTCCTCTATTTCTGCTAGTCTATAGAAGTTCTGAACACGAATCAACCGGTTAAGAGCATCTATGCTAGTCACTGGCGGAGAAATGGAGCTTCCCCATGATCTTCTTTACCTCTTGGTGAAGAAGTAGAAGAAAGTACACCTCCCATGTACATAGAAATCTTGAAAGAAAAATTGGAAAACGTTTGAAGCTCTGCAACGATAAGGTGAAGGCTAGACTCGACGTGCACACTACAAACACAAGTTTCTCGAGAGGTGTCCCCAAATTGGCTTTTCAATCCCAAGCGCAGAAAAGGTTTGTGCCAGCAACTGCAACGAAACTGGGAAGGCCCCTACACCGTTCTCAAGAAATTCAACGACCTAGTCTACCGCATCCAATTGTCAGCGAGGAGTAAGCCCAAGGTGATCCAGGTCGAAAGGTTAGCCCCTTACTGCGGGCCCGATTCACCCTGTTGGCTTCAACCAGACCCCAGCAGTTAGATTATTCGGGACGAATAACTAGAAAAAAGGGAGCAAAGAAGGAGTACCAGCTGTTGCTTCTTCTTCTCAATGGCAAGAATATTATCAAAAAAAAGAAGCGAAAAAACAACTGGAAGAAACAAAAAATACAGAAAGGCAGGAAATGAGAAAGAAAAAGCAGGCAGAAACTCAAAATAGAAATCCAAAAAGAAGCAAAGTGGAATATAGAAGACGTCGAAACAGAAATTAATTTCAAATTAAATGATTATGTCATTGTATATTATGAAGATAAACTTCCCAGGACGGATAATTTCTGAAAAAAATTCTGAGTTCGAGTACGAAGTTACACATATGAAGAAAAAAGGATTTCATTGGATTTGGCCTAAAAAGGCTGATGTTCTGAGATACTTTAAAGAAGAAATCTTAAAAAAAATACCAGAGCCTGCTCATTATAGACGAGACCTTTACAATATAAAAGAAATTTCTAAGTTTAATAAATAAAGAATTATTTTCCTATATTTAATGGTCTTTATATTATTTTTCATTTCTTTAACGATAATTGGTGCATTACTGTGCCGATAATTGGACCAAGGAGAAATATCCACTGTCGATAATAGGTACATGCTGGGTTTTTCTAATAGAAACTTTTTTATATTATTTTCGGTAAAACTTAAAAATTTGAATTTTTTTCACTACTAGCCTCTAAACCTAACTTCATTGACTTTTGTTGAGGTAGAAAAGTTGTTCATTATTAACCAAGGTAGAAAAATACAGAGCCTACTTGATTATAACTAAATCTCAATCAATTTAATAGAATGTGAGGTTAACTTCTGCACAGCTGTCATGTCATGTGAAACGGAAGTCGACAAACTAATATTTAAAAAAATAAAATGCCAGTAGTGAAGTAGTGAAAAAAATGCTATATTAGCCATATTAGAACGAAGACGGAAGAGGAAGAGGAAGGATAGAGGGAAGAGGGAGATATAAAGAGAAGAAGAAGGAACTGGAGCGTAGAGTGGAGAGGGAAAAAAGGGGGAAGTGGGAAGAGTTACTGGGGGAATTGGAAAACAATCCATGGGGAAAGGCGTATGAGATAGCGGTGAAGAGGATGGGTGGAAATAGGAACGAGGTTCTAGAGGAGGATTGGGAGAAAGATATTATAGAGAAATTGTTCAAAGGGGGAGAAGGAGGAGTGGGTGGCAGAATTCAGGAAATCCAAGATACAAGGGTGGTAGTGAAAATGAGGGGGATAAGGCCGGTAGAGAAGTGGGAGGTAGAGGATTGGGGGAGAAACATTAAAGTGAGAAAAGCCCCAGGGATAGATGGCCTGAGGGGTGATACGGTGAAGAGGCTGTTGGATGACAATAGGGAGTACTTCTGGGAACTATTCAACAGGGTGCTGAGGGAGGAGGAGTTCCCGGAAGGATGGAAAGGTAGCCAGGGTGATACTAATGAAGAAGGCGGGTAGAGAGGGGAAGCGGGCGGGGGACTATAGGCCTATCAGCCTGCTGTGTGGTATGGGTAAATTGATGGAGGGGATAATAAGGGATAGGATTGAGGAGGAAGTTGGTAGGAATGGGGGTTTTAGGGTAAACCAGCACGGGTTTACGAAGGGGAAATCTTGCATCTCGGCACTGAGCAAGGTGATGGGTTTGGTGGAAAGAGCTAGGGAGGGCAGCTGGAGGAAGAAGAAATTGGCCCTACTCGTGTTCTCCGACGTCGGGAACGCGTTCAACAGTGTCAGCAAACGGGCAGTGTTGAGCGCGTTGCTGAGGCTTGGAGTGGAGCAGGGGTTGGTTAACCTGGTGGAGGACTACCTGACGGGGCGTGTGATTGTAGACTCAGGAGGGAGGAGATATGAGATGGAGGCTGGAGTGCCTCAGGGCTCGGTTCTTGGACCGACGCTCTGGAAGTGTGTGTTTGATGAGGTTTGTGGTATAGTATGTGAAGAGGTATGTGAGATTACGGTGTATGCGGATAATGTGTGTCTGGTATGTACGGCAAAGGGAGAGCCGGAGATAGAAAGAAAGGCGGAGAGAATGTGCAGGAAGATTGTGGAGAAGATAGAGCGGTGCGGACTGGAAGTGGCGGAAGATAAGACAGTGGGGTTGCTAGTGAAGGGACGGAGCAGGGCAAGGGAAGTGGGGGGTGATGGTTAAGGGAAGGAGAATTCGCATGGAGGAGTTTGTGAAATACCTAGGGGTGTGGTTGGATAGCCAATTATCCTTCAAAACCCATATGGTAAAGGCGGCAGAGAAGGGTAAAGTGAGGGCAGCATGGCTGGGGAGATTGATGTGTAATGTGAAAGGGCCGGGAGAGTGGAAGAGGAGGGTAATTGGTAGGACGGTAGAGCAGAGTATGCTGTACGGTGCGGAGGTGCGGGGTGAAAGAGCGGTGGTTAGGCCACTTCTGCGGGTGCAGAGAGGGATACTGCTGAGGGTGGTGCAGGGGTACAGGACAGTGGGTGGACTGGCAGCAGTGGTGCTGGCAAGGTCCTACTCATTGGACGTGTTGGCTAGAGCTAGGAGCCAACGCTGGAGGGGTGCGACCAAAGAAGAGGTACGGGAATGGATGGAGGAGGAAATGGAGAGAAGGTGGGAGGAGTATGAGGGCGCGCTAAAAGGAGCGATTGGGAATAGGAGAGATTGGATGGACCGGAAATTCGGGGAGGTGAACTACTTCTTGACACAAGTGCTCACTGGACATGGGTCGAGAGTAGGGTACCTCCACAAGATTGGGAAACGAGAGACTGGTGTGTGCGAGAGGTGTGAAGTGGAGGATGATGTGGGGCATGTGTTTAGATGCTGGAGGAACGAGGAAGTGCTGAAGAAGTTGGAGAGGAAACTAGAGGAGGCGGTGTACTGGGAAAACATGGTGGAGATACTGTTGAGGGGGGAGGAGGAATGGATGGAGGTGAGTGGAGTAGTAGAGAGCATGGTAAGGGGGAGAGAAGGACTCGATATGGCATGAGAGGCAGGAGTGATAGGAGGGAGAAGATGACGGTGTGAGCGGAGAGTGTGCGAGGGACCGCCGCCTGTCTCGAAGTATGCTAGGGTAGTGATTCCGAGGCGGGGGTAACGGCGAGTTTGATGTGGGTTTGGTTGGTAGGCATCTCCTTGGGGATGAGTCCAACACTGTTTGGGTCCTGGACCCATTCAAACATGAGTTTCCCATCTCGGCCCAAAAAAAAAAAGCCACGGTAGATAGAAAAGTGTATTAATGTCTATTAAATACCTCGAAGCTTCGCTCGACAATAATACCTCACTTTTCTACCTTGGCGCATAATTACTATTTTAGTATTGAAAGTTTAATAGTTACAGCGCCTACAATAATCATTTTCAAATTCGTACACCATTTAAATTATTTTATAACGATTACGAAAGTTCCGATAATCTCTTAAGGTGCCGATAATAGGTACCTCTACCTTAGGTATATTACATCAAACTGTTTTCTACCAAAAATACATTTGATATTAGGTAACTACGCTACAGCTTCGAATTAATAATTTGTATAGTAAAATTTGATTAAATAATATTTATTTAAACACAAATTATTGACTGGAAATTGCCTCTATCCTCATGATGCATTCTTAATAACCATAGAGACATATAGACCAACTGGGATTTCCGAGCAATAAAAAACAAGTTTATTAACAGTTAAACTCGGAAATATTCCAATCGTGTATATTTGTATACCTACCAGGACAATACTTCGTGATATTCGTGACTTCTGTTAAACACCAATAAATTAGTAATCATGTTAAAAAATAATTCAAGAAACAACAAGTTACCTAATAGTAATTTAATTGTTTAACTTATTTATGAAATGCCTAAATTAAAAGTGGGCACAATTATAACAAAATATTTTGGAACCAAAAATAATATCGTGTTTCTATAGGACAATATAATACTCCTCATGAGGCTGTCAAAAGAGCATTAACTAGAAGAGGAGCACAACATCCAAATGGATGTCGAAACTGCTCACCACTAGAGTAGCAGAGACAAGGACGAGCAAAGACAATGTCTCCATCTGTACAATCAGAGGATGTCCACATGGAGGAGTAGCATCCTCATTAATGTGGAGCCTGACGGTTGACGAATTCCTGTGTGGTTTGACTGACCTCGGAATATCCTGCCAAGGATATGCCGAAAATATTCGTCATAACATCCAGGGGAAAAGTCGAAAACACCCTTTGTGACATCATACAAAAGGGTCTGAACTATACAAATTGCTGGTGTAGGAGGAAAGTGGGACTCAACATCAACCCCACCAAAACCATCTTAATAGTCTTCACTAAGAAAAGAAAGCTCAACCTCAAAACCATTAAAATTGATGGGAGCGAGGTTGAATGGAGACAAGAAGTCAAGTATCGAGGTTTGACTCTAGACAGTAAACTCCTGTGGAACAAACACGAAAAGGAGATTATTGTTACGCGAGCTACTGCATTAATATGCTCACTTAGTGCCCCCAGTGAAATCCCCGTATGAGACGACTATGGCATTTCACCGTTATGCCATTTGGGTTGTGCAATGCCCCCGCAACGTTCGAAAGACTGATGGAAAACGTATTGCGAGGGTTGTCCTGGAAGACATGCTTAGTGTACCTTGATGACATCATAGTCTGGGGAAGGACATTCGACGAACATCAAAAGAATTTGGAAGGTGTCTTCAAAAGGTTGCAAGCTGCCCAACTGATGCTCAACCCCAAGAAATGTCAACTATTTCAGAACAAAGTCAATTACCTAGGCCATGTAGTCAACAAGGATGGTGTAGC
The DNA here is from genome assembly GCA_947563755.1 of Lochmaea crataegi. Taxonomy (NCBI): domain Eukaryota; kingdom Metazoa; phylum Arthropoda; class Insecta; order Coleoptera; family Chrysomelidae; genus Lochmaea; species Lochmaea crataegi. The sequence continues at coordinate 1,770,719 of OX387423.1, read as the reverse complement.
TGTAGACGAAGAAAAAGCTGCTGCCGTACGAAAGTGGCCAAGACCCACCGACAAGCACCAAGTTAGAAGCTTCCTTGGACTCTGTACATACTACAGGCGATTTATAAAGAAGTTTGCAGATATCGCTAAGCCCTTGACACCACTTACAGAGGAAGCAAGGGAGTTTCGCTGGGACGAAGATTGCCAAACTTCGTTAGAAACCTTGAAGAAGCACTTGACTACTGCACCTATACTCGGCTATCCACTACCAGAGGGAGAATTCATACTAGATACTGATGCTAGCAATGTTGGAATTGGAGGAGTGCTATCACAGGTTCAAGGAGGACAAGAGAAAGTTCTGGGATATTTTAGTAAAGTCTTTTCCAAACTAGAACAAAACTACTGCGTCACAAGAAGAGAGCTCCTAGCAGTAGTGAAGTCCGTGGAGCACTTCTATCAGTATCTGTATGGGAAGAAATTTGTGATTAGAACCGATCATGCAGCACTTAAGTGGCTTATGCAATTCAAGAACCCTGAAGGTCAAATCGCTAGATGGATCGAGCGGCTCCAAGAATATAATTTCACTATTGAGCATAGAGCCGGAATAAGCCACAGAAATGCAGACTCCCTCTCTAGAAGACCATGCCCTGCAGAGTGCTCTCACTGTAGCAAAACAGAAGCTAAGGAAGCTGCGATCCGAAGAACCACGGTGACCAGCGACGAATGGACACCAGAAAAGTTGGAAGAGGAACAAGAGAACGATCCCGACATGAAGAAAATCCGACATTGGAAAAAGGAGAACTGTCGACCTACTTGGCAGGAGATTTCAAGGTACCCGCCAACGATGAAATCGTATTGGGCCCAGTGGAACTCGCTGGTTTTGGAAAACGGGTTGCTACAGCGAGTAATCGAGAACGATGAGGGTTCCGAAAGTAGAAGACAGTTGGTGATTCCAAGAACAAGAATTGCAGCAGTACTGCGGAAATTACACGACAGTCCGTCAGGAGGACATCTAGGTGTGAAGAAGACCCTCCAGAAAGTGCGAGAACGGTTTTATTGGATGCACAGTTCCGAAGATGTGAAGGACTGGTGTAAGAAGTGCACTACCTGTGCTACGACCAATGGACCGCACGGGAGAAGAAAGGCTCCTATGAAGCAGTACAATGTCGGAAGCCCTTTTGAACGCATTGTCCTGGACGTTGCCGGACCGTTTCCACCGACAGCAAATGGCAGCAGGTACATTTTGGTGGTGCATGGCCGTTCTTAGTTGGTGGAGCGATTTGTCTGGTTAATTCTCGAAAATTGGGAGGAGGAGCCATAGTCGTTTCATACGGGGATTTCACTGGGGGCACTAAGTGAGCATATTAATGCAGTAGCTCGCGTAACATTATCTACAAAGCAAAAATGGCACTAGTGGTGTACAGGAATCTGACAGGGAGAAATTGGGGTTGTAACTCCATCTCTGAGAAATATGTTGTGGTTGAGAATATTTTGCGGACGGCGTGCTTGAGGTGTGCTGATCCTTTGCCGACGTCGTACGCTCACTTATCAGCACATTTCGGTTGGTACAGTACAATACAAAGTAAAGCGGCGGGGTTGATCCCGTGTCGACGCGTTAAGTGAGCGCATACACAACCGACAAGTTGACCACTCGATGGTGCTGTGACGATGCTTGTCAGGTGCTGTCCTGTTAAGTGAGTTTCGGCCTTTAAGCCTGAGCACAAAAAGCCAAAGGGTTGAGGTGGCGAGGACTTCAAACTTTGATCGGTATATAAAAATATAAAATTAAAACGATATAAGTACGGTATTACAAAAAGGATACTATAAAAAATAACTGAACTATAAATTGTACAAAAATGTTTCCTGTAATATAACATAAAATTTATAAGAAGTTGAAGATTCGCATTATTGTTAAACTTGCGGCTTCTGAAGAAAACCTCAGAAATATTTTACATTGCAAAATGTATGTGGTTGAGCTACTTTAAAAATATTTAAATTAAATTTGTTTGTTTACTAAACAGTTATATAAGTTATTCGCGAAACATAATGAAAACGGGAGTAGAACTGTCACGAATATCAACGCAAAAAGCTTATAAGACGAAATATACCACAAAACAAAATAATTTTAAGTCCCACTAACATTATTAGGGAATTTTTTAAGCAATAGATATCGAAGAATAAATATATTATTCTAACGCTTTACAAAATTTGAAAAATATTTTTCAAGGAACAGACCAAACCAAGGAACAGAAGAAACAACTACTTCTCGGGCTTTTTCCCCCGACTGACATTGAATTACACTTCTAAGTCAAACGGGGTCGGTATGATCTACAAGAATTAACCAACCATTCTGGTTTGTAATTAGAAGGGACAACATAACTTGCAGACCAATTTCGGCGTATTTGCGCTACATCAGTACAAGGTATATGTTATCGTCCGAGAGCTCTAAAAGCCTAATCCCGGACTGAATTTGACCCTAAAATCACAATCAATACATGTTTTCCAGAAACGAATATGTTAAAGTTGTGACAATAGCGACATCTTCACCCCCAACCGCAAACCAAAATTTGAAAAATTCAAACGGGCTCGATATGATTTACAAGATTTAACCAACCATTCTGGTTTGCAATTAGAAGTGTAATTCAATGTCTGTCGGGGCATATAGCCCGGGAAGTAGTTGCTTCTTCTTAGTTGAAAGGTCGCTGTTTTTGAAAAATATTTTATCTACGACCACAATTAAAATGAAGCATTTACAAACTCATATAAATACGTGAAATTACATTTTATACATACGTCTAAAGCGTGCGAAAAAGAACAATGCTTTTTAAATGGAAGTTTCATTATAACACCCAAAAGAGCGCGAAAAAGTACAATGCTTTTTAAATAGGATAATCATTATAACACTCTTTTTGATGTGAAAAATAAAAATTGTCAAAAATGGTTAAAATTTTTGAAAAATTGGCAAAAATGGTAGATAATTGTCAAAGACGGTAAATATAATTGTCAAAACCAATCAAAAATTATCAAAAACTGTCAAAAATTGTCAAAATTTGTCAAAATTTGTCAAAAATTGTTAAATATCTATAAAAATGGTCAATGATTGTTAAAATTTAGAAAAATAATTGTCAGAACCTGTCAAAAATGGTCATAATTTTTGAAAAATTGTCAAAAATGATTAATAAATGTCAAAACTGTCAATATTGGTCAATAATTGTCAATAATTGTTAAAATTTGAAAAAATGGTTAAAAATTGTTAAAATTTTGAAAAATGGTCAATAATTGTCAATAATTGTTAAAATTTGAAAAAATGGTTAAAAATTGTTAAAATTTTGAAAAATGGTCAATAATTGTGAACATTTTGAGAAATAGTTGATATTTGTCAAAAATTGTTAAAGTTTTTGAAATATGGTCAAAAATGGTCAAAAATTTTGAAAAATTGGTCTAAAATTTTGAAAAATTGTCAAAAACTATCAAAAATGGTCAAAAATTGTCATTTATTTTTAAAAACTGTCAAAAATGGACAATTACAGTCAAAATTGACAAAAATTGTCAAAAATGGACAAATATTGTTAAAAATTGTCAAAATTCTGGAAAATAGTTGATAATTGTTAAAAATTGTTAAAGTTTTTGAAATATGGTCAAAAATGGACAATAATTGTCAAAAATTTGGAAAAATGGACTAAAATTTTGAAAAATTGTCAAAAATTGTCAATTATTTTTAAAAACTGCCAAATATGGACAATTATTGTCAAAATTGGTCAGTAATTATCAAAAATGGTCAAAAATTGTCAAAAACTGTCAAAAATTGTCAAAAACTGTCAAAAATGGACAATTATTGTTAAAAATTGTCAAAATTTTGTGAAATAGTTGATAATTGTCAAAAATTGTTAAAGTTTTTGAAATATGGTCAAAAATAGTCAATAAGTATCAAAAATTTGGAAAAATAGTCTAAAATTTTGAAAAATTGTCAAAAAGGTCAAAAACTATCAAAAATGGTCAAAAATTGTTAAAGTTTTTGAAAAATGGTCAAAAATGGTCTATAATTGTCAAAAATGGTCAAAAATTTGGAAAAATGGTTCATAATTGTCAACAATTGTCAATAATTATCAGAAATGGTCAATAATTTTGATAAATGGTCTAAAATTTTGAAAAATTGTCAGAAATGGTTAAAAATTGTCAATTATTGTTAAAAACTGTTAAAAATGGACAATTATTGTCAAAAATGGTTAAAATTTGTCATCATTTTGAAAAATGGTCAAAAATTATCAAAAATGGTCAATAATTGTAAAAAATTATCAAAATTCTGAAAAAATGGTCAATAAATGTGAAAATTTTGAAAAATGGTCAAAAATTGTTAAATATTTTAAAAAATGGTTAAAAATAGTCAATAATTGTTAAAATTCTGTTAACTCATCACTCCATAGCATTTAATTATCAGTAGAAATATCACAGATGACCGAATTTTCCCAACAAAGCTGAGTTACTTGAAAACACCTCAAGTCCGCAGGGGTTATTTTTACTTTTTGTAAATATTTGATACTGAATACTTTCCAATATCCAAATCTCTACATAATCCACACACTGTACAGTGTAGATCGTCTTCTGCCGACAAAATTATATCTTGTTGAATATTTTATACCTTGCTTGAGTATAGTTCTTTTCACGATCTAAGAAACTGACCTGATCTGAGATGGGATAATGACATGCAATAAAGCCATAAAAGTATTAACCGTGACAGGGTCGTATTTATTTTGTTGTTGGCGAATAATAAATAATTACCTGAAAACTCTATAAGACTTTTGGTTCATTCTTATTATAAATACTTTATTTTATTGCATTGTATTATTTGTTTAGTACTTAGTAGTACTTAGACTTAGTAGTTACTTAATACTTTTTCTTTTTCATCAAGTATAGTGCGGCCCTACACGGTAAATCCGAAAAGTTTTATGGTTTTATTGCATCTCAAGCCTAAGTCAAGTCTAGTCAATTTCTTAGATCGTGAAAAGAACTATACATCTCTATTCCTATTGAAAGAGATTGAGAGATGCGTTCACGGTTTGGGCGCATTTTATGAGATATTGTGTATAGTGATTTCAAATTAAGATTGTAGTGCTACCGGCGGCGGATAGATGAAGTACTTTCTACCACATTGATTTATAACCTTACTTTTTCTTCCATATATAGATTTCATAGTTTACTTTGTTTATTTCATGTTTAGAGTATTCCAAGCGTGGTTTAGGCCCTTTAAATGTTGTTAAAACTGTGATTCGGATATCTTTGACCTTTTATTAATGTTCATTTAGATATAATAGATATAATATAATTATTGGTGTAAGGATTAGTGTTAAGGTGTTAATAGTTATAGTGCTAGAACAAAACTAGTGATAAAATACTTTCATCGTCTTCTTAGAAAAAAAGACAAATAGTCCAATTAAAATTAAGTGTATTGGAATTTCTGAGGTATGTTGAAGGGACCGAAAGTTTTCGGTACGTGTAGTTGAAGGTGAAGAGGTCCTCAATGCAGACCATATAATATTATATGGAAAAACTGAATGGACCTCTTCAGTGACAGAAGTGTGTGCTCTCTGTCTCCAGACAAGCGCTCTTCTTGACACAGGTATTCACTGGACATGGGTCGAGAGTAGGGTACCTCTACAAGATTGGGAAAAGAGAGACTGCGAGAGGTGTGAAGTGGAGAATGATGTGTTTAGATTCTGGAGGAACGAGGAAGTGCTGAAGAAGTTGGAGAGGAAACTAGGGGAGGCAGTGGGACATATTGGGAGAACATGGTGGAGATGATGTTGAAGGGGATGAGGAATGGCGTAGTGGAGAACATGATTAGGGGGAGAGAAAGACTCGATATGACATGAAAGGTAGGAGTGATAGTTAGAGAGAAGACGACGGTGTGAGCGGAGAGTGTGCGAGTGACCGCCGCCCATCTCGAAGTATGCTAGGATAGTGATTCCGAGGCGGAGGTAACGGCGAGTTTGAGGTGAGCCTCATCAAGTGAGTGGAGAAGTCAAAATTATAGACGGGTACATTAAAATTATGCAAATGTTTTGTTTTTGCAAAGCAGGAACTGGTGGCCGATTTAAACACATTTTAGCTTTTCTAATCCTTTTAACCATGTATAGGTTATTGTGTATTTACCTATTAATTAACTTTATACAATTTTGAAAATAATTTTAGAAAAAAGTTGTCAGAGTTGTAACATGTCTCCAAGACTTCCAAGTTGAAATGTCCGTGGTCATCGACAAAAGGCTCAAGCAATTTCTTAACACTAAATTATAACGAACAACAAGTAAAATATAACAATAACAAATGATAAAAGAAGATCGAATAAAAACGGTTGAAGGACTATAATAATAAAAATCAATGGCAAATAAACGATACGAAAGTGTGATTAGAAAACAAGGTGGCAGAAACTAGTTTACATTAGAGCCACCAGAGAGCGTATCGTTTCTCTTGAAATGCCAAAACCCGCCTCTTGTTAAGTCCGCATCCTATCGCCAATACCAATCATCATTAATGATACGGATTAACAATACGGAATTGTACTTGGATATTTTTGATAGTTTTTTAACGTCAAATTAAAAAAAACATTTTTCTACGCCCTATCTATAAATACAAGGTAGTATTCCACCAGTTTGTAGTGCTTCAAACGACTATTTATGGTGAGAAGGAGTTTAACTAAAATATTCCAAAAATTGTATAGATGAGGCTTTTACTTGATGAATATCCATACTAACAAGCTACTGTGTTAGCGAAACGCGTCACAAATTTTGAATATATTTCCAAAAATAATAATGAACATTTAAACAAATTAAATTGTTTTAAAATATTCCAAATTACTATTTTGATTTTATTATTTGTATAGGGCTGTAGAAAAAATATTATATGCAACTTATGCATAAAAAGTCTCTTTTTTCACTCATGGAATCTCCGGTCAACTCTTCCGTTCGTGAAAAAAAGTACCACCTTATGCACTTGTTACATAAGTAGATCTTTGGAATCATCTCAGCAAGAGAAATCCGCAAATTGGAAAAAACTGTCGTGTTTCATTTAAGAAAATTGGTGCTGACGTCTTTACTTAAAGGTTATTCGTATTCACCCTGTATGATAGATTATTTTTTTAGAAAATAATGAATTAAAATTAAAAATCGACCTGTTTATTAAGCTAATAATGAATTTAAAAACACGCACTGTAAATTCAAGTAGATAATACCTAAATGTAAAATTAATGGCATAATATTATGAAGGAAGAACCAAAAGTTTAGATGTACAAATACGGATATGACATAAATTAGAATACAGACGTCAGAAATATCGAAAAGGATACAATTAACTTTGTAGCATTATGAAAGTTAATTATCCTGGCAAACAACAAGGATATACCTACCAACCTACATCAATAAATTTAAAATGGACTAATCTGCTTGTGACAGTTTATTCAATTTTCATTTAACAAATTATTAATCCCAATCACATAAATTCTTACAAGCCATAGTTTTTCCTGATATTATTTTATACAGGGTTGCGATAAAGTATTATGGAACCAAGTAAATATCTTTTAAACGAAATTTTGCAGGTAAATGCATTTCAGACTAATGAGAATGTTAATTTAAGCAAAACCATTCTAAATTTTCCAAATGCTCGCCGTTCACCTCTTGGCAGCCTAGGGACCATCCATAAATTACGTCACACGTTAAAGGGGGGAATGTGACATTGTGTGACATGAGGCAGGGGGGGGGGTGAAAAACTTTGTTAAAATAAATTTAAAATACTAAAACGCGAAATTTATATGTTAATGAGAAACTTTAATAAAAATTTTAAACATTAACGATTATTTAATAAAAATAAGAAAAAAATTAAAATAACGTTTTTCTTTTGATTATTTGTGTAACGTCACATCAGGGGGAGGGGGTTCTAAAAATGTGACAACCTGTGACAAGGACGGTGGGAGGGGTTAAAAAGTCCTAAAATTCGTGTGACGTAATTTATGGATGGCCCCCTATTAACAAATTCTTGAATCCCTCTGTTATTTCTCGTTTTTACAAATTATTTCCACTAAACCCAGTATGTACGAATTCGAAATAACAATAAGCTTATTTAACATCTACAAAAATATACAGGGTGTCCCATTTAAATATAAAAAGTTGAGGGTATTTCCAGTTAAACCGGAAGTATATTATTAATAAAAAAAGGTAGATTAGATGCATTTTGCTCCATTGCACTTACCTGCAAAATTTCACATTTATATCATTCTTTTCGTTTAAAAGATATTTACTTGTTTCCATATTTTATCGCAACCCTGTATAAGCTAAGCACTAGGGCGTTTCTAAAAAAATTTTTTTTTCTTTTCGGAACCACGCTCAAAAGTTTCGTTTAGATGCCAAAATAGGCCTCTGAAAATATGAGGCCTTAATATTAATATTAAGGTTCCCATAAGAATAACACAGGAACAAAGTTTTTTTTCTTCTGATTTTTATAACTAATAAATGATAAATTGTACTGCAATGCCCATCATACATTTTTTGTAGAGAATTGAACGATTTACAAAAAAGGTCTGATGTCATTTTTCCATAAATCAACTCAGTCGAAAGTTATTCAAGGTCAAAGTTAAATTTATTCTCAATTTAGCCGTTTTCTTTTTAATACTCCTTTAAAGGTTTCAAAACGAACTGAAAGTTTATTCCGAAGCTCCCGAGTACAGAAAAATAGAACTATTATCTTTTGCCCTTAAAGATTGAATTGAATGAATTTTATTGAAAAAATATTTTTATAAAATAACTAATAACATTTTTATGGAATTCTTCAATTTCCAATGGCTTATTCCCCCCAGTCTTCTTGGGAGAACTAACAGTTCCGCTTTTTCGTTGTTTCAAAAATCTATAAACGGTCGCTTTTCCAACTCCCGTCATATTGGAACAGGCGCTAACTATTTCCCGAACATTACTTGAAGGACGTTGGTGCACAAGAAGTGAATCGTGGACATTCAGTATCTGACGATGATATGTCAATATCGAAATAATTATCAATATCCTTTAATAATTTTCATAAATTTTGTAATTAAATAGTGGAAATAATTAGAAACAGTTAGTTTCATTTATAACATTAATATGAGTAGATTCCACAAAGTAAGGGTCCAAACAGTAAATTCAATAGTTTTTTCCCTTAACGTGACAGCAGCCTTTAGTACTAACAGGCTTAACTGGGGTAGAGGCAAAATTTGTTGACGTCATTTTAAATAAAATATACTCAGAGTTATGATTCCACAAACTTTCTTTATAAACTGCCAATACATAAACAAGAAATCAGATAAGTATCTATTATATACAGGGTGTCCCAAGACGATTAAGACAAGTAATATATCTGAATTGGGCAGTAGTAGATAATTATAATTTTGGGGGTGTAAATTAGAGCAAACGTTGCATCTTTTCTTGTTATTGTGTTACCTAATGGGATATTTATTTTTGGTCACGTGACGTCGCATTCAAAATTATTAATGGGACAACCTGTATATTTGTGCCTTCCTGTGTTCCTCCCGATAAAACAATTCCAACTAACTAGCACACTTGGGGTTTAAAGTGATTAATTCAAGAGCTTTCTTAAAGGATTGTGAGTTAAAAAATTCATAATTGAATCCCCTGTAATTTTCGGCAATCTTACATTCGTACGTAATGATTAAGACAAACCAATATTATAATGTTTAATAATAATTCAAATTAACCGTCACAAAAAAAACTTACAATCTGTAACATGTCTATCGACCTGTTTCGATTTTACAGAATAAATCCTTTTAATTAGCGCTCGTCGTCACTAGCCACATTCAATTATAGTTCTGTGATCCCAAACTCTTCTACCCCGAACGTAAGACAATTGACGCCTGCCAACGGACAACGCCTCGTTAAACACCCCTTTTGTTATCGTCTGCCCAAGAAGGCACATCGTCTTTCGCTATCTTTCATATCTCAAGTACCTATCTTATGAATTTTGCTGCGGTAAGTCCAAAATCATAATCTATAATTAATAAGCTTCTTCTAAAGTACTGTCTGATATAATTTTCGTATGCATTCTTTATTTTTTTACAGAGATAGACGAAATTAAATTCAACACGTGGTCATAAACTGTTCTTTTGTACTAATATGGTAGTTTTAAGCCAAATATTCTTTTATAATTCAGTTTTACTTTTATACAAACATTTTCAAGCTTTTTCAGTTGCGAAATAACTCTTTTAATTATAAAATAACATTTTTTATAAATTACCGTTAACCTATAAAATATTCTTTCGTAACGCCAGTGCCGGTCTCATATATTTCCTAAGCACGATATTTTTTCATATAACTAAATAAATAACTTTTTGCTATCATAAGTTTCTTCCGGATCATTAGTATATTTTTTTATTTAGCCGATAATTGCTATTTTTACTGTTTTAACATGGGACATATAATGTTGGAAAGCTTTCAGTAAATTAATTCAATTTTTTGACTTTCAAATAACTGCCTTCCTTTTCTTTAACCTGAAAAGCTGACCAACATAATGTGCCATTACATTCAAGTTCCTACATATCCCTGATCCACTTGTACTTCTAGGTAAGCACAGCCCCTAGGCGAGAATATAAGCCAAGAATATAACCCTAGGAGGATATAGCCGAATATAAACCGGAGAATATAACCCCAAGAATATAGCCAAGGATACCGCCCTAGAACAGAACTCATCAGTTCGGATCAAGACCTGACTTCTTCTCCAGGAAACCACTTCATCTAAGCTAAGTACCTATAAAAGTACAAATTCCTTTAGTAAATTCCGTTGTTCATTTCCTGTGGCAGAATAAATTGTAAATTTGTTTTTAATTCTTTTTTTTATTAAAATCCTCAACTATAAAAGTTGAGGGAGATATCGCCCGGGGTAATTTTAGTGACTTTTTTTAATTATTAACTTTTATTTAAATTTTACAAGGCGTTTCTACCTTTTCCGCCTTAGTTTTTTGTAGTTTTCATCGTTAAAAAGGTAGTGGCGCCCTCAATTTTTACAACCCTTCTGTTATCCCTGTGTGACATAAACTTGGGGTCGAATCACCCTTGAGAAGAGTCTCTAGCCGGAGCCCTTCGAGCTGGTGCCCTGTGAGGTACCACTACTACCGTTACAAATCTTAAAGGAGATGTTCAAATTGATGCCCATCTTCGTAAATGCATTTCTCAAATCTTGATAATAGATTTCGGCTACATGCTGCCCTAATCATTTCCGGTGTCACAGTTCTAAAAGAATCGCGTAATTTTCTTTTCAAATCGTCTAAATCTGTAGACGGAGCTGCATAAACGATACCTTTAAGATATCCCCAAAGGAAGAAATCTAACGGTGTCAAGTCTGGCGATCTTGGATGCCAGTAAATAGTACCGTTTCGTCCAATCCAGCGTTCTGGAAATATCATGTCCAGATAATTTCTCACTCTACGATCAAAGTGTGAAGGTGCACCATCTTGCTGCCACCACATTGTATTTCTTTCATTCAATGGAATGTCTTCAAGTAGGTCTGGAAGTATATTTTGTAAAAAATTTAGGTATCTCTCTCCCGTTAGTATACCATCATAAAAGTACGAGCCAATCAAACGCCCATTGAATAGGCCACATCAAATTCTCTGAAATCGGGTTTCCATCACCCATTTTGGATTTTCTGTAGACCAGTGATGGCAATTATGTCGATTGACGATTCCGTTATTATGAAATCTCGATTCGTCGCACCACAGAATTTTATCCAAAAAAGATAACTCATCGTCTAACCGTACATGCATATCTGCAATGAATGTACATCGTAGATCAAAATCTTGAGGATTCAGACCTTGCACCAAATGTATCTTAAAGAGGTGATACTTATGATTTTTTAATATCCTGTGGATAGCTGATTTGCTGATACCAAGTTCAGATTCCGAATGTCGAATGGATGTATGAGGATATGCTTGTAAATATGCTAAAGTATTAATTACATTGTCATCTGTTTGTACAGACTTTGTCCTAGATGTTTTTACTTTGGCTTTCCCACTGGGAAAAGAACCATTGCGTAATTCTTGTTCCACATGTCTAAATGTATCTTTACCAGGTATTCGACGATTGGGAAAACGAGCTCTGTATAAATCTCTAGCTCTTCTACAATTTCTTTCACATTCACCATAAATAAGAAGCATATCAACATATTCACTAGCCGTATAAACAAAAGGCATGTTGACATACCGTTTCACAACTCAAAAATAACTATTCTGATAGTCATTGACACTTTTGTCATTATCATGGCAAACTTGACAATAGGCAGTCATTTTTATAAGATTTGCTATGCTACTTTTTAATCGATATTTAATAGGTAAACAAGTTTTTGTGGAAAAAACACAATTCTATGTAATTTTATTCCATGATATACAGGTCGTTTCATTATTAACTTTCAAGTATTATTAAAAATTATAATATTGGTTTGTCTTAATCATTACGTACGAATGTAAGATTGCCGAAAATTACAGGGGATTCAATTATGAATTTTTCAGCTTACAAACCTTTAAGTACCTGTAGCTCTTGAATTAATCACTTTAGACCCCAAGTGTGCTAGTTAGTTGGAATTGTTTTATCGGGAGAAACACAGAAGGGCACAAATATACAGGTTGTCCCATTAATAATTTTGAATGCGACGTCACGTGACCAAAAACAAATACCTCATTGGGTAACACAATAACAAGAAAAGATGCAACATTTGCTCTAATTTACACCCCCAAAATTATAATTATCTACTACTGCCCAATTCAGGTATATTACTTGTCTTAATCGTCGTGGGACACCCTGTATATACACTTGCAAAATAAACCATTAAATGAAAACTACTTCTATTTATACTAGAAAGTACTATTCTCGTAGCCTCCGCCCATTAAATCAAGTACTATTTTCTAGTATAAGTAGGTAGTATGTGCGCGTAATTTTTATGTTTAGGTTTTAGGTTCCCACGTTTAAATATCCTACTTATTGTCCATATTTATTCGCTTTTGGAGAATTGAGATACAATTGATTTATTTTATCCTGCATAAATTCCAATGTCCGCCTATGGTTTATTGCGGTTTTAGGGTTTATTGCGGTTTTAGGGTTTCTTACCTGAAATCGTGCTATCAATGTGATAAAAATATATTATAAATAATTTACGCTCGACAATAGCTGAAATTTTATACAATACTTGAGGAGTTATCCGAGTATTCATAACCTATGAACATTATAAATGAATAACTTATCAACAAATTAAAAATATATTACTTCTAGTAAATTCGAATTTCTTTCATCTAAATATCATTTTTATACATTTAAATTAAATTGATCTTGCTGAAGAGTTGTCTCTTTGTCTCTCTGCCGATGTACGTCAACTATTTGCAATGGGTATTGCAGTTGTTTCTCATCGTTGGTGAGACAATAATTGTTGTATTCCTCAATCAAAGCTATCCCTCGTTCAGCTACATTATTGGTGACTTTTAACGTATTGAAATATTCTAAACATTACTGCACCATGTGAAAACATTATCCTCCAACAAATCGTATGGCAAATCGAATTTTTGGAGACAAAGTCACTCAAATCTTTTTGCACTAAAGATTCTAAATTTTCTTCAGTAATCTCATACCGTTGACGCATTGGTGTAGAACTTTCCCGATTTCCCGATTTTGAAGAAAACTGCTAAATTGAGAATGAATTTGACCTTGAATAACTTTCGACCGAGTTGATTTAACGAAAAACGACAGCAGACCTTTTCTGTAGATCGTTCAATTCTCTACAAAAATCTATGATTTCCATTGCAGTACAATCCATCATTTATTAGTTATAAAAATCAAACGAAAAAAAAAACTTTTTCCTACGACCACCGCCCAAAACACTATTTTGCACATTGGTTATAATAGGCAAAATTAACAACTTCTCTTAGCAACGAGAGTTGTGGGAAAAGTGGCATAAGGCATAGTCAAAGTGACATAAAGCAGAGCCAAAGTGACATTAGGCATACCCAAAATAAATACCTACAGCAAATTGTTTGATTTCTGGAAGGTGGTCGTTTTGAATGTTGGTAGTAGGAAAAATACAGTGTGCAACACGTGTAACACTTGTTACACAATATACTATTTCCTGTGTTATTTTTATGGGAAATGGAAAAGTGCGATGCGGATAACCTTAATATTATTATTAAGGGCTTATATTTTCAGAGGCCTATTTTGGCATCTAAACGAAACATTTTGAGCGTGGTTCTGAGAAGAAAAAAAATTTTATCTATTTATTTGAAGCGCCCTCATTATTGAAAAAAAAAATTTCCCTGTATTACTTATTAATTACGTAAGGCATTTTTGGGGATTGTTTGTCCCCCCCCCCCCCTCTTGGTGAGTTTTGGTAAGATTCTGTTCGATCCCCTCCAACCCCTGAACACCTCACGTAATTAATGGACGCCTCCCCTTCTTTAAATTCTAAAAGGTGATAAGCATATAATAGGTTACAAATTGGCGCCCAACGTGGGGCCGGACCACCCTTAAAGATAGGTCTCATGCTCAGCTTTCAATACCACAAATTAGGGTCTAATCATATATTAATTTATGAATAAAAGTGTATAAAAAGACAAAAATATAAATGAATATTTTTGATTAAAAAACCATTTCCAATTTACTTTTTTAACTTTTAATTATCTTTGGAGGCGTCCATCATGTACGCGAGGCATTTTTGAGGATTTTTTTAGCCCCCTTAGTGAGTACAGAAAAAATGAATCATTGTTCGGAGATTTAAAATATAATTTTTGTGTAATTTGTGAGAAGTCAGTTGGAACAATAAAAAAATAGCTATTTATGATATTAGTGTTAAAAGTAAGTTCGTGAAATTTTTCACTCACGAAATAAAATTTACTCGTAACACAAATATCATACATAGTTTTTTGTACAACTCCTATTTTCATAATAAAAAAAAAGTATTTCAAGAAAATCACATTTTGACGTCTATTGTCAGTTAATTATTTTTTTGACGTTTTAACAATAATTCTCATAATGATTATGTCTCTTTTAACACTAGTGTTAAAAGTATTTTACTTTTAACGCGCTACTTTGTAAACGTCTTCTTTTAACACGTTTGATACGCATTAAAAATGACACTTTCAATGGCAGTTGTACAAAAACATTTTTAAAGGTCCGCATAAATAGTGGTCGACAAGTGGTTATTTGAATTTTTTTTGGTGTTTCCAAAACTGACTTCGTACAAACTAACACCAACTTATATCTTTGTTAACTTCTTCCATGTTGGGTCTAATTCGAACAGTAAATAAAGTAATATCTGCCAAAGATAGTTTCATAACTATTTCAAAATTTTATTAAAATTAAACGTCCTAGTGATTTATTATCGTTAATCTTCATAGGTATATCAACTAAACCGTCTTTTTATTCATCATATGTAAGAAGGAACAGTAAACAAACCGGTCTACGATTGAAAACTCCATGGCTGGTAATAAAAAAAAATTAAAAATTGTTACCTGGTAAAGCAGCAACACAACACAAATACCCACAAAGGGCAATAACAGCTAATGTTCCTTTCATTTCGAAAATTGTCACTACGTTAGTCAATATATAAAGTTAAAAATCGTTATGAAGCTCGTTCGATCTGCACAGTCTCGATGAATATGAAGTCTAACTCTGCAGGAATCCTGCTAAATATAAGTGTGGGGGACCTGCTGGCTGGCAAACTAGCGTGCGCTGATAAAATAATATGATTACAGTCACTTCCCGAGTATTTGGAATTTAAAATAGTCTTTTATAGCATATAAAAAATATTATATTATATTGTCAATAAGAAACTTGTCAACAAAATGTTATTTTTTGACATTTTAGATAAAACGTATGACGCCTTGCATATCAGGGATATGTATAATATCTAGTAGTAATTTCTCAAAATTTATATGTATGACTAGATGTCGTCATTTTTGATTCTTTATATGGTAATCGGAAATATTCGTATAAGGCATTGAACTAAACATTACATAAGGAAGAGAGGAAGAACTAACCTTGACAAACTAAAATAAACTCTAATGGTTTACTATTTTTAATTTAACCTGATGTTTATACTTGGAGAAGCAATAAAATAAATATTCATTATACCTATCATATATATACTCATGAAATAATTGCGATTACTTTTTTGGATAAACAATATCAACGATCTGTATATAAAGTGAGATAAAGTAGTTTTTTAAACGCTAATTTTAAATATTTTCGCAGATTGCACTCATCTGTCATTTTACTTAGCATCATTGTGATCATTGTTGTGTATTTCTAATTAAATGCGTAATATTACTTTATTCACAATCGTTTAGTAATATGGACATTTCTTACCTTTAAAACGGTAGGGAAGTGACTCATTATTTACCTTCACTTCCACGCTAGCCGGAAATAGTATATTGTGCAACCAGTGGGAAAAGTACTTTCCCCACATTTTGCACACTATACTTTTTCTACAACTGCACAAATTTAAAGAATACAAGTAAAGTAACTTAATATTTATTTTTACGGTTAGTCAAACAAAAATAACACTAAACTATCCTTTCTCTAAACTGTTGAATAATTTTATTTAAAATTATAGTTGATGGTGAAATTTGTACAATTTTGTATTGTCAAATCCGGAACGTCATTTTAGAATTTAAAAGCTTCTAATATAATCTGACAGTTTTGTGACAAAGAAGTAGGTATTTAAAGAAGACAGAAGCCCACTAAGTTTTTGTCCATTTTATTTGTACTTTTTCTACAACTGCTTTGAAAAGTGACGTATTTCTCATACCTTACTTGATTTCAAAACCAAATATTGCTCATACTGTGAGAAATATTATTTTGCCCATTTACATGGAGAATCAAACAAAATCGACAAAAACTTAGTAGGCTACTGTCATCTTTAAGTAGTCTCAAAACTGTCAGATTATATTAGAAGTTTTTAAATTCCAAAAGGTAGTATCAATCGTGCTTTGATAAAAATCCCAATTTCCATTAAATATTAGTTTAACAAGACATATTCTTATTTATAATAAATAATATGGATACTGACAGTAGTGACGATTTTAATAATACTCCGCCAGAGATATTGGAAAAAGCTGAAAAATAACTTTAGATTTGTTGTTGGAAATTTTAAGAAAAAAGTATGAATTAGCATACGAAAAATTTATGAAGTGGAGAAGAAATACAAAAATAAAATCTTTTTCGGAAAGTGTACTTTTGGTATATTTTGAAGAGTTGTCAAAAAAATTAAAGGCGTCTACACTTTGGTCACAATACTCAATGTTGCGAAGTACTTGTATTCTTTAAATTTGTGCAGTTGCAGAAAAAGTATAGTGTGCAACATGTGGGGAAAGTACTTTTCTCACTCGTTGCACAATATACTATTTCTCACGGCACTTTGCCCACGCCACATATATTTATATGGAGAATCAAATAAAATCGACAAAAACTTAGTAGGCTACTGTTATCTTTAAATACCTACTTAGTTGTCACAAAACTGTCAGATTATATTAGAAAATATGTTAAAAATTTTAAAAAAGTGTCAAAAATTTTGAAATATGGTCAAAAACTGTCAAAGTTTTGAAAAAATGTTTAATAATTGCCAAATATTTTCAAAAATTGTCAAAAATTTGGAAAAATGGTTAATAATTATCAAAAATTGTCAAAAACTGTTAAAAACTGTCAAAAATTGTCAAAATTTTGAAAAAATGGTCAATAATTGTTGAAAAATGTCAAAGATTTGGAAAAATTGTCAAAAATGGTCAATAATTGTCAAAATCTGTTAAAACTTGTCAAAAATGGTCAATAATTGTCAAAATCTGTTAAAAATTGTCAAATATTTTAAAAAATGCTCAAAAATAGTCAATAATTGTTAAAATTTTGTAAAATGTTAAAAAACTGTCAAAATTTTTGAAAGTTGTCAAAATTTTTGAAAGTTGTCAAAAATGGTCAATAATTGTCAGAAACTGTCAAAAATGGTCAATAATTGTCAGAAACTGTCAAAAATGGTTAATAATTGTCAAAAATTTTGAACAATTGTCGAAAATTGTTAAAATTTTGAAAAAATTGTCAATAATTATAAAAAAATGTCAAAATGGTCAATAATTGTTGAAAACTGCCAAAATTTTTGAAAAGTTGTCAAAATTGATCAAAAATTGTCAAAAATGGTCAATAATTGTTAAAATTTGAAAAAATGGTCAATAATTATAAAAAAACTGTCAAAATGGTCAATAATTGTCAGAACCTGTCAAAAATGCTCAAAAATTGTCAAAAATTTCGCCCGTTATGTATGATTATTTTTTATTTGTATTTTTAATTTTTGAAAATAAAAGACGTTTATTATTATTATTATTATTATTATTATTAATGATCAATAATTGTTAAAATTTGGAAAAATGGTCTAAAATGGTAAAAATTTTTGAAAAATTGTCAAAAATGATCAATTGCCAAAACTGTCAAAATTAGTCAATAATTGTCAAAAATGATCAATTGTCAAAACTGTCAAAATTGGTCAATAATTGATAAAATTTGAAATAATGGTCAATAATTATAAAAAACTGTCAAAAAAGGCCAATAACTGTAAAAAATTGTCAAAATTTTGGAAAAATGGTCAAAGTTTTTGAAAAATTGTCAAAAATGGTCAATAATTGTCAGAACCTGTCAAAAATGGTCAAAAATTGTCAAAAATGGTCAATAATTGGAAAAATGGTCTAAAATGGTCAAAATTTTGAAATATTGTCAAAAATGATCAATAATTGTCAAAACTGTCAAAATTGGTCTATAAGTGTCAAAAATGGTCAATAATTGTTAGAATTTAAAAAAATAGTCAAAAATTGTCAAAAATTTTGAAAAAATGGTCAATAATTTTCAAAACTTATAAAAATTTTTGAAAAATGGTCAAAAATTTACGAAAAATGGTCAAAAATGGTCATTCTATTGTGCATAGGAAGCAAGCTTCTATCGGCGGTCCAACGACCGCTCACCTTTTCTTTTTGTTTTACTAATAAATATTAAGTTACTTTACTTGTATTTTTTAAATTTGTGCACATGTAGAAAAAGTATAGTGTACAACATGTGGGAAAAGTTGAACTTTCCCCACTAGTTGCACAATATACTATTTCCGGCTACAAGCATGTGTCACTTTTCCGAAGTATGGCAATATCATGTTAAGTCAGACATCATGTACTTGTGTAATCAAATTTCGTAACAGAAAGAATATTTTTTGACATAATTGTCAAAACCAATAAACTAGTAATATTGTCTAGCAACTGCTCAAGTTGCTTGTCGAAAAAAATTATGACATCTAACAAATGTTCTTAAAATTAATGTTTTTAAAAGCTTGTACTTAGCGATTGTGAATAAAATGGTATACATACCTCGCGGGAAGGATCATTCCAGCCACGGCTTTTAGAGGCCCTCGGAGCTACGCGCCTCGGGTCTCTAACAAAGCCTGGGCTGTAATGATCTACTTCCCCGCTAGGTATGTAATATACTATTTCAACATAACGTTACATAAAATATTAACAACTGTCAATCAGACTGTGGTGTGTACATACTTTTAATTTTACAAATTCTAATCTTGTTAGTTATAGAAAGCGTTTGTTGTACTATACTATATATCCATGCACTATATATTTATATGTATTAGATCGTTACACCTTTTATCATTTTGTCAGTGACAATGTTCACTGTTTAATGTCAAGCTCTGTTCTTGCTTAATAAAGCCTTTTTTCGAAGGTTTCGCTTTATTTATTACAATTTATTAAGCATTAACAATAAAATGGACAAATTACTAAGGCCAGACCGATTTGATGTAGATCCTAAAGCTGCCCTCGAATGGTCACATTGGAAAACTACTTTTAAAAATTTTATTTCATCTGTTGAAGAAATAA
Source organism: Lochmaea crataegi (assembly GCA_947563755.1). Lineage (NCBI taxonomy): Eukaryota > Metazoa > Arthropoda > Insecta > Coleoptera > Chrysomelidae > Lochmaea > Lochmaea crataegi. The sequence continues at coordinate 1,750,825 of OX387423.1, read as the reverse complement.
ATGAGGAACAAAAACTCAACCAACTCGTAAATTATGTAAGTCACATCAACTTTGTACTTATTGCTGACTGTAAGAAATATCCTGATGCTATGCAAGTCCTTGAATCTGCTTTTGTAAAACCTAAGAACGAAATATTTGCAAGACATAGTTTCATGATTAGAAAACAACAATTTGGAGAAAATGTGGATCAGTATATACTAATCTTAAAGCAACTAGCTAACGACTGTAATTTTAAAACTGTTTCTCCTAATCAAAATCGAGACGACTACATAAGAGATGCTTTTATTACTGGCCTAACTTCTGCGCACATTAGGCAGCGTTTGTTAGAGAACCATACTTTAACATTAGAGGAAACTATAACCTCAGCTCAATCACTAGAATCTGCGCAAAAACATTCAGAAGCTTATATTTCTGCTCCTCAAGTTGTTAATTCAATCCAATCAATCGAAAATTTGCTAGAATCAAATCAAGTTGCGTCTGCAGCAGTTACTGCTACTACTGTGGATCTAATAAAAAACATTTACGGAGTTCATCTCCAGCTGAAAATTCTGTTTGTTCCGAATGTGGTAAACAAGGGCAATTCACAAAAGTATGTCAAAGCAAGAAGTATAAACCTTCATCAGCTTCAATTTTACCTGTTGCTTCTTCAAAATCTTCTCCAAATATCTTGCTGCCGCCTCACAAAGCTTATCTAAAAGTCGAATTAAAATCAAAATTAACGGAACTCCTACCGACTCTTTAATAGATACTGGTAGCTCAGAATCGTGCCTAAATAAAAACTTTGCCTCATTTTTGAAGATTAAAATTCTTCCAAGTTCTGGTCACATACTAATGACATCCACCAAATTGAAGTCTTCTATATCTGTACACTGCTTTGTAGATTCAGCAATAAAGGATGAATTGCATTCAAATATTCGTATATCTATTCTTCAAGATTTATGTGCTGATGTAGTTATTGGCCATGATTTACTTAAACAGTATTTCGATCTTGAAATCACATTTGGAGGCCCGAAATCACCTTTAATAATTGATTCATCTGACAAAATATGCAGTTTAGCTCATCTTAATATACAGGGTGTCCAGAAACTCTCCTGCCAAACGGAAACTACAGTTACTAGAGGTGATGTTAAGTCGATTTAGCTCAAATTACCTTAATCCGAAAATGCTTCCTAAGGGAGCTACAGCCCTTTGAAAAAGACGTCCTCATATGAGTTTTCTTCAAATTATTCAAAAATACCGTTACTTAAAATATTCAAACTTGGAATAATCAATAAATAGTTACAAACCAGTCGTTCGCTGTAAATAAATTTTTTTCAGATCCATCACAAGCATGTCAGTCGGGGGGACTAACAGGTATTTTTATTGAAAAAATTTTATTTTCAAGTTTTTTATGTATCCGACACCGAATTTGGAAAACTCAAGATAATTTTCATAAAAAATGTTCTCTTCTTTCAAATCGATATCATGAACCGTTTTCGAGAAATATAAATTTAAACTTTTTGTGTTTCTTACATAAAATCATGTTGGATTATTAAATTGTATCTGTAATATTTTAATGAAAATACCTGTTGGTCCCCCCGACTGACACGTTTGTGATGGATCTGAAAAAAATTTATTTACAGCGAACGACTGGTTTGTAACTGTTTATTGATTATACCAAGTTTGAATATTTTAAGTAACGGTATTTTTGAATAATTTGAAGAAAACTCATATGAGGACGTCTTCTTCAAAGTACTGTAGCTCCCTTAGGAAGCATTTTCGGATTAACGTAATTTGAGCTAAATCGACTTAACATCACCTCTAGTAACTGTAGTTTCCGTTTGACAGGAGAGTTTCTGGACACTCTGTAGAATCTCCCACACTGTTTTCAAATTTATCAGACGAGTTCAGACCTATTGCAACTAGGTCTAGACAATTTTCGATAGAAGATTCTAAATTTATACCTGATCAAGTAAGTTCCCTCTTATCTCATGGAATTATAGAAGAAAGTAACTCGGTTTTGCGCGCTCAGGTATTAATTACGAAGAGTGAAACTCATAAGAAAAGAATGGTGGTCGACTATTCTCAAACTATCAACAAATTTACATATTTAGATGCTTACCCGCTTCCGAACATTGAAGTTGTAGTTCGCACTGTTGCAAAATATTCTATATTTAGTACTATCGATCTCCAGAGTGCTTACCACCAGGTACCAATACGAGAAGAAGAAAAGCATTTTACAGCTTTTGAAGCTGATGGAAAGTTATATCAGTTTCGACGAATACCTTTTGGAGTCACTAATGGAGTTGCATACTTTCAGAGGGTAGGTAATAGATAATATTATAAAATTGGAAAACCTAGAAGGTGTACATGCATATCTGGATGATATTACTATTTGCGGAATAAATCAAGCACAACATGATGACAATCTTAACAAATTCATGCAAGTTGTAAGGAAGTACAATTTTACAATTAATCAAAAGAAAAGTTTGTATTCACAAAAATCTATTAAACTTCTTGGATATTTAATTGAAAATCAAACTCTAAAACCCGATCCTGAAAGACTTGAACCTTTAATAAAACTGCCACTACCTCAAAACTCTCAATCGCTTAAAAGAGCTATTGGTATGTTTTCTCACTATTCAAAATTTATTCCTCGTTTTTCGGAAAAAATCCATCGATTAGTTACTATTAAAACTTTCCCTTTGTCTGATCCGGTAGCTCAGGATTTTGAAATTCTTAAAAATGAAATTGCCTTGTCAGCTGTAACTTCTATTGATGATAAAATACCCCTTGTCGTTGAGACGGATGCGTCTGACCATTCTATTGCTGCGACTCTCAGTCAAGAAGGAAGACCTGTAGCATTTTTCTCAAGGACATTAACAAGTAGTGAAAGAAATCATTCTTCCGTTGAAAAAGAGGCATATGCTATAGTTGAAGCCGTTAAAAAATGGCGCCACTTCCTAATTGGAGGACATTTTCAACTTATAACAGACCAAAAATCCGTATCGTTTATGTTTAACATGCGACACCAGTAAGGTGGCGTCTAGAATTATCCTGTTACAGTTTTGATATTTAGTATCGACCAGGAACTGACAATGTGGTATCTGATACGTTTTCAAGAGTTTGCTGCACAAGTACTACCAATCTATCTTTAATTGATTTACATCAAGCTCTATGCCATCCTGGAGTTACCCGAATGGTACATTATATAGGATCTCGTAATTTACCCTACTCTATCGAAGAGGTACGTGTTATGACAGCTTCTTGTCCTGTATGTTCAGAAATTAAACCAAGGATTGTAAAAATTCAAAGAAAATTGATAAAGACTACTTCACCTTTCGAAAGTCTATCCTTAGATTTCAAAGGACCCCTTCCCTCTAATTCCCGTAACAAATACATTCTCACAATTGTAGATGAATATACTAGATTTCCGTTTGCTTATCCATGCCGAAATATGACTGCAAAAACTGTAATCGAATGCCTTACTAATTTATTTTCAATTTTTGGCATGCCTGGCTACATTCATGCTGATCAGGGTGCATCTTTCATGTCTCATGAACTGAAAATTTTTTTACATTCGTATGGAATACCGACAAGCAGAACTACCACTTATAATCCTGAAGGTAATGGCCAGACCGAAAGGTACAATGGAATTATTTGGAAAACTATTTCTCTAGCCCTTAAGTCAAGAAATTTCAAAACTGATCAATGGGAAGAAGTACTTGACGTCGCTCTCCATTCTATTCATTCACTCTTGTGTACAGCTACAAATACTACACCGCATGAAAGAATGTTTACTCATCCCAGAAAATCACCAAATGGCACTGCTCTACCTTCATGGCTAATGAATCCTTGCAAAGTATTTATGAAGAAGCATGTGAGGCACTCAAAGTACGATCCTTTAGTTGAAGAGGTTGATTTGATAGAAGCTAATCCTAAGTATGCTGTTGTAAGATATGACGATGGTCGTGAAGTAACTATTTCTCTAAGACATCTTGCACGGTGTGGAGATAAGACTATATTGGACCAATCCATCCAAAATAGCAACTTGGAAACTGAAACTTCCAAAACAACAACTGAAACAAGTATTTCTCAACTTGATTCTAATAAATTGGAAAACATTTACAATTCGACTCAAGACCTAGAAGGAAACGAATATTTCGAAACTGAAATTCCTCAAAGTACGAGATGTAGTATACTAGAAAAAGAAAAACTCCTGCCTACCTTGAAGATTTTGTCGAAAAATAAAGCTGGGGAGAATGTAATATACTATATATCCATGCACTATATATTTATATGTATTAGATCGTTACACCTTTTATCATTTTGTAATGTCAATGTTCACTGTTTAATGTCGAGCTCTGTTCTTGGTTAATAAAGCCTTTTTTCGAAGGTTTCGCTTTATTTATTACATTTGTCATTATTATTGTCACGTAATATAATCTTTATTTGTCAAAAATTATTATTTCAAATATGCTCTGTACAATATAAAACACAAATATTTATCACATAATGATTGCATTACCACATAAATATCGCGAATTGTTATCGCTCGCACCGGCATTTATAGCACTTCCCTCAATCACGGCACCTTGCCGAACGGCATTATCCGCATATTTTCGTTGATTATGATCCATAATAGATCCGAACGCAACTGATCAGTAAACATTCCCAGGAGATTTTGTTGCAATTTCCCTGAAAAGTCAGCAAAAAACAGGGTCACATAATAAAGGCTTTAAACTAATCCTAGTTAAAAGTAAGGTGGTTAAAATGTTAAAATATATTATATACACTCATTTATTCTTCGTCCATCCTTATTTACACCTCATACACTCTCTCCCACTCGCGTCAAATCATAATTTTAGTGGTTTATATACAGCATTTACAGGTTCTTTGTTCTATATATACATGATGTGCTAGTTATCTAGGTAGGAGCTCCAGTTGCAGGTTAGCATGCAAGAGTTTATATCCGTTAGGACCTCTTGCGCGAGAATTAGCTATCTTATTATGTAAGCTCTCCGGCAGGCAGTATTTGTAATACCTTTCCGCTAGAGAGGTTACATAATAGGTTATAGTAGGCATGTTCGTCTTTTTATGCAGCCATTTATTGCTTGGAAGCCTATTGTTTATAAAGCCTACTCCAGCTGCCATCCTTAGGCGTTTGTTTTGCACAACTTGCATACGTTTAAAAAGACATTTGGTTGTCGAGCAAAATACTGGATAACCATACGTCATTGTCGGCTGTAGAGAAGAATTTTGTTCCTCATCGACAGACGGCTGTTACGGCAGATCAGTGGGTATAGTTGAACCATTGTTGCTTTGGCTTTTTGAACCCGTGATGTTATATGCAAGTTGTGCAAAGTGTTTGGTTGTATTAAATAACCTAAATATTTAGCACTGTTAACTGGCTGTATAGTATCGTTTTGCAATTTCAACCTTTCGAGAAGATTGGTATTTGCCCTAAACCGACCTCGGAGGACCATATACTGCGTTTTCGAAGTATTGAGCATCAGCTTATTATTTGTAAAATATGGTACGACTTTACTGTTGAGATGAATTTCCATTTTTTTTTCAGAGCAAGATCAGCTGTTCTCGCTGTTTGAACAAGACAGACATCATCTGCGTATAGTGCTGTCAGCAGTGTGTTGCTGACAGGGAAGTCTGCTGTAAACAGCGAGTACAGAGTCGGAGAAAGAACCGAGCTTTGCGGTACTCCAGCCTCCGTAGTAAATGGTCCTGCCTCGGCATTTCCTACCCTCATATAAAACTTCCTATCTCTAGATAAGAGTTTATAAGTAATATTAGGTATCCTGGAATGCCTAGTTCCGTTAATTTGAACATTAAACCCGGGATCCAGACGGAGTCGAAGGCTTTACGGATGTCCAGAGAGGCTAGAATGGAGGGCTGCTTTTTTCTAAAGCCTTCCCGTGCATAGTTGAGGACTCTGATCAGTTGTGAGGGACATCCGTGATTTGCTCTAAAACCAAACTGTTCCTCCGGTATAATGTTCAAACTAGTCACTGTTCTCTCCAGTCTACTTAATATTACTTTATCAATGATTTTCGCCACATTGCTGAATAGCGAGATAGGTCGATAGTTATCGATGGAGCTCCTACCGTGCGGTGTTTTAGACACCGGAATGATGTTCGCTGTTTTGTAGGATTCAGGATAATAACCTGTAGTGAGAATGAAATTAACGATCTTGACTAAAAGCGCAATAATTTTAGGGGGGATATTTTAGTAGTACATTGTGAATTTCATCTCTTCCCGGCGCCGGTTTGAACTTGATATTTCTAATAATTTGGTAGATTTCTTTGAAGGTCGAGAGGGATTTGGGTGGCAGTACATGACTTGCTTTTCCAAATCTTTCTATCTCTCTAATTTTGTTCAGGTGAATTTCGGTGTTCGGCATTTTGTTTGTGAAATTTAGCTGAAACTGTTCTCCGAAAGCTTGAGCCATATCTTTCTGGTCTGTTATGTATTGTCCCTCTATTTCAATTTTCGCTATCCCTGTGTTTTTATGTTTTATTTTCTTTAGATACGTCCAGAGCCGTCCATTGTCTATGTTCAAGTTTTCTAGGTAGTTTCCCCATTTTTCGTTTCTGAATTTCGTAATGTCCTTTTGTATTTCTTTTTGTAGGTTGAGCATGTTGTCTTGATGGTCTTTATCTCTTGTTCTTTGCCATAATTTTCTGATTTGGTTTCTTCGTTTTATTTTGCAGACTATTTCTTCTGGAAGTTTGTCCGTTTTGTTGTTTAGAGTGGCCTTTTCCGTAGTATCGTTGCGTGCTTTTACTATGTTGTATTCAAGTTCTGTGAGGATTGTGTTTAATTCCTCTTTATTCTGTATTTTGTCGATTTGTTTCGTGTTGTTATTTAGTGATTTCCTATACATTGCCCAGTTTGTTGTTTTGTAGTCAAAGTAGGTTTTGTTTAATGTTCTCGTCTTGTGTTGTAACTTTACTGTTAGTTGTATAGGGTCATGGTCAGATGTTAATTCCTTCAAAGTCCTTAGTCTATTAATAGCGTCTAAGTTTTTAGCAATAACAATGTCCAGTGTACTGGGAGAACCCCCTGCGAAAGGGTAGTGGGTGGGATCCGAGGTACAGAAGACATTGCAATCGGTATTTTCGCAAAAGTTTCGAAGAACATTTCCATTTGGGTTAGGTTTGTTTATGTTGCTGTCCCACTCGGGGTGTTTACAATTCAGATCACCGATTATAATGACCTTATTGTAATTTCCGATTAGGTTTTCAAAGTCTACAGCGTTGATTTTTGTGGTAGGAGGGTTGTATGCACCTATAATTGCAATTTTGTTATCTACCAGAATTGCTAAGTGCTCAATTTTTGAGTTCAGCCTATTCAAAATTTTAAAATTAGTATTTTTTCTGATAGCAAGGAGATTGCCACCTACGCGGGTGTCTCTATCTTCCCTGAAGTATAAGTAATTGAAGTTTCTAATTTTAATTTTGTTATTTTTATTTAATAGAGTTTCCCCGACGAATAAAATGTCTGGATTATATTCTTTTAAAACATGTAGCTTTTGGGTGATTCCCCTAATATTTACATAAATAATATTTAAAAAGCCTTTAATATGTGTACTTGTTCCTTGCATGACTTTAGAAGTTATAACTGTCAATAGTTTGCACGAATTTATTATAAACCATAAATTTTTCTAAGTTGGTACTTGCCTTTAGGAGCATGTTGTAGAGGTCAGCGACCGCTCTAGTCATCTCATCCAGGTTTATTAGGTTATTTAGCTTCGTGAAAATGTTGTTTAGGTTTAACATTTTATTGATGTCGTCGTGGAGTTTGCTGAGTGAAAGACGTGGGGATGTTTCCTGTCTCTGGCCTCTTTTGTGACGTTTTCGTTCTTAGGGTTGGGAAGTCGTTCCCATCGTTGATTTGAAACTTGGATATTTCTATTACATCTGTTGTCTTTTCCTCCCAGGGATTCCGTTTCGGTAATGGTGCATCTACGAATCTCTTGTTATTTTGCTTGGATTGATTCTTTCTTTCTTCCAGATATTGTCTTCTTTTTATAAAGACTGGGCATTTTTCCGAATTGGCTGGATGGTTTCCCTGACAGTTGCAACACTTAGCCGGTTCTGACAGGTTTTTGGTGCATTCGTTAGTTTTATGTGCACCTGCACACTTTAGACAACGTGGTGGACGTCCCCAGTTAGCGGTGGCATGGCCCCATTGCTGGCAGACATGGCATTGAATTATCGGTTTCTGTTGCCTACGCAGTTCCCATACAACTCTTGTGTTTTCCACTACCCTCACGTTTCTGTTTAGGTAGTCTAAGGTGATGGTGGGAGTTGTTACTGCCAGGAATAGGGGACGTCCTTTTGTATTCATCCTGTACACGTTTTTGAGTTCGATCTGATAGTTGGAGTTTAGGTCGGCTTTAATGTCCTCTGGTTCTATGTCTCCTGCCAGTCCACGCAGTACGAAGGCATGTGTTTTTTCCTCCCTCCTGGTGTAAGTATGAAATGGTAGTTTTTCTTTCGTTAGTTGTGCTTTTAGAGTTTTATAGTCTTCCTCTCCTTGTGTGAAAACAACTACTGAATTATTGTTGTATTTAATTTCAAATTGGCCTTTGAAATCCTTCTTAAATAAATTAACAATGTTTTTATGTTCAGGCATTCTCCCATCGATGACAATGGGAGGACACATTTTCTTTTTGATTTTTTCCTTGTTAGGAAGAGCAGTAGTTGGTTTCTTGTTATTTTTAGGTACTGGTTTGGAGTTGCTTTTGCCTTGTTCTTCCTGGAGTTTGTTTGGTATTATTTTACTTCTTTTTGTTTTAGTTCTTTTCCTTTTCCTTTTCTCTTGTTCGGTGTCGCTAATGTCCTGAAGATTAGCCGATTCTTCTTCTGATAGGGATTCATATTGGTTGGTTGTTGGTGTCGGAGCAAGCTTCTTAGCGTTGTTCGAGAAAACTTGTGAATAAGAAACAGTTTTCCTGGGGAATATATATTCCTCGGTTTCCATTTTTTCACAACATTTCCCCTTCCGTTATTTAAAGATCTAGTTTATGGGTTGGTTTTATAACTCTACCAAACCTAGACCTTTTTGGAGTATCATTACTTATTCCCAATTTAGAAGAAGCAACTTTGGATTTGTGATTGGATTCAAAATTAACACTTTGAGACACTGAGGTTGAAGGTAAATCACTATTTGGAAAATCTACTGCTAAAGTTGGCGAAATATTGTAATTATTATTGTTGCGAGGTCACCAACTCAAAGCCGGCCCTGTCCCCAGACTGTAAATTCTGGTGGCTGCGCCGGTATTCTCCCCTTGCGTTAGAATGTACACAAACATTCTAGAACGGTTTCGTTCGTGCATAGCCCGAGCGCCGGAGGCACTAGAGTTGTCCAGAACCGATAAGGACTATATATACGCGGGTTATGGAGTGCGTAAAAAGTTAGTTAGTTAGTTAGTTCGAGAGAATTAGTGAAAAGGACAGTAACGAGTTAGTTCACAGAAGTGCTTAGTAATCGGACAGTGATTAAATAGTGCAGATAAATAGTGTAATATCCAAGTGGTGAAAATAAATTAGAACTAATATACCGAGTGTAAATAAATTAGTAGACATTAAGTAGAGTGTGTATATAAATTAAGTTTAATACAGTGTGTGTTTCTTTAAATAAATAAATAGTAATTAGCCATAGCCACATTATTAAACACATATCAGTAGCGAGATTATTACTTATAGTAAGTACTTCATTTACAGAAAAATCAACATCATAAGTTGGCAAAAGTTGGATCACCTAAATCACTTCTCAAAGAATCTGCATGAACAAACTTATAAGTGTTCCAACTTGTACTAAATAAGTACAATAACTTAAGATTTTCATAATCTTACCTTTTTGCCAGAGCTTAGTAAGTTTGTTTTTTACATAAACTGACTCATTTAATTTAAATAATTTATTTCTTCTTAAAACATTTTGAGAACTACCCTTAACATATTTGCAATGCCCCAAAGGTTTGATTAAGTCAAATCTAGTTCTTGGTTTTAATTTCAGAACACTTCACATTGTGTCATATTTGTTGATGTTGAAGGGGTATTTCTATAAGCAAATAGAAAACTTGACAATTTAAGCAAAATTGTCAAATATGTCAGCTTAAAAATTGAGAAATTGGTGTTGTCTTTAAAAAAAGATTTTCAAAATGTTTTTAATGATGTGACACAGTCTTGCTTCGAGTATTTTAAAGTTGAACTGAATCTGAAGGAAGGGGCAAAACTTGTATTTCATAGAGCTTTTGATATGCCTTAATTTAGTAATTGGCCAAGTTCAATAGGAGCTGTACCTAAGAAAAATAGTTCTGATATCAGAATTTGTGTCGACTTCAAAAAAACTGTCCAGCTCTAGATGCAGACCAAGTGTTTTGCCATTTCCTGAAAACATCTATGCTTGTCTAAGTGGAAATCAATATTGAAGATTGCTTCTTATTGCACGACATAGGACTTTTGGGAAGGCTAGTGAACTCGTGAAACGTGTTATCTTACGAAAAAAGGTGAGCGGTCGTCGGACCACCGACAGAAGCTTGCTTCTTATGTACAATAGAATGCGAGGTTGGGAAAACCATCAATAAAAATACGCGCAATAGAATGCGATGTTGGAAATTACATTAGACACAGTACATTCTACTCGGTTTTATTTTATATTTTATTGACCATTTTTTCAAAATTTTGACAATTTTTGATAATTATTGACCATTTTTTCAAAAATTTTGACAATTTTTTCCAATTTTCTGACAATTTTTGACCATTTTTGCAAATTTTAATAATTATTGACAATTTTTGAAAATTTTTCAAAAATTTTGACCATTTTTCATAATTATTGACCATTTCTCAAAAATTTTGACAATTTGTGACCATTTTTGACAATTTTTCGAAAATTTTGACCATTTTTTCAAATTTTAACAATTATTGACCATTTTTGACAATTATTGACCAATTTTGACAGTTTTGACAATTACTGATCATTTTTTACAATTTTTCAAAAATTTTGACCATTTTTGACAATTTTTTAGCTTTTTGACAGGCTCTGACAACTATTGACCATTTTTGACAGTTTTTTATAATTATTGACCATTTTTTCAGAATTTTGACAATTTTTGACCATTTTTCAAAATTTAAACAATTATTGACCATTTTTAACAGTTTCTGACAATTATTAACTATTTTTGACAATTTTACAAAAATTTTGACAATTTTCTACCATTATTGACCATTTTTGACATTTTTTTATAATTTTCGACAATTTTTTCAACATCTTAACAATTTTTGACCATTTTTCAAAATTTTAACCATTATTGACCATTTTTGACAACTTTTGGGAGATTCTGACAATTATTGACCATTTTCGACAATTTTTCAAAAATTTTGACCATTTTTCAAAAATTTCGACGTTTCAACAATTATTGACCATTTTTTAAAAATTTGAACAATTTTTGACAATTATTGACCATTTTTGAGAACTTTCAAAAATTTTGACAATTATTGTAAATTTTCCAAAATATTTAGCAATTTTTGATCATTTTTCAAAATTTTAAAAATTATTGACCATTTTTGACCATTTCTGACCATTTTTGGCCATTTTTGACAATTTTTGACAGATTCTGACAATTATTGACCATTTTCGACAATTTTTCAATAATTTTGGCCAGTTTTCAAAAATTTTGGCCATTTTTCAAAAATTTTGACAATTTTTAACAATTATTGACCATTTTTGACAATATTTCAAAAATTTTGACAATCATTGACCATTTTTTAAAATATTTAACAATTTTTGACGTTCGTCACGCGATGACTAATTTTTCGTCTCTTTCTCGGCCGCCCACTGCGCTAATTCTCTCCCCTCTCTTCCTCAGCCGTAAAATTGTCAAAAATGGTCAATAATTGTCAAAAACTATCAAAAATGGTCAAAAATTAGCAAAATTTTGAAAAAGTGGTTAATAATTGCCAAATATGCTAAAAATTTTGAAAAATTGTCAAAAATTTAGAAATATGGTTAAAATTTTGGAAAAATGGTCAAAAACTGTCAAAATATTGAAAAAATGGTTAATAATTGCCAAATATTTTCAAAAATTGTAAAAAATTTGGAAAAATGGTTAATAATTGTCAAAAACTGTCAAAAATGGTCAATATTTATAAAAATTTTGAAAAAATGGTCAATAATTGTCAAAGACGGTCAATAATTGTCAAAACCAATCTGTCGGAGACCAGAAGACTCAATTTTAATAGATGTTTGATTCATTCGAACCGTAAACCGGGAGTAGCTTTTTTTTTTGGGTACGAACAGAACACAATCAAAAATCAAGAATTGTCAAAAACTGTCAAAAATTGTTAAATATTTTAAAAAATGGTCAATGATTGTCAAATTTTCTGAAAAATTGTCAAAAATGGTCAATCATTGTCAGAACCTGTAAAAATGCTCAAAAATTGTTAAGATTTTGAAAAATAGTCAAAAATTGTTAAATATTTTGAAAAATGTACAATAATTGTCAAAACTTTTGAAAATTTGTCAAAAATGGTCAATAATTTTTAAAAACTGTCAAAAATAGTACGCACTACGGAAAGGAATGGGGTAAAGGTGAAGACGGATGAGTTGATCTGTCGGATGGAGGGAGATTGTAGGGATGAGAAGAATGTGTTTGAGATGATGAAGAAGATGGTGGCGTGGGTGAAGATGAATGACGGAGAAATGGCGGAGGTAACAATCCATACAGATGGGGAAAAGGAGGATAGGAATGGGGCGTCAATCCTGAAGGATATCGGGGAAGTAGATCAGGAGGGGATCGAGAGGATTAAGAAGGGGTTGGGGGAGATGAATGGGGAGTGAGTGGATATACTCAGAGTCTCAAGAAATAGGGAGGTGGTTATAGAGGCAAAGAAGGGGGTTGAGGTGAAACCATAAAGATGGTAGGGATAGACCCGTGGATGGAGGATGAAGGGGTGAGGGTGAAAATAGAGAAATTGATTGGGAAAGAGACAAAGGTGATTAAAGGGGTAAGGGCGGGATAAAAGTGGCGGTGGTGAGGGCGGAATTGAAAAAAGCGGTAGCTTTATTGGGAAAGAAGGAGATAAGATTGGGGTTGAACAGGGTAAGTATTGTAGAGGGTAGAGAGGATGGCAGATGCTTTGGATGTGTGATAAAGGGGTATAAAGTAGCATGGGGGTAAGGTGAAGGGAGTCAAGGAGAGGAATAAGTGCTGGTTATGTAAGAGCGAGGATCACATGACCAGAGACTGTCGGCAGGCCTTCCTTTGTAGGGTATGTGGGGAAAGGGGACATAAGCCAGGGGAGAAAGAATGTAGAAGGTGAAGGTAGGAAGTAGCTGAAAACGATGGAAAAGGGGAAGGAAAAAATAGGAGGGATCCTCTGGGAGAGCAGTGCGCGGGAAGAAGGAATGTAGAGGATGGATGGAGGGTGTTACAGATAAAATTTAGGGAAACGCAGGATAGCGCATGATATATTGGATGAAGTGATTTTTAGGAGAGAAGTGGATGTGGTGTGTGGATCTGAGGTAAATGCTAGATATGTGGGAAAGCAGGGATGGATTATGGACGACACAGGAGAGGCAGGAATAAGAGTGGTGGGGGATGAACTGAGGGTGGATGAAGTGAGGAAAGGAAACGGATGGGTGGTAATGCGAATGGGAGACATAGTGGTGTAAGCCCTAATATCAGCCTGGAAGAATATGACAGGAGCATGATAGGATTGGAGGACGATCTGAGGGTGTCAAAAGGAAAAAGGTGGATCATAAGGAGAATGGTGACAGGGGACTTCAATGCTTAGAATACTGTATGGGGGGGAAGAACGGTTAGGAGAGTGGAGGTCCTGGAGGAACTGTTGACATCCAACGGGTTGGTGATGCTGAATGATGGACTACTGCCTACCTTCTTGAGGGGTGACGGGGGTTTGTCATTCATTGATATAACAGCATGTGATGAATGGCTGAGAGAGAGAGTGAGTAGTTGGAGGGTGCTGGAGGATGAAGAAAGCTTGAGCTTACATAGGTATGTGGAGACGGATATAAGGAAAAGGAGAAAGGAATTATTGGAAGAGTAGGGATGGAAGTGGACAAAGGCCGAGGCAGAGAGTATAAGGAAGAAAGTAAGAGAGGAGATAGAAAGGGGACTTAGACATGATGCAGATGAATTGTACAATGTGATACAGAGCTGTAAAAGAGAGGGAAAGAGGGCAATAGGCGTGAGTGGAGGGCTAAAAACTGGTGGAATGAGGAAATATAGGAGCTGTGGAAGGGAGTGTGAGAAAGAACGAAGACAGATGCTGAGGGGAAGAGGAAGGATAGAGGGAAAAGGGGGATACAAAGAGAAGAAGACAGAATTGGAAGACTGGGGGAATTGGAAAACAATCCGTGGGGAAAGGCGTATGACATAGTGGTGAAAAGGATGGGTGGAAATAGGAACGAGGTGCTAGAGGAAGATTGCGAGGAGGAGATTATAGGAGAATTGTTCACATGGGGAGAAGGAGGAGTGGGGGCAGAATTCGAGAAATCCAGAATACTAGGGGGGTAGGGAATATGAGGGGTATAAGGCCGGTAGAGAAGTGAGAAGTAGAGTAGGGGGAAAGAAACATCAAGGTAAGGAAAGCCCCAGGGATAGATGGCCTGAAGGGTGATATGATGAAGAGGCTGTTGGATGACAATGGGGAGTACTTCTGGGAACTATTCAACAGGGTGCTGAGGGAGGAAGAGTTCCCGGAAGGATGGAAGGTGGCCAGGGTGATACTGCTGAAGAAGGCGGGTAGAGAGGGGAAGCGGGCGGGGGACAACAGGCCTATTAATCTTCTGTGTGGTATGGGTAAATTGATGGAGGGGATAATAAAAGATAGGATTGAGGAGGAAGTTGGTACGATTGGGGGTTTTAGGGTAAACCAGCACGGGTTTACGAAGGGGAAATCTTGAAACAAGAGAAACAATAAATTGGCCCTACTCGTGGTCTTCGACGTCGGGAACGCGTTCAACGGTGTCAGCAAACGGGTAGTGTTGAGCGCGTTACTGAGGTTTGGAGAGGGGCAGGGGTTGGTTAACCTGGTGGAGGACTACCTGACGGGGCGTGTGATTGTAGACTCCAGAGGGAGGAGGTATGAGACGGAGGCTGGAGTGCCCCTAGGCTCGGTACTTGGATCAACGCTCTGGAAGTGTGTGTTTGATGAGGTTTGTGGGATAGTATGTGAAGAGGGATGTGAGATTACGGAGTATGCGGACACGTGTGTCTGGTATGTACGACAAAGGGAGAGGCGGAGATAGAAAGAAAGGCAGAGATAATAATGTAGGAAGATTGTGGAGAAGATAGAGCGGTGTGGACTAGAAGTGGCGGAAGATAAGACGGTGGGGTTGCTAGTGAAGGGACGGGGCAAGACGAGGGAAGTGGGAGTGATGATAAAGGGAAGGAGAATTCGTATGGAGGAGTCTGTGAAATACCTAGGGGTGTGGTTGGATAGTAAATATTAACCTTCAAAACTCACATGTTAAAGGCGACTAATATGGTTGGAACAAATAATATTTTGATAAGATTTAACTGGAACGAAATTCCACCGTTAACAGATTAAATGGATTTTCAATTCTCCTACTCCGACAGCTGCTTGTTGGGGAGAATGGTGAGAAAAGTTTGGTCAAAATACGGCATGACTAAATAAAACTGTTTTTATTCGCACGAATTAAAACGTATTTTCTGTGGTTATTGATATACGAAAATAAGTATAATTAGAATATTATTAAAACATTAGTGTCAGAATTTTTAAGACAAAAATAATAACTTAGCAGTTGTACTTCGTAGGAAATGTTACACATTATAATTTATAACGAATTAGTACATCGATTAGGTAAAAATTTCATTCTATTAATAAGTAAAAAATGTTTTTATTCTCGCCCACCAATTTAAACGTAATTTCTGTTGTTATTGATTCACGAAAATAAGTACTTATTTTAAATTCCCATTAAAACCGGAATCTAATAATGGAATTCTATTAATAAGTAAGTGAATTTTAGATTATTCACTTGGGGTGCATAAAAAAATCCACATTCCATAAACCACATCAAACTTCTCAGAATTTTACAGTAAACCACCTTACAAGGATAGATTTTAGTAGGTATTTGATATATTCTATTGGTCATATTTACTAAAATTATACCATTAGGCAATTATTATGTTAGATTTATATAATTATATATTTTAAAATGAAATACAAAAATAAAAGAAACCTTCCTATACTGATTCGAACATAAATGACAGACTATATTTGTCAGAAAAAAAAGGAAATGTAAAAATTTTCCAGATGAGAACTGCCTCCACCCCCCCTCAATTATGATACATATTCTAATTATTATAATGACATCTGCAATGAAATTTGCAGTATGTCAGAACTACCAAAATTTTACAATCCATACAAAACACACGGCTCATCTTCATCTGAAATGACATCAGTTAACAACAGAACATATATGTTGCATATGTTTATCTCAGTAACATGAAAATATTGATTGTAATAGTCCTTTAAATTTGAATAATTGCTCGAATGTAACAATAATTAACCAATATTCAAATCATAAGTTCTGTAATTTTTATTTTGAAATATTTGTCAATCGTTCTTTTTTTAGCATATCATTAAACGGGGCCGTAGAAACAAAAGTTACACGAGCTCCAAAAAATTAACGAAAAACTATATAGGTACTATTAAATGCTAAGAGTTATTGAAAAACATTGAAACGATAGGCTGCATAATGTCTCTGAATATACATAATATACACCATGCTTATTTAGATAAATTTGAAACAGGAAAACAAGGATAGCGTTTTCATTAAAAGTTATGAACTTCGAACAATTTTATCAAAAATTTTACGGAGAAAGGAGGACTAAAGTTGAGTTTAAGTGAGAAAAAGTACCCATGAATATTTTTTCCACGTTTTAATTGCAACTAATCTAGAAACAAGATTAACGAGTAATACTTTTCTGTTAAAAGTTTAACCCACTGGAGTTCTTTCTTGGTTCAACTACATAACACGCACTGTGCTCAGCTTTAAACCCACTACACTAGCTCAAAAGGTTTGGTACTTTTAGAGTCTTCTCACTATTCCACGTTGGTCCAGCAGCTGGATTTCTTCGACGTTCTTCATGCTTCTTTGCGAAATGTTTCACCTCGTCTGCTACCATTTCCACGCCCATATTTCTAATGGATAGTTCGGATTGACTACCTAATAGCCGATATAATTTTCTATATTTGAGATTAAGCTCTTCTCTTTTCTTTTTAATGTGTTCCTTCCATCGTAGCTTTGCATCTAGGTTCATTCCTAGGTACTTGGCCGTGTTTGCATATATGATTGTCATCTGCAAATGTAGCTACTGTAGTTTGTTCTATTACTGGTATATCATAGGTGTATAGTAGGTACAGCAATGGAGCCAGGACACTGCCCTGTGGTACACCAGCCTTTATCGGTCTTAATTCTGAATATTGATCTTCGCATTTAATGCGAATCATTCTTCCACTAATATATGACTTCGACAGTAGAAGTGCAATGGGGGTTTACTCTATATTCGCATCTGCTGATTTAGGGATTATTTGTTTTGAAATATGGTAAAATTCTAATCAAAAGTACTTTCACTAGAATTTCGAGACGGAGAGACGGATATGCACATTGTTAATGGGACACCTGATATATTTTGAACTCAAAAAACCTGTAGGTACCTGCAATTATATTATTTCCTTCATTTGACAAATTCGGTATGAATAAATAAAACTGTTTCCATTCTCGTCCGTGATTAAAACGTATTTTCTATTGTTACTGATTTATGTAAATAAGTATAATTAGAATCTTATTAAAATACCCACTAGCTTGTATACATATTCGTGACTTCGTCAGAGTAGATTGTCGATAAACAAAATCTGAAGATCTATAATTTATTTTATTGGAATAAGTTAGTACAAACGTAGATTCAACGAGAAACGGTTTGTGGATTAAACAATTTTTAATCCGACCCTCTAACCACATATTTTAAAAGATTATCGGACTACACAATGAGTTTTAAGAGGATAGGTTGCGGATTTACGGCAGAAAAACTCATAACCCTAGCTGTCATTTGTTTAACCTTTATGCTAAATTTATGGTAAGAATTGTAGTTGAGATATCTCCCAGAGCTGCTTGATTTTCTATACCAATCAATTATAATCACATTTTCAGGTGTCCTGGTAAAAAGACTATCAAGAAAAGGCACAGCCATATTTGGGTTTTCCACTTCAAGAGTGAACTGGATATAGGGATCATAACTATTAAAAATAAAAAGGAGATGATCTGTAGAATCCTTAGGACAAGGCAGGATAATATCATCAACATATTTCTCGATTAAAGGGATATTGAAAGGAAGTACCTGAAGGACTACATCCATTACGTAGCAAGCCAATATAGGAGAAATTCTAGCTTCCATAGGTGTACCAAAAGTTTGTTTATAAAATTTATTATTAAAATAAAAGCACGTAGAACTGAAAAGGAAGTCAATCAACTCAATGAAAGTATCTGTATTTTTTTTCTTCGTGATTTCATCAATTTGTCTCTTATTATATAATCTCCTAACTAGAGCATTTGATTTAGTTTGAATCTCCCTACTTGGATCTTTTGGGAGAGAAACATAAGAAGAGTCGTTATCAATTATATCTTGGGATAACTTTAAATAATCTTCTTTCAACATAACTACCGTTACATTCCCCTTATCTGATATTGTAACAATTAACTCAGGACTCAATTCTTTGTTTCTGACAACAAGTTTTGAAATATAGATGGATGACTATCCTTTCTATAAGCATGATTTGTGATAACATTAATGGATTTAGCAACTGCAAAATTTTTATTATCAACATTAGGAATCATTGAGGAAATATAATCAATGTCGGAAAGGATGGATTTGATTGAGATATCAAAACCTAATTGAGGGTCCACACTGTATTCACGACCCAAGAAAAAGAAACTTTTCAACATTAAGAGGGATGTTGACATTAGAAAGATTTTTTATCCAAGAAGATTTGGTTTTAAGAACTGTACCATTATTATTAAACTTTTTTATGTTGTTAGTTTTAATACTATATAGAAAGATCTATTGTAATGTCTTAAATGCTTTTGAATGAAATTATTACAGATGAATTCACTAGTTGATTATATCTGTTTTCAATTTAGAAAGATTGTCTTCAAGAGTAACAATTAAATTATCATTAATACTAATTTCAATATTTAACAATTTGTATCCTAACCTGTTAATAATCCTTCTTGTAACGTGTGTGTGTGTGTTTGTGTTTGTGTGTGTGTGTGTGTTCGTGTGTGTTTGTGTGTGTTTGTGTGTGTGTGTGTTTGTGTGTGTTTGTGTTTGTGGTTGTGTGTGTGTGTGTGTGTGTGTGCGCGCGTGTGCGTGTGCGTGTGTGTGTGTGTGTGTGAATCCTGCCTATATATCAAATTTTCTACAGGAATTGTGGAATTCATTATATGACTGGGCAGAACACCTGCTTTTCTACATTTTAAGAGAAAAAATTCTTCAGCAAGAGCTATTGTAAAAATACATTAATAATAATGTGATTCTATTACTAATCTTATGGGTTTTAGATTATTCACTTGGAATGAATGAAAAATCCACATTCCATAAAGCGCATCAAACTTCTCAGAATAATTTTACAGTAAACCACCTATTACCGTTTTACATTTTAGTTTTTGATGTAAGTGTAAAATACATGTCATATTTATAGTATATTTTCTTTAGCGTATTAATGGATAAGAATGATAAAAAGAAGCAATACTAGCTGGGACATGTACCTATTATGTAAAAATTTAAGCTTATTAACAGGATAATATTACATTTACTAACACGCAATGATTAAAGAAACAACCTTGAATTGCAGTTGATTTCCAAGTATAGAATTTAATGACATTGATGAAAACGAAATATTTATATACAGTGTGTCACATTTAAGATAAAGACACCCCCCATATATTCGCTGTTTGAATAATTACAGATTCGGATTTTTGTAGAGTCATACAGGTTGATGGGCCACATTTTTTGAAATAATAAACTGCTACGGAGTAAACAGCACTTTCAAAGTAATAATTATTTTATTATTATGGGAAAACAATTTTGATAATATATTAAATCTAGGAAAAAGTATCAAACAATAATTTTCGTAATAAAAATAAATAACTATAAAATGTGACTTCTCTCAACTTGTCCACCGTCTAATCGAATACATTTTTCGATTCTTTTAGTCGTCTTAGTTCCGGGATGCTGATTTCTTGACAGGATTGCCTTATTCTGGCACAAAGTTCATTTCGATTTTTGGGTCTTGTTTTATAAACATTATTTTTTTACCATTTCCCAAAAATAAAAATCAAGTGGTGTAACATCGGGAGACCTAGGAGGCCACAGTTCAAAAGGACTGTTTCTTTCTATCCAGCGCATAGGATAATTTTGGTTCAATCATTGACGAACAAGCCTTGAATTGGGGATGGATGCACCATCTAGCTGCAAATACATATCCTGTCGCACATTAAGAGAAAGATTTTCAATTGCATGCCACAATTCATTGAAAAAAAAAAGGAGCAATTATACGGTCTTCTAAAATCCCACACCAGACATTGACTTTCTGGGAATATTGGTCTTTACAATCGATAACCCAGTGAGGATTATCTATGGCCCGGTATATACAATTTTAAAAGGATACAAACCCATTAATGCAATGGTGAATGTAGCTTCATCGGTGAACATAATATCTTCTTCAGAAACTGTCATCATTTAAAAAATTACCTTGGGCCCAATAAAAATAGTATAATCTTTTGTTATCATCGCCTTCTTTCAATGTATGTAAGAACTTCGGTTTATAGGGCTTAAGATTATTGTTACTCAAAATTATTCAAAATTCAAACAGAATTATTATTCATCTGCAATTTTCCCTAATTTAAGAATTCAAATTGGCAACTATGGTGACATCTAGTGACGAGTAGCCGCACTAACTAGTTTATGTACGAACCAAATAAAGCTCTCTATAATCTGTGCTCTCGGCATGCCTACAACAGTCATACAGTGTTTATTTATAAATAAAAATGAAATTTGATCATAACCGTGTTCCCACGTGCCGTGAGTGAATAAATTGTATTATCAGTGGCAGTGTGTATTGTATAATAATAAGAACTGTTTATCCCACTTCATAAATCATGGGAAGGAAAGGATCAGGACATAAACCGAAGAAATCTGCTTCATTAAATAATTCCAAAGAAATAAAGGATCTTGTGGACAAGTTGTTAAGAATAAGTACAGTACCTCAACAGTTTGATATTTCTAAATTATTGGAAAACCATAAGGAAATAAGTATAATCACTGACAAACTTAAAAAGGTACAAGGAAATAAAGTGCTAAACGACGATAAAAATACAATCGGTGGTAGAACTAGTGCTGCCATCGTTGACAGATTTACTAGTTGGTTTGAAGAGAATGGCGCGGTACTTAAAGGTTGTGATATTCAAGAAATTGAAAATTATGGTTTAGGGTTTATAACGAATGTTGAAACCCCATTATCGTCTTTAGTTATCTCAGTACCTAGAAAACTAATGCTTACTGTTGAAATGGCCAAAAAAACTCCTTTAAAAAAGTTAATAGAAAAAGATCAGATGTTAGGAAACATGCCCAATGTTGCTTTGGTAATATTTTTGTTATACGAAAAGTTTAGACCAGAGTCTTTTTGGAAACCATATATCGATATTTTACCAACTACTTATACCACAGTATTATATTTTACAGTTGAAGAGTTGCAGGAGTTAAAAGGTAGTCCTACCTTCGAACCTGCTCTTCGCCAAGTTAAAAATATTGCTAGACAGTACGCTTATTTTCATAAGTTATTTCATACATCAGATGATTCGGTCAGTCTTCTTATGAGGGATAGATTCACCTATGAAGAATACTGGTAAGTTTTTTAAATGAATATATACTTAGTAGAAATGCTTTAATATATATGCATTGCTTATGTTTAAAAGTATTTAATATTAATATAGATTAAAATATATAAAAGTGTATGTACATATAGATGGAATTTAAATGAAATATATTATATTTATCTTAAAGTACCCCTACCAGGTGATTTTTTATATTACTGTTCATTTATTGTGTCATGTTGATTGCATACTCTCTAGTGTTCCTTGCTTATAATACAGAATATCAATTTTAAAACTTAACAATGGGCAGAACCTCGTGAACGAAAATTTAAATGACAACCTCCTACTTGTGATACGTCGTTAGAAAGCCCGTAGAAAATGCTTTCCAGCGGTCTAAGTCATAATTATACAGGGTGTAACAATAAAGGAGACAAATTTATTTGACATGAAAAATAACAATTAATTGTGGAACGATACTTTGCTTTGAAAGTGTTGAATGTTCTATTAATTGTATTTCAAAAAAAAACTTGTTTGCTTTGCAGTTTTTAAACAACACATTTTGTTATTCTGCTTTGCATTTCCTTTCTGTACTCAAATTATTGGTTTGTTTGATACTTACTTTAATGTCATTGTAGAGAGACGGGTTCAGTGGCAAATAGAAGAAGGAATGTCGCAAGAGTACCTACTCAAATTGAAGTGCTTGAACAATTTGGAATAGATCCTACTTTATCAACTTGTCACGTCTCTGCAATAACAGGACTATCTCATAAGTCGGTACGGAAAGTTTTGAAGACTCATAAATTTCACCCCTATAAAATGCAAGAATTGTCCGACCGAAGAATTCAGTTTTGTGAAATTATGACTGAAAGAATTTTAAGAATGAACCTAGACTTTTAAAAAATATTTGTTTTAGCGATGAGTGCACATTTTACCTAAATGGTAATGTAAATAAACAAAACTGTCGTTATTGGAATGATGAAAATCCACATATGTTTAGAGAAAACCACACTCAGTATCCTGAGAAACTAAATGTTTGGGCAGGAGTATTGGGAGATTCTGTGATTGGTTCACGTATATTAAGCTGCGGGGGCCATTTTGGAGGGCACGTTCCGGACCTGGCTCATAATTTGTTGCTAATTTGTTACTAAATAATTGATTTTGTTGCTCCAGCCGTTGCCGAGAAACGCGTGGTCCCCTACCGTAATATTAACTTAGGGTAGGTATCTCGGTAACGGAGGAAGCTAGCGATACGAGCCAGGTGGCATATTTTGTTGCTAATTTGTTGCTTTCAGATGGTATATGATCCATTTTTCTCGGAAATATCCCCCGGTCGATAAAACTTGATAATTCTCCTTTTGGGTTATTTGCAGTGTTAAGTTACGGTAGCCAACTGCAATATCTCGGGAGCCAGACGAGCTAGCGACACGAACCAGGCGGCATATTTTGTTGCTTTAAGGTGGTTTTACCGAAATATTTCATTTAAAAGGTGTGTGAGGGAGGGGGACAGATATAGCATTAAAATACTCCGCTTGACTGATGTCGCTAGCTCTTTCCTTTTCCCAAATGTCGCAATAAATAGCTGCTGTACCTTGGTATCGTAATTAAACTAAGCGGTGATTTGTACTTCCAAATTTCAAGAGCTAGACCTATTTGCAACAAAATACGTCGTCAAACTGATTAGAATATCTCTGATTCGTACCAAGTTAGGGCAAAATGGCGAGGGTGAGTTGACAAGAGGGGTGGTTTTTCTAGAATCTTTTGGAATATTTCGGTAAAGCCACCTTAAAGCAACAAAATATGCCGCTTGGTTCGTGTCGCTAGCTTCCTCCGTTACCGAGATATTGCACTTGGCTACCCTAAGTTAATATTACGGTAGGGGACCACGCGTTTCTCGGCAACGGCTGGAGCAACAAAATCAATTATTTAGTAACAAATTAGCAACAAATTATGAGCCGGGTCCGGAACGTGCCCTTCAAAATGGCCCCCGCAGCTTAATATACGTAATTGGTTCCTTGTTTATACCGGGAGATTTAAACGGTGAAATGTACCTCAATATGCTGGAGAACACTATTGAGCCCTTAATTGTTCATGAATTAGAGAATCAACAGGATGGCGATGGCAATCCAGCTCTAGATGAGAATTTGTTGCACTTCCAGCAAGACGGAGCTCCTCCCCATTACGCAGTAGCAGTTAGGGACTGGTTAGACAATAATTATCCAAATAGATGGATTGGAAGGAGAGATCCCATTGAGTGGCCACCTAGGTCACCAGACTTACCGCCACCTGATTTTTTTCTGTTCGTATGGAGTTTGAAACTAGGTTTATAAAACAATGGAAACCATTTTGAACATTTACTAAATTAATTAACATTTTTGTAGTTCGACATTTAACACTTTTTCATTTTGTTGTCAAATAAATGTTTCTGCTTTATTGTTACACCTTGTATAATTATGACTTATAGACCGTTGGAAAGCATTTTCTATGGGCTGCCATTTGAATTTTTGTAGGTGGGGCATAGGGGGTTGATGGGGGTGCGATCTCTCTACCCTAGAAACGGTTTTGAAATTTTTTTGAAATCTCTTTTCGTTCACGAGGTACAGCCCATTGTAAGTTTTAAAATTGACACCCTGTATAGTTATTTGTGTATTTAGAGCGTAAAGTAACAGATTGCCGCTTGAGAAAGAATGATCTTTCGAAAGCGGCAATTTTACTTTACGATCGAAAAACACACATAATTTTTTTTACAGTCGCACTTTTAATAATTAAAACAGTTTTTTATATCATCTTAGGTAACAATAGGAGTGGATTATGATTTAAGATAGTACTCTGACGTTTTAGTTGTCATATTACGTCTCTGGTATATTGTCGTGTTTAACATTGAATAAATAGACCAAAGTGTAGGTGGCTTCATTACCTTTGCCATTACCAAATTTGATGAAATAAGCGAGCGAAAAAGATTCATTTTTTTTTCTCTAGAGCGTAAAGTAACAATCCTCGGCATTTGTCGACTTTACGATTTAATTTGAATATAGTATAGTAGTATAGTCATTTTACGCGCGACTGTAGGAAAAATAAATTTGAAATTCTGAATACTTAAAAGACAAGAGATTCAATATTAGGTATTGATATGGCACAAAAGAATAATCTCTAATTAATACTATTAGCGGACTGTATGATAATTTAATCTTACCTTATGCACCGGCAGGTTTGTATATCCTTAAATCTTCGGTGAAATAGCTATAGGGTAAGATAAAGGAGGGAAAAAAGGTAATTAATTTCACCCCCATTAACCTAGCAGAACCATTTCGGAAATTTGAATTTTTGATTATGCCATAATTTGTCGCTAATTTATTACCATAATTAAAAATTTGTCGCTCGTCGTTTAAAAAAAAACCCATGGTTCTGCTAGGTTGATGTTAAGCTAGCAGAACCACTTTTTATCTATCATCTTTTGAAAAAAACTGATATTACCATAATTTGTCGCTAATTTATCGCTCTTTTATTACCACAATTAAAAATTTGTCGCTCGTCGTTTTAAAAAAAAACCCATGGTTCTGCTAGGTTCATGTTAAGCTAGCAGAACCACTTTTTATCTATCAACTTTTGAAAAAAACTGATATTACCATAATTTGTCGCTAATTTATCGCTCTTTTATTACCACAATTAAAAATTTGTCGCTCGTCGCTTTTTCAAAAAAATCCAAGAATTTGCTAAGCTTATACGAGTTTACATCTGCCGATACACTTCATATTTACCTTTTGGGCAAAAATACTAATACTACCATACTACTAATAGGCAATACTAAATACACGCAAAATGTCTGATATATATGCTAAAATGATAAATACGCCAAAACAGGTATACCTTTTTGAAGATTATCGAAAGTTTTTCTTATGATTTATGTATTTGTTGAGCTGTTACTTATTATGAGCACTATCAATTGTAGCACTTTAGTACTTTCCAGTCAAATTTCTTTATTGGAATGTAGTTATGAATTCTTATTTTAAACTTATTTGTCAGAAACAATAAGTTAAATCATGTTTTGGATAAATAATTGATGGTTATGCATCCTGTGCTTAATGTAAGTACATTGGGTACATCTATCCCTATTTATTGTATAAAAACACTATGCTGAAAAATAAAACATTTGTTAATTTTTAAACACCCTAATAACACAGAAACATCCCAAAAATATACCAAAAAAATCCTTCTGGGACTATAGAAACAACATCCCAATTTTCCTCAAAACATTCCTAGGATGTTTCTGGCAACAGCCATGTCATCATTTTCAACGTTCTACAAACATCCCAGTAGGATGTTTCCGAGGGTGTTTCTAAGATGGCATAGGATGTAGTAGGTACATTCAGGGTACTTTGTTTAGAACATTTCAGAAACGTTTCTAAAAATACACTGGAAGTGAAATCACTAGGTGCAAATAAAACAATTAAATATTTCTTAAAACAAGAGCTATTTATTACAAACCTTTCTAACAATATTTTCCATAAACCACATGTAACATTTTCTACTAGATATAGAAAGTGTATTATAAAGCATTGGTAAACAAGTACATAGCAACTGATACACAAAGCAATGGCATGGTTGCTAAGACTTGTTTACCAATGCTTTATTTCCCTATACCTAGTAGAAAATGTTACATAGGGTAATATGTTTACGTATATATTGTAAGTTAATTCACTGTTCTGTCCTTTCTTTTGCTCTTCTCAGGCTCAGCCAATCACCAATTTTCAGTTCGATTTCCTTTCTGGCTATCCCATGTGCCTTTTGTCCAGCTTGTAAAAAAATTATTTTTCCTGACTATAGAAACATTCTAGAAACATCCCACCTGGGTCGGAAACATCGGGACACTAGTAGTAATTTAATGGTATGTCCCAGGTAAATACTGTGTTAAAAGGGCATGCATTTGGGTATATTAGGAACTGTTCTATGGTAAAATTGATAGAAATTGCTACTCATTGAAATAACCATAATACTGTACTTAAGTACACAGTCAAACAGTTTTCACCTAAGCAGTTAGGATTTTAGACCACAATAGATCTGGAAAGGTTTGCAGAGGAATAGGCCAATTAATCACTTCATCAAATCTAGCTAAGAACTTAGCCAATTATTATCTGAAAGATGTAGATGGCAACTGCTTGAAAAAATAATTAGAGATGAAAACTATATAATTCCAAATAAAATATTGAGACGTCACAAATTTAAAAATGTATCTGTATCTGCAGAAACATATGAATAAATATAGTTTCTACTCACCATTTCTTTATATATTTATCTCTTAAAGTTTCAAGACATGTAGGTACATGCAATATATATAATCCATAATTGTTTTGTGAGCATGTTTGTGTTCATATTATCAGAATTGACAAACATTCAATAACGAATGATGACAGGTGATAGATATTCCGAATTATATTTGTTAAGTAATCATAGCAAAACTTGACTTTTGCAATAGATAGATAGATAGCTTTATTGGTCTTACAATATTTCAGTTTATGAAAGTTGAAATTTCCTAAAATCTTCTCAAACACAAACTGTTTAGACTCGTTAACATAATAAAACATATACAAACATATACATAAAAACGTCTCACCTAAAATTGACTAATCTAGCCAGTTACAGTTACAGTTAAAAACTTCATCCAACGAGTAACAAGCCATTCTCTCAAGTGCATACTTCAACTTTTCATAATTAAACCTGGATTTAAACTTTGTCCATTCAATTGGTATAGAGTTATAAATTTTACAATAAATAAAATCCGTTTGTTTAGAGGTAGTTATATGATTTAGTTTGGGTAATCTAATAAAATCCTTACTCCTAGTGTTATTGTTATGAACATTTGATCCTGTGTTATATTTATGTTTGTTTTTATGCACATATAAAATAGCTTCCAAAATAAAGAGGCATGGTACGGTCAGAATTCTTAATGATATAAACAATGGTTTTGCATGTTCTCTAAAGCCTACACCCACCATATCACGTATAATTTTCTTTTGCTGTATAAAAACTTCATTTGCTACATTTCTTGACCCCCATAAAAGAATTCCATATCGAATGTGAGACTGTACTAATCCAAAATAAGCAACCCTAAGTACTTCTTTCGATACAACAGCTTTCATTCTTCTCAGTGCAAAACGTTCACTTGACAATTTCTTATTTAACTCATTTACAAGCAGCTTCCAATTAAGATTGTTGTCGATAGTAAAACCTAGCATTCTTACACTATTTTCACCTTCATGTCTCTCATTTCTTTTTACAAAATTTATAACTTGTTTTCTTTTTATTGATAGAAAGGACATTAGCATTAAAATACCCTTCAAACTTATTTTGGAGTTCAGCTGTTGCTGTATCAAGCTGATTATATTCTACTTTTTTAATTAAGAAGGTAGTATCATCTGCATATAAAAATGTATCAGCAATATCAACATACTCTGGTAAATCATTCACATATATAACAAACAGTAAAGGTCCTAATACCAATCCTTGTGGCACACCATGTTTAACTAACTGTATATCCGATTTGATATTATTATGTATTATAAACTGTCTTCTATCAGTTAAGAATGATCTTAGCAAATTTAAGACTGTCCCTCTTATTCCATACTTACAGTATATATTATTATTATTGTTATATTCTGGTTATTTTTCTTCCTCCATAGGCAGGATGTAACCTTAGCTCTCTAGATCGTCACAGAAACATTGGAATAAAAATATAAAAAAAGATTATGGATCTGATTATGAATTAAATTTCCCAAAAATAACAAAAAGAGTGTGTCCAGTTCAATATTGAGAGAAGGCAAAGGATTATCATCATGTCGGATAGTCATACAGCCATTGAAGCACTGAGTTCTTGTGTAATAAGGAAAACTCATTGAACTAGGCGGTAACATTATCGACACCTTACTGTGGGCTTCAGGACACACTGGAATAGAAGGAAATGAAATGGCAAATGAACAAGCAAAGATAAGGGCTGAAATATTTTTTGGAGGCCTGAACCCTTTGCGGTATCAGTTCCAATGTATTCTGACCATTAGAAAGATTTACTAAAAGCTAAGAGAATCAAAGATACTCCTGTACTGAGAGTACTATGACAAGACTATGCTGCCAGAATTGTTCACCTCAAAAAGCTCAAACTAGTGGGG
This sequence comes from Lochmaea crataegi, assembly GCA_947563755.1. Classification (NCBI taxonomy): domain Eukaryota; kingdom Metazoa; phylum Arthropoda; class Insecta; order Coleoptera; family Chrysomelidae; genus Lochmaea; species Lochmaea crataegi. The sequence continues at coordinate 1,721,750 of OX387423.1, read as the reverse complement.
CAAGAAGAATGTACATTCTGTGGGATGGAAGAATAATCTCCCGTTCACATATTTGTAGAATGCATAATAATAGAGAATCCTAGGGCACAACACCTATGAGACTACTGGATAGAATAGGGACACTTAAACTGAAGCCTGAGGGATATCCTAACATTTCTATGGGAAATATGTCTAAAGGAACTACTAGTTCCTCAAGAACTAAGTAGAAAAAAAGGGACACAATAAATATTTTAGGTCACAGTGAATGTCACCCCAGTATACATTATGTTTATTGTAATTTCTTACAAAGGGCTATCGACCGAGGTCCTTCTGCCCATTAAATTTACATATTTTATAATACATAAAACATAAAAACATGTTAATATTGTTAACTTAGTATTAAATAATATCATTATGTGAATGAAGTAATAAAGAATTCACTCTGCTAGTTCTTGTATTATTTCCCATAGTTCTATGGAAATTTGCATCTTGAAATTCTGTTTTCTCTGATGATACAGTATTTGGACAATAAGGAGCATATTATATTCGTTTTTTGCAAATTTTTCTGCGTGTTTTTGTATACGATCATTTAGGGGTGTGATTTTCGTTAGTTCGTATAACAGCTGATTTGGAGGATTATGTAGTGTATTCCTTGGATGGCGGATTTTTGTGATTTTTCTAATTGAGGATATTTCTGCGACCTGCAGCATATGTCTGGTATAATCCCGTGTGTTCAGGAGAATGATGCTTGCATATTCTAATATAGGACTGCATATCAGTTGGTAAATTCTGCTGGCACTTTTAATGTTGATTCCTCGATTTTTGTATGATAGGGAACGGAAATGACAGGAACGAGTAATGGTACATTTCTTTATATTTGAGCAGTGAGCTTTGAATTTTAATTTGCTGTCGAGTAGTATGCCTAGGTACTTTACCCAGTATACATACTACGAGGAATCTTTCCATAACAAATAAAATAATCAATAAATACAAAATTAAATAACAGAAAAATATAACATAATATTCAGTGCGGTCGTAAATTGAGTCCCCCCCCCCCATAACTTTTGAATAATGAAACAAAAACTTGATCAAACTAGAGGAAATTAAACTATCACTAGTAATAGTGGCAAGCACATGACTTCAATTGTGTGATAGAGGGCGCTACTATCTTTAAAATTTGTAATGGAAACTAAGGTCACATGATACTTACCTCATTTGGAAGATATTTTAGTGACATATCGTGAAGTAAATGAATGCATCACATTATAATCTCAATAACCATCGTATTTATTTTATTATTTTATGAAACGATTTTTAACAACAAAATAAGTTAATCTGAGTGTTCAGTGTTCTCCCATAACTTCTTGGCAGTAAAAGAGCCTATCGGAGAATTCTCTTCTAACATTAACATTCTCTATCATATCTGGGGTTCTTTCGGTACATACTTGTGAAATTCGATCCTTTAATTCGTTGATGGAGTCTATAAGGCCCTCCACTGCGACTCGTAAGAGTCTATTGTGGCTCATACCTATTCAAATTTCAGGTTGAGTTACATAAGAAGAAATCTAATGGAATTAGGTCAGATGAGCGCGGTGGTCATTCAATTGTTTCTCTTATATCAATCCATCTATTTTATTTATTTCGTTAGTTATCTGATGCATCTCGTGGTAACTCGCCGTCTAAATTTCCGTCCAAAAAGAAGGGGCTTATTCTGTACTACTAGATACCTAGTGTCATTTTAGTTATAGTTTTGTTTTTATCAAAGTTATTTTTAAAAATTTTTAGAATTAAAAAATAAATATTACTCATAAAGTATTTTATTTTATTTAACATTAACATACATCTCAGTCAAGAGCCTTTTTGATATCTATGAAGAGTAATTTTTGACAATAAATCTTCTTCTGGCAAAACCCTAGGTACATAAAAAATCCAATAAAATTAATTTTCTCTCGTGGTGGACACATTTAAAACATGCCAAATAATTACCTTTTTTAATGATGTTAAATGAATGAATTTGTTGCAGTTTTATTCATTTTTACACATTAAACATGTTATTGAATTTGGACTTGTTTTTTAAAATGTCAATAAATCATTTTAGTATATATAGCTATATATTGATACATAATAAATGTAAAGTGATATTTTTTTTGATAATATGAACTACTTGCTGCTGTTTTTTCTAACTTTTGTGGTATCTGAAGCAACACATCCAAAGTGTCCAAAAATCGAATGTGGGGACTGTGAAGTTGCAGTTATACCTCCAGGTGCATGGTGCCCTGTATGCAAACCTGCATCTTGTCCGGATATTGTTTGCGGGTCCTGTGAACTTGCTGTAACATTGCCTGGAGAATGCTGTCCTGTATGCGAAGCAATATTTTGTACAGATATTGAATGTGATTTCTGTGAAGTTGCTGTAATACCGTCTGGAGAATGCTGTCCTGTATGCCAGGAAATAAGTTGCCCCGAAATTTTTTGTAGTTGGTGTGAAGTTTCTGTTACTGCACCTGAAGACTGCTGTCCGGTATGCCAGAAAATAAGTTGTCCAAATATTAATTGTCGTCGGTGTGAAGTTGATGTAATACCTCCCGGGGACTGCTGCCCTGTTTGCGAATCTGTATTCTGCCCTAACACCGAATGTGGTAGGTGTGAAACTGCCGTTATACCTCCTGAAAAATGCTGCCCTATATGTGAACCAAAAAAATGCCTAGAAGTTCAATGTGGTAACTTTTCAACTGCAGTAATTCCATCCGGATTATGCTGTCCTGTATGCTCTAACACCACCCGTAAGTGTGGAACTTGATTGGGACTACAAATTTGGTATTTAAATTTATTTATAAGATAATGTTGCTGTAAAATACTTAAAAAATGTTTAATAAAAAAAACTGAAGAGAACATTAAAATCATGTAGTCTGGATAAGAAGCAGGAACTTACGTACTTAAACAGGGATAATTCCATAGAGATACTATAGATAGAGGCAACGAGCCAGCTAGGAACCCGTCAGCATGTAAGAGAAAGGTAGAAAGTCAGAGGTTCAGGCAGTCTTTCTCTAATGGTGCGCATGCTAGACAGAAAAACTCTCTCAGCGGAGGTCAGACGGACATTCCCACTTACACAGCTTGTGGCCTCTATCTGTAGTATCTCTATGGATAATTTACAAAATCGTGTATATAGGTTATCTTTTTTCACCACTGGCGTAACCAATATTCCTTTTGTAATAATCTGAATATAGTATCGTATAGAGCAAGTAAATTTTAACCATAGTTTGACTCTAGACATTATATACAAAGCAAAAATGGCTCAAATTGTTTGGAGGAAGCTGGCAAATCCTGAGCTGGATGTAGACTGTCATAGTAGACCAATTATCACTTATGGAGCCATTGCGTGGAGTAGTAGAACTAGCCTATTGGCAACCAGAGAAAACTCTCCAAAATTCAAAGACTGACCTATATATGCATTACAGGAGCAATGAGAACCTCGCACCACTCCAAATGGTGGTGGAAAGTGTTACAGAAAAACCATTTTGGGGGTCAGAACCCATTTGCGGTATCAGCTCCAATGCAATATTGGAAGAAATAGACAAAGCCGAAAAAAGGAGAAGATCTGACCATTTGAAAGATCTAGTAGGGCTTAGAAAATCAAAGATAGTTATGGATGACTACAACTTGTTGAGATCAAATTAATGCCTAAGTCATAGAAAAACTGCACTAGAGGTTTTGCAGAGATCCTAACGGTACATTGTCGCCTTAATGGGCACCTGGAAAAGCTCAAAATAGTGAAGGAAGAAGAATGTAGTTCTATGGTTTGGAAGAAAAAACCTCCATCCACATAATTGCGGATTGCACAGCAATTCAGAATCATAGGAGACTACTGGGTAGAAGAGGGGCATTTGCCTAAAGTTATATTATAGTTTATTCATAAATGCAGCAGAGTAATAAATCTTCGTGACCCTTGCAAAACTAATACAGGATTAACCAGTCAAGTAGTATTAAAATATCATGAACATTAATTTTTTTTCTAGTTCTGAGTCGGGCAGGAAGCTTCACCCCGTAACAGGACGATTTTAGGGTCTTTTCTATTGTCAAGATATTAAAAATTAAGTTATTACGGTAGTCAGTGACGAGCTGAGAATGAAATAAAAGTGTTTATCCACACTCATGAAGTATAATATAAAGAACCACTTTATCCACTGGTGGAATAATCAAAAATACAATCTTGAATCAATTGCATTTTAGTTATTTATTATTAATATCCTAAGAAGCATAGCAGGGAAAACAAAAAGTGGGACAAATGTAGAAATGAAGAGATAAGACAAATAACAAAACAAGAATCAATAATTAGAAAAATAAAGAGAAAACAATTAAATTGGTATGGTCATATTGTCAGAATGAAAACAGATATAATTAAAAGAAAGGTGATGGTACCTACTATTATCAGAAGAAGGGGTAGACCGAGAAGAAAATGGATAGACCAAAGAAAGGAAAAACACTAGATGAAATGAAAATATTAGCAAGATACAGGAAAGAGTGGAAGCATTGGGACAAATGGAACCGGAATCCTCGTCCGACACCTGAAAAGGTAGAAGGAGAAAAGAAGAAGATTATTAATATTAACATTTATATTAATAAGCATTTCCTTTTTTGTTTTATCATATTTCACTTCGTGTCCATTAATAACAAGCTTGTAGTTGTCATCGGTTTCAGAACGCATAGTGTTTGTTGAAGTTTTTGATGAATCAGTATTGTTGTTGATGTTTTGGATAAATCTGTAGAAACAGTGGATGGCTCCTCTTGTAAGGAACGACTAGTACCAGGAGTACCTTGGATCTTCCTTATAATATCAAGCTTATTAGATATAGAATCCTCGATATAACTTTCTGATATAGCGAAGGTTCTCCCTCCAGCCACCATGTTGTTTAATTGTCGTTTTATTAGCCAGTAAAGTTGTTAAAGTGCGCCTCATGCAATGGCCGCTATAAGCTTCAGCGTTTGCCAGATTCAAAAATGAAGCAACTCTTGAAGGAAATTTCGACAAAGTGTTGATTCCAACAGGATGTCGATTATCCGGCTTCGTTGAACCGATCAAAATATCGGCGATTCTCTCTCCCTGATTTTCTGGGGTAGCTCCCAGGATCTATTCTATTCTTGAAGGATGCGATTCTGTCTTAATCGAGACTCCCCGTGTAGAATAAATTTTGACGATGCTGCCAGTATTATTTGGAGCAATGGCCACATAAAAATGGGCCCAAAACAAGAAAAGAAGAATAATAATGTCTACAACCACCAATAATACTTGCGCAGTGCGTATTTGTTTTGTTTTGGTTATATTTTGCTTCTGGATTTATAATAATTTTTTGTCGATATTTAAAGTTGCAATATAAAACGCAGGCAAGTATAGATATAAATTATATAGTGTTATTCTTTGCGAATAATTAAGCTTTTTTAAAATCTTTATCTTTCACTATTTTTTAAATCCAAAATACCCTGAGCATTTTTGAATTTATCCTAAATTATTTGTTTTAAAAAATTTAACTTCTTTACTCTTTTAGCATGGAGAAACAAAAGGTTGCCCCAATTAATGTTGAACAAGTAAATATTCGTCTATATCGTCCATTTTATAAGCTTTACCAACAATGTAGGATAAAAAAATTATGTGTAAACCACGGAAGTAAAGTGTTTTTTTCAGGCCTCAAGAAGTGGTCCATCTTCATCTTCCATCTTGATCTTCTTCATCCATCGTCTGATCATTTTTGATAGTTTTTGACAATTTTTCAAAATTTTTGACCGTTTTTCAAAATTATTGACCATTTTTGATAGTTTCTGACAATTATCGACCATTTTTCAAAATTTTAACAATTTTTGACAATTATTGACCAATTTTGACCATAATTGTCCATTTTTGAAAGTTTTTAAAAATAATTGACCATTTTTTATAATTATTGACAATTGTTGATAATTGTTGACAATTATGCACCAATTTTCCAAATTTTTGACCATTTTTGACCATATTTCAGAAATTTTAACAATTTTTGACAATTATCAACTATTTTTCAAAATTTTGACAATTTTTAACAATAATTGTCCATTTTTGACAATTTTTGATCATTTTTGATAGTTTTTGACAATTTTTCAAAATTTTTTACCGTTTTTCAAAATTATTGACCATTTTTGATAGTTTTTGACAATTATCGACCATTTTTCAAAATTTTAACAATTTTTGACAATTATTGACCAATTTTGACCATAATTGTCCATTTTAAAGTTTTTAAAAATAATTGACAATTATTGACTATTTTTGTCAATTATTGACCATTTTTGACCATATTTCAGAAATTTTAACAATTTTTGACAATTATCAACTATTTTTCAAAATTTTGACAATTTTTAACAATAATTGTCCATTTTTGACAATTTTTGATCATTTTTGATAGTTTTTGACAATTTTTCAAAAATTTTTGGCCGTTTTTCAAAATTATTGACCGTTTTTCAAAATTATTGACCAAAAAAGTTTTAAAATTTTTTAAAAAGTTTCTGACAATTATCGACCATTTTTGACAATTATTTATAGTTTTTGACAAAAATTGTCCATTTTTAACCATATTTCAAAACTTTTGACAATTTTCATATTATTTGATTAAATAAGCGAGCGAAAAAGATTCCTTTTTTGCGCTAGAGCGTAAAGTAACAATCCTCGGCATTTGTCGACTTTACGATTTCATTTGAATATAGTAATTAGTCATTTTACGCGCGACTGTAGAAAAAAGCATTTATGGATGTGTAATGAACGATACTTTTCATTATACCTTTCTTAAAACAAAAACTTGTAAGAATTTACTATACTATAATTCAAAACCATGTTCAAAACACTGACATCTGCTGTTATAATACAATTGTTGTTTAGTGTTGCTAAGGAAACTGAACAATAACGCATGTTAGCGCACAGGTCATTTTCGGCATGTTCGGTGAGGTATAATGAAATATACTATTTCGGCTACCTTACCGGAAAACCCATCATATGAACATCAAAAATAGGGAGGAAAGTATATATGATTTTTGAAGCTTTTTACCATCTGTCACTCTCAACCATTTTTATGTGGCGACCCACGAAAAAGCCAAAAAGTTAAGTAAAAAGTTTTGCGACCCCGTCACTATTTTGTTGGGAATAGATTAGTGATAATAAAAATCGAACTGGCAACCCTAGCGAGGCCGAGCTTCATTTTTAGGGAAGTAGTATAGGCCAGGGAAGCAAGTAGGTACATACTAGTGATGAGCGATATCGTGATTTTTTAATCACGTTGTGAAATGATAATATATAATGTCTTTTTCCATCCCCCAAAGAGTGTTCTTTACCGAAAAAACGTTATAACTCGAAAAACTTCCAATATATTAATTTGAATTTTTTTCCATAGTTTGTGACTATCAAAGCCACCTTTTCCCAAATTTTCATCGAAATCGAACAATTTTTGACGAAATTAAAAATAAGAAACGAAAAATGCAGTTTTTTGCGTTTTTCGAGCTAATTTTGAGGTTATGTGAAAAAGTCACTGATGAAAAAGTTGTAGATTTTTCCAAGATCTACAACTTTTATATTCAACTTTTTTTCCTAGGATTCTAACTTTGGCCGGAAATCGCAATAATGTCTCTTTTTACCCCCAAAAAAAAGTGTTTTTTACCGAAAAAACGTCAAAATTCGAAAAATTTCCAGTATTTTTATTTAATTTTTTTTCCATAGTTTGTGACTATCAAAGCCACCTTTTCCCAAATTTTCATCGAAATCGAACAATTTTTGACGAAATTGAAAATAAAAAACGAAAAATGCAGTTTTTTGCGTTTTTCGAGCTAATTTTGAGGTTATGTGAAAAAGTCACTGATGAAAAAGTTGTAGATTTTTCCAAGATCTACAACTTTTATATTCAACTTTTTTTCCTAGGATTCTAACTTTGGCCGGAAATCGCAATAATGTCTCTTTTTACCCCTCAAAAAAAGTGTTTTTTACCGAAAAAACGTCAAAATTCGAAAAATTTCCAGTATTTTTATTTAATTTTTTTCCCATAGTTTGTGACTATCAAAGCCACCTTTTACCAAATTTTCATCGAAATCGAACAATTTTTGACGAAATAAAAAATAAAAAACGAAAAATGCAGTTTTTTGCGTTTTTCGAATTAATTTTGAGGTTATGTGAAAAAGTCATTAATGGAAAAGTTGTAGATTTTTCCTAGATCTACAATTTTTATATTCAACTTTTTTTCCTAGAACCTCAGCTTTGGCCGGAAATCGCAATAATGTCTTTTTTTACCCCCCAAAAAGTATTTTTACTGAAAAAACGTCAAAATTCGAAAAATTTCCGGTATTTTTATTTGATTTTTTTTTTTCATAGTTTATGACGAATTTTCGTCGAATGAGAGCAATGAAGAGGTCAATATTATGTTCGATTTCGAATATTTCGATTCACTAATTCGATTCATTGTCGTTTTCGATGGCTGTGATCACGTCACGCTTTAGATTTGCTTATAGGAACTGTGACTGACTGTGATTTGTTCGTATCAGTGAAAAAGTAAAAGATCTCTCATCACTAGTACATACCACAACTATCTTATCTCACTCACATAAAAATTCATTCCTTTAATAAAATAATCTTTTGTACCTACCTATATGTAGTTTTCAACAGACCGCGACCCCCTTTAAAAACAAACTCGACCCCCTTAAGGGTCGCGACCCCCCGCTTGAGAAACGATGTACTATATCAATAATAGTATCTACCGTTTTTGGTCAAACAAGATTGTAGATTGGTAGATTGTTGTGGGTGAAAACTTGAGCTGCACATATTTATTGGAGTGAAAACTTCTTTAGGCGCGTTGAGCACTTTTTTTTTTGGTTAATAAAAAAAATGGATTTTTCGTCATCGTCACGCTTTTATGCAACACACAATACTTTCGCTTATGCAACACACAATACTTTTTGTCATTCGCCACGTTTTTTGCAACACACAATACTTTGGTCATTAGACACGCTTTTATGCAATACTTTTGGTCATTCGTCACCCTTTTATGCAACACACAATACTTTTTGTCATTCGCCACGTTTTCTGCAACACACAATACTTTGGTCATTAGACACGCTTTTATGCAATACTTTTGGTCATTCGTCACCCTTTTATGCAACACACAATACTTATATGTACGATTTTACTTGAAACGAATATTCATTAGAAGACGGCAGTCGAATAAATAAGTAGGGGAAACTAGGGAGGTTTGATACGTGGAGAGGCTTGATAGACGTTCAAATTTCCCGCCTTGGTTCCTTAAGGAAGGGGTAACCACATGCAGTGCCGACCGTTAGTATTGAAACAGTGTCTGATGATAAAGTCCAGTAACGATCACATGTTGTTTAAAAGTTTTCGAGGTTAAACACTGTGTTTTGTACCAATTCGATGTAAGTTTTCGTTTAACAAACGTGTAAGCCTTTATCTATTTAATATCAACAACTAACAAAATTGATTACATTATGCTTCAAGCCCATTTTCTTTAGATCATAGAGGCTAGTAGTATAGATCTTCAATCGAATGTCATGATACTTTAATCTCAAATATTTCATAGATTTGTCGTCCTGGGAGGTTTGATACAGTTTACGCCGGGAGGGTTGATACATTGATACGCGTATCAAACCTCCCTATATGAAATTAATGTATGTTCTATTTTTTTATTTTATAATTTATGAAATTTTCACGGCAATTATTAAGGTTAATTGGGTATCTATATTGTTATAGATGCCGTTTAAATGGAAATCCAAAGGTCGGACGAAGTATTCCGCCCCAGATGATTTAAAAATAGCAGTGCTTGAAGTAGTGCATGAAAATAAAGCACTAAGGGCTACAGCCAGAGAATACAATGTTGACAAAATGACATTGAAGAGGTTCAACCAAACTTTGTCACTTCACAAATTTTTTCGACTCACGAAGAATCGCTTTTGATGGAATTCTTGCTCACTTCTACAAACCTTTACTATGGTCTTATGCCTAAACCAACAAGGAAATTTGCGAATCAGTTTGGACAAGAAAACAATAAAAAACTACCAAAAAACTGGAAGAAGAACGAGTGTGCTCCCCCACTGTTATTGAGAAGTCCTGAAACCACGAGCTTGGGCAGAGCGACAGCGTTCCATAGACATAATGTGCAAGAATTTTACAAAAGTTTGCGCAATCTAATGGAATGGGAACCTCTTGGTCCAGAATCCATATATAACTTAGACGAAACTGCCCACAAACCTTAAAAGATCATTGCTCGTAAAGGGCAAAAGCAAATTTCGAAAACAATATTGCAGAACGTGGGACACTGGTAACAGTTTGTTGTTCTAAAATGCATTGGGAAATTCAGTGCCGCCATTTTTTATATTTCATCGGGAGAGAATGCAGGATTACGTGATCCAAGGTGCTCCTCCAGGTTCCATGGCTGTGACGCATGAGAGCGGTTGGATGACCGCTGATAATTTCGTGAAATACCTAGAACACTTCATAAATCACGATAGCCACATTTCACCCAAAGCCTTAAACATGTGTAAGTTAAACGGGATCCATTTGTTAACCTTACCACCTCACTCGAGCCACAGATTACAACCACTAGACGTATCGGTTTTTGGACCATTTAGGAGATATTATAATGAACAGGATGGTCAGTCATCCAGGACAAACAATTTCATTAAAAATTATACCAGAATTAGTTGTATTAGCTTATGTCAGAGCGTTCTCACCTTCAAATTTAACCAAAGGATTTTCCACCACTGGAATTTATCCCTTCAACCCACATTTATTTGAAGATCTCGATTTCACAGGAGCTGAAGTTACAAATAACAGACCGTATCTGGAAGTGGGCCAAGGCACTGCCACGAAAGAAAAAAGGAGGCTGAAAGCCTGGTCGGACCAGAATCTTAACCGATACCCATCAATCAAAAGGACAAACAGAAAATAACTGGTGAAACTCAAAAAACTGATCATTTTGAACAACACAATGCAGGCAGTATCCCACCTAAAAAGAAAAGTATTGGATAGAAATACAGAAAGGAAAAGAGGTGTGTGCGAAGATTCGGACCCTGAGGTAGAAAACGAGAAAGATCCATATTCTGTTTCAAATGACGATGAGGATGCCGCTTGCATCTACTGCAATTCGTTATTTTCAACCTCTCGTTCTCGAGAACAATGGATTCGTTGCCAACAATGTATAAAATGATGTGCATGTGCAGTTGTTAACTATAACATAATAGCTCTTCTTCTTCTTCATGGAGTAAGTACTCAACGATAAATATCAATGAGGGAATAGATATTAGCAAATTTCCGAGCCTCAAGAGAAAAGGAGAAGGGCATAAAGCCAAGAAGTCTTTGACATTGAGCAAAGAAAATGTGGATACATTTTTAGTAAAGGCCAGTAACAAAGAACATTTGTTAAATAAGGTAATAACTAAAAAGTTATGTTATGGGTATGTCAGATATAATAATTCATAACTTTTAGGTAATTCTTATATTCGGAGTAGCTGGTGGATGCAGAAAACTCACTTTATAGTAAAACTAGTGGAAACGAAAACAAATACTGACAGATCTGTTATGATTGTGCCGGGAAATCTGAAAAATTTGTTCTCCAAAGACACCCCTTTGCAGATTTTTTGTGAGCTATACTAAAGAGAAATGCAACTAGTATGGGTACATAAAATTGCAAGTGTGCCAAATATTGTGGTCAAATTTCTTAATTTAGAAAATCCATCATCGTACACGAGTCATTGCTTTCGACGTACCTCGGCCAGTATTCTAGCAAATGCGGGAGCAAAATTGGAGGATATAAAGAAACATGGAAGATGGCGTTCCTCGACTACTGCGGAAGACTATATTGACCAATCTGACGGATCCAAAATTAGTGTAGCCAGCACAATATTGGGAACGGAAGCCTTTGGTGAAAATTCTTCAGTAATAAATTTAAAAGGCGTGTCCAAGGAAATATTGCATCAAAAGAGATCATCAGGAATCAACATTAGTAACAATACGGATTGCATTATTAATATTAATCTAGTGTAATTAAAATTTAATATACAGGGCTCTAATCCGATCCAAACTTGATTATAGTAGTTTTGTCTATATGTCAGCATCCAAAACTCTCCTAAAAACCCTTAACACTGTTCACAATACTGCCATTCGACTCGGTTTAGGAGTTCTTCGATCCAGCCTTTATCTGGAAGCCAATGAACCTCCACTCTGGCTTAGGCGTCAATATCTCCTCCTATCTTATGCAGTCTCGACCTCATCCAACCCATTAAATCCAGCTTCCTCCATAACAACTACCACACCACGCAGTTTAAGTAGTCTACCACATAACCCACGCATTCATACTATTCCCTTCCTTCTTCAGTCATTAATACCACATCATATTCAATACCTTGGTCCAAAACTCTCCCAAAATGTAACCTTTCACTCACTAAATTCGACAAGGAAGAAACTAGCCATGATCTTATAAGAAACTACTTCTTAACTACTTAATAGAAAACAATACGACCGAGTCCTCTTCACCGACGCATCCAAAAGCGAAACTGGAGTAGGATGTGCTGTTTCCACCACACAAGCAGCTGTTGGATCTTACCGAATTTCTGCTTCTTGTAGCATTCACACTGGCGAATTGTATGCTATTTTACAAGCATTCAAACTCAGCGAAGTATCGCACCATTTGTACAGACTCTCTCACATCAATTCAGTCTATCAATAATTTATTCACCAATCATATTCTCGTTCAACGCATTCACGACACATACCAAAACCTCATTTTGCACGACGTTACCATCAGTATCATATGGATCCCTTCACACATCGGAATAACTGGTAATGAATTCGCCGATCGCCTTGCTAAAGAAGCTGCCTCATCCACCACCAACCCAATTAATTTGTAAATCTCCAGTGACTTGAAAACCAGCATGAAGAAACTTATCCGTTCGCTCTGGCAGAATCATTGGAACCACTCAGCAACATTCCTACACAAAATACATTCGACAGCAGACCAGTTAGATGTTCCCGATGTACGGAGAAAAAGCTGATTCAATGAGCTTACATATTATTAAAAAAAACGAATGTAATATATTGTACCTAGTGCTAATGGCCATAGCTGTCTCAAAGCACGTTAATCTGAATGAAAAGTAAATTATTTCCTATATTTAGGAGTAAAATTGGATGAAAGAGGGACACAAGAAGCCGATAACCATAGAATTCATAAAACGAATAAAAGAGAAATTTCAAACCTCTATATCGACCAATACTAACATTTGGATGTGAATCTTGGGTCTTAACAGAACAACATAAAAGTAAGATACAAGCAACAGAAGTGAAATATCTTAGAAGAACTATAAGAAGTTACCAAGAGAGATAGTCTGAGGGATATAGATATAAGAAAAGATCTAGAGGTGCAATCCACATTAGAATTTATAGATTGATGGGGACATTTGCAGCGAATGAACGAAAAAAAGACCAGTAAAAAGAGTCTGAAAAGCGAAGGTACAATATAATAAGAAAAGGGGCAAGCCAAGAAAAACGTGGGACAAAGTAATAGAAGATATACTAAAAAAAGAGATATAAGCAAGAAACGAGCAGCGGAATTGGCACAAAACAGAACAGAATGGAAAAAATTCGTACATAAATAATTGAACCACACCCTACACCATCAAATGGTAGAAGGGTTTACTGACTATATATATTACTTATGTCAGTCTTGTCATTAAAAGTCTTTATTTCATGTCAGTAACTTTAAATACGAAACACTGAACTAGAGTAAATACATAACAATTGGCGACGAGGATGGGATAAATTCTTTCAATATTGCTATGGGCGTAAATTCAAATTGATTACTGATCATCAACCACTAGTTTCGATATTTCACCCTAACAAGAACCTTCCCAGTATAGGATGTTGCATTATGTACAATTTTTGCAAGGTTTTGACTACGATATTGTTTACAGAGCCACTGACAAACATTCAAATGCGGAGGTTACCCATGAACAATTCAGAAACGTTCAAGCAAACAATGGATGGGGTAACAATACATCAGTTACAACAAATTCTTCCTTTACCAGTTACACACAGAGAAATTACAAAAGCAACACAAGAAGTTCCAATTCTAAAAAATGTCTACATATGCCTACAAACTGGCGTCAAAATTGAAGAAGAGGGATTCAAAAGAAAAGATATGGAATTTTCTTGAAACGAAGGTACGGTTGTGAAGGAGTCACGCATTATTATACCTGAAACATTGCGACTAAGAGTTTTGAACGAATTACATGAAGCACATACTGGAATAGTGAGAATGAAAGCACTTGCTCGTTCATTTGTTTGGTGGCCAAGAATAGACGTAGATATCGAAGAAATGGCAAAGAGATGTCGAAGTTGTCAGTCTATGTTACACGACAAAGGTAAAATTCCACCTCATTGTTGAGAATCCCCAAAGGAACCGTGGCAAAGAGTACATATTAATTTTGCATGGCCTTTTCAAGGAAACTTTTTCCTTGTTATTTGCGATGCATTTTCCAAATGGCTAGAAGTATTCATGACAAATTCTATGAACACTACTAAAACAGTTTCAATTTTACGAAGTACTTTGGCACGTATTGGGTTAGTGATAATGGAGGAACATTCACATCACAAGAATTCAAAAATTTTCTAAAATGCAATGGTATTATACACAAACTTACGGCCCCGTATTACCCAGCACAACACCCCACTCATCTACCAATAAATCACCAGCACAACTAATGTTTGGGAGAGAAATCAGAACAAAACTTGATTTAATTAGATTTCAGGAACCTGTGGGAAGCTCTAATCAAATTCAGTTCCAAATTTCACTGTTCGTGTAAGGAATTAAGATAAAAGAAAAAATTGCTTGTGGGAATTTTGATGAATTCATAAACAAGAAAGTAATTTGATTTATTTAATTGAAATTGAAGGACGGGTGATCAGGAGGCATGTAAATCAAATAGCTTCAACAAAAGTCGTGGTTTCAAATACTTTACATCCTAAATTTTGTTTTGTGCCAGACATAAATTCTAACAAAAATACTAATGATATTGAAACGAATCTACAAACCACTCAAGCTAATTCCTCTAGAGTTTCAATCACCAATTTTGGAAGTGGAGAGAGCAATTCTGGAAATGGTCGTGCTTCTGTAAGGAATTACGATACTGTCAACTCAGAAGCTTCTACTTCATCAAGTAATGAAGGAGGAATAATGGCAACAGGTCATAAAGTAGAACAAGAATTCAGGGATTTAACTATACCTTTGCGAAGTACAAAAGTAAGAAGGACACCAGAAAGATTTTAGTCTGTAATTGAATTTACTATTTGGACCCTTACTTTGTGGAATCTACTTATATTACTTTTTTAAATGAAACTAAGTGTTTCTAATTAATTCCACGATTTAATGTAAAAATTATGAAAATTATTAAAGGATATTGATAATTATTTCGATATTGACATATCATCGTCAGAATGACAGAAGTTACATTTTATGTGATGCATACTTGATGTTTAATATTTTGGCTAGACCAAATAGTAAGTGACCTATCTTGTTATTGACTTAATATATATGAATAGAAAAAAGAAGAAGATATGATTTTACAAATATTAAAGCTTAGGTATTATTAGCCCTATGGGGACATCCTGGATATCTTTTTCCCATTTAAGATCAGTATAACTGTGCAATGATATAGGAAACCAAGGAAAACTATATCTGCTGATCTTTACAATAGTTACTTAAGAAGACAATTGAATAGTGGAGAGCTCCCTAGATTTATCTGTTCATTGACAACTTCATATTGTGGGTCTCTTAAGTGTCTTCTTATTTCTAGTTCTTCAAGGAAATCTAGTTCTTGTTTCTTATTACAAATATGCAGTACTTCTAGTTCTGTGTTAGGTGTTAATGAATGTTTTGTGTCAAGAAGATGTTTTGCGTAATGTGATTTATCAGGTTGTTTTAATCTGCATGCTCGTGAGTGTTCATTGTTTCTAATTTCAAAATTTCGAATTGTTTGACCAATATAGACAGTATTACATTCTGGACATTTAAGTTTATATATTCCAGACTTTTTTAATGGGGGTATTTTTGTTTTTACATTTAACAATTTTTTACTCACATTGTTTTCTGTTTAAAAGAAATTGCTGTATTTGTTGAAGAAGATATTATCTTTGAAATATTATTAGAAATATTACCAGCTTATGTGATGGTTTTGTAATTTTGTATTTCCCTAGTTTTTTCAGGAAATATTAATTGTAATGCCACTTTTTGATCTTTTTTATTAATTAATTAATTTATTATATGTAATGGACAACCGTTGATAGAGAAATTAATATAATTAAACACATAGCCACATCCAACGTTGTGTCCACTATGTGATTTAGACTATTATTACTTATGTCAGTCTTGTCATGTTCGACTCAATCATGATAGGTTGATCTATGACACTGTTGAGAATCCATAATCTGTCACTTTATTGGACTAATCCATAATGATAAAGTAATTTGGACTCCTGTCAGTGTCAAATTATTTGAAAATTAAACTTAAAAATAACGATTTATTTTAAACAAGAAATGCACAAAACGTAATTTTTTCACTCTAGGAATACTGGATTTACTGGGTAAAAGCATTTCTCTCGCACTCGATGCTATTTGTCTTATGTTGTCTGAAAGTTCCATTTCTTCTGGTAGATCCATACCGGAACCAATTAATAATTATTTAATCGACGCTTTCTGACACATTTACAAATTTCAAACATCTACGTATCTATGACAACGCAGAAGGCACACTATATAATATTTTCTATTGCAAATTTCATTAAATAAAATATATTTTCCTAGACATTTTTTGAATCGAACATAAATCTAAGTATGCTACTCGTACATAATCAGACTTAATTAACTCGTCTCGTCCAATAAAGTCTTAGATTATGTACTTGTTACATAAATAGCTATTACTTGGGAATTATGTATCGATTAGGTAGTGTTCTACTAATAAAAGTTTGCGTTTCTTTTATTGCTTATACCTAATTTCTGATTGTATCAAACCTCCCCTTTAATGTATCAAGCCTCCCATTGTAACGTTAATTTCGTTCACTTTACCTCCCTCGATTGAATTAATAAATTATCGTATGGGCGGCGAATAGCCAGTCCTTTCTCATACCCAACACCGAGAAATGTTTCAAGGCTGAATATATTTACTGTCGACGAGAGTCGAAATCAACGTTTCTATGCGCGCTGATCGAGGTCCGCCTGTCGGGAAAATAGTCACGTCTATTTTGAAATTCCCACTTCGATCTCGTGTCTCTTCTTCTACCAATTATAAATCAAATATGAATCAAGAATTCACTACTGAAAAGGTAAATTCCTTTCCTGGTCAAAGCGTATGAGCGTGACACGAACATGAGACGTAAGTCGGTCGTCGTTCACATGATTTCGTGTATTTAAACAAGTGGCAAAGGGGTTCCGTTCTTCTTTCCGGCGAACATGTGCTATTGAAGCCTTTCTGGCTTATCTTATCTTATCTTAGAAGTGCATTCATTTGAGTGGTAAGTCATTTCGCTTAAATGTATAACTAACTCTCCTTTCTTAATAGCTTCTACCTTCCTATCTTTATTATGTAGCAATGTCATTCATCCCACGAATGTTGTTCTGAATTTTCATTTAGCAATAACATCTCAACTATATTAACATCTTTTTGCATATCATTCACAGAGACGGACCTTGATTTTGCAGTAATGTTGCAATCACCGCTTAACACATTGTTGCTAAATTAGAAATGTGGCATGATGAACATGTGAAAAACATGTTAAGAGCATTTGAAGCTGTTTTGAAAATATTAATTCGCCCTTTGCAACATATTGAAACTACATTATTTCAAGCTTAACACATTCTTCCAAAAAGAAAGGGGTGTAGTTGGACAAGAGTTGATGAAGCCGAGTGAAGAAAATAGTGTAGTTGATGCCGAATTTCCATTGCCAAATATATCTATTTCCACATGCGATTTTGAGCAATCCGTGGAGATCAATGATTCACGGTGCAGCAATATTTTCAGGAATATTTGATGTAACACAAAACATTAGCAAACTTGTTGATGCAGGAGAAGTTAATCTTTTTTCTATGCGCAATTTGGTTGAAAACTCAATCCCAAATGAGGAACATGCAGTAGAAGAGAATGGTAGTACCAATGCAGGAGAAATAAATAAGAGCAACCCCGTTTCCATCATTGATATCGATTCTTTTGTTGCACAATCAACATCTAGCGCTGATACTTCTGCTGATGCTAGCCTTGTAAACAAAAATACCTCTAAGAAATGCAGAAAACGGAAACACCCAGAGCAAAATAGACATATTAAGAAGAAGAGACTTAACACAGGTCTAGAATACATAAACAGTAGAAGAAAAACCGAAACGAATCAAGATGTGCGTTAATCCAAAGTTGCGTGAAACAGAAAACGAAAGCAAGATGCTATGGGCAGTCTTCAAAAAGATTATTTACGAGTCGGTGGAAAAAATTAAATGTCAGATGCTCAGTTGAATAGCTTGAAAAATTTTCTTGATAGTCTGCCAAAATATAAGTCTCACTATTGTAGAAACAGCTCATCATCCAAGTTTTTAGCTCCGAACCTAAATATACGAATTGTATATGATTTGTACAAGGAAAACTACCATGATGTAGTAAGTTTATCGTCTTTTAAAAAATATTTCAACAGTGCTTACAAATTGCACTTCAAGAAACCACATAAAGACACTTGCCTTAGATGCGATGCTTATCGGGCTAAGAAAAACAGTATCTGGGCAAGATCTGGAAGATTTGGAATCCGAGCATAGAGCTCACTTAGATCATGCGTCAAACTTGAGAAATCAATCAAAGAGAGGATTTACAATTTGCAAAAAATGATGCCTCCATTGAAACTCTCACATTTGATTTGGGAAAAACGCATAATTTGCCTCGACTTCCAACAAGTATAGTCTATTACAAACGTCAAACGAATTTATTTAATTTAGGAATCCATTGTGGAAGTACGTGGCTGACAAGAAGTAGGATCCTGCCTGAAAACATTTGTCGACGAACGTTTGAAACCTACAGCCACTCATTTAATTCTTTTGTCAGATGCGTGTGGTGGACAAAATCGCAGTATCAAACTAGTAGTCATGCTTATTCATATCTTTCAAAATCACGATAAGTTGGAACAAATCACTTTAAGATTCCTTCAGCCAGGCCACACGTTTCTGCCAAAATATTCGGAGTTTGGAGATGTAGAAACTACATAATCGTCTCTATACAGACGACGACTACATAAACGTGATGGAAAATTGCAGACGAAAAAAGAAGTTAACTGTTACCAAGCTCTCCAAATCAGATTTTTTCTCTGTTGCTCCGTTACTAAAAGCTATAACTAACAGAATTCAAGACACCTACAACAATAAGATATCCTGGATGAAAACCTTCCAAATTGTGATGAAAAAAAAAAGATATCGGCAATCTTTATTTCAACGCAGTCACTGGTGATTCCACTACATCAAATGTTGTCAATATTTCAAAGATAAGTAAAAATCGTAAGCAGATAATGTTTAAAGATATTGAACTTCCTCTGCTTTGGCCTACTGGAAAACCAATCTCAACTGCAAAAGTAAAAGATTTAAAGGAGATGTTAAAGTTAATTCCGAGCGATGCAAAGCAGTTTTATAGCTTTCTTGGAAAAGTGTTTGTAGATGACGTGCAGTGCCGGATTTAAGCACAGACAACATAGGCAGTTGCCTATGGGCCGCCACCACAAGGGGGCCGCCACCACATCACACAAAAAATTAAATTAAATTAAATCAATAAAGGCTCAGTAGAAACAAAAAAATACTGAGTTTTGTTACAAATAGCTAGACGAAAAACGACGAAAGGCTTCAATCGATTATACTGGGCGATCCCAACTAATTGGTCGCATAGATCGAGGACTGGCGGAGCAAATGGAAAAAGGTGTTAAGTATTGGCGAGAAGTTCTTAAAAGAGTGTTGCGAGTCATAGCTTTTCTCAGCAAATGGGGATTGGTATTTAGAGGGGGAAAAGAAACTCTCGGATCTCCCAACAACGGCAACTACCTTGGAATATTATAACTTTCAGCTGACTACGATGTTTTTTTTTAAAACATTTAGAAGAACATGGCAACCGCGGAAGTGGTCACACAAACTACTTGCCATCCACGATTTGTGAGGAACTGCTAGAAATTTTAGGAAAAGCCGTTTTAAAAAAAATTATTGATGGAGTGAAAACTGCAAAATATTTTTCAGTTTCTCTGGACTCGAGTCCTGACGTAGGCCATGTTGACTAATTGACGTTAGTGGTTCGGTTTATTGAAGGGCACGCTCCTGTTGAGCGTTTTCTTATTTTTATGCCTAACCAGGGTCATAAAGCGAAGGATATGTATGAGGGCTTGATTAATTTTCTAAACAAAAATGAGCTGGTCCTGAAGAACATTCGTGGAGAGTCGTACGGCAATGCTTCTGCAATGAGTGGCAGATATAATGGCCTACAAGCATTAATACAAGAAGAAAATAGCCTAGCAGCATGGGTGCCGTGCGTTAGTCATTCGCTTAATCTTGTCATACAATCGGCGGCCAGTTGTTATCTCAGAGCAATAAGTTTCTTTGATTTTTTAGAAGAGTTGTATGTATATTTTACAGCTTCAACTAACAGGTACAATACAGTTAGTCGCTGTTTAAAAGAAGCGAAAACTGACCAACCTATTCTTGTGCCGAAAAGAACGACAACAACTCGCTGGACATGTCAAGTTGAAGCCACTAAAGCACTCTTGCGGGGCTATAAAGGTTTTATAAATGCCCTCGAAGAAATTATTGACGACGAAGAGCAACAGCAGTCGGTTTGCATGATAGGATGGCAAAGTTAGAAACAGCCATATATACAGTTTTTTGGGATGATATTTTGGGACATATAAACAAAGTCAGCGAAAGCCTACAAAATCCTAGGTCATTAAAAGCAACCATTGAAAATAAAAGAGACAGTTTTAATGAATATGAAGTAAAAGCTTTCGAGTTAGTTGATTGCCGAAACTACGAAGAAGAAAAAAGGAGAAAACCAAAAAGAAACGTCCAGTTGTCCACTTTAGATTGCCCGTAAGCTTCGGAAGTTCAGTTATCACCCTCGGACAAATTTAGGACTCAAAGCTACATCCCAGTTGTCGACCAGCTCATGACCGCTCTTCAGAAGAGAATGGACGCGTACTCACTTCTAAATGCACGATTTGGATTTTTGAAAAATTTAACTGCTATTTCTGATCAAGAAATTTTGTCTGCCAGCCAAAACTTGGTGAAAACCTACTGCGACGACGTAGATGATTCTCTTGGCAACGAATTCATATATTTCAAAGTATTTATAGTTCAGTATGAAGAATTTGAACAGAAGAGAAGAGAAGAGATTAGCTATGAGAGATGAATGAATTGTTGTGTGCTTTCCCAACGTTGAGGTAATTCTGAGAATTTATCTCACTCTAATGGTGACAAATTGTACGGCTGAAAGATCCTCCTCAATACTGAAGCTAATGAAAAATAAACTCCGAAGTTCCATGACCGAGGACAGATTAAATGTTTTAACTCTCCTTAGTTTAGAGAGTGATGTTTTGAGGGAAACAGACTTCGACGATATTATCGATACGTTTATTGATGTGAAAATCAGACGAAAAACTAAAATTATTTTAGTTGTTTTCTAGTTTAATTTTGAATAAATTTTGTGTTAGCCAACTTATTTAGTTGCTTTCTTCTTTACCTTGACCTTATTAGAAACCACAAACGATTTGAGGGCCTCCACTACATGCTCTGCCTATGGGCCGCCGAAGTCTAAATCCGGCGCTGATGACGTGGATGGCTACGGGCAGGCAGTGGGTTTTGATATTGAAACTATTGGGATAGATGGGATTGATACAACTGTCAACCATCACGAAGAGGTCGAGATCGTAATATAGACATTTTTTACCCAATATTGTTTGAATTTTTAAAGAGTCTGGATTGTTTTCGTTTTGTTAACTGTTTTTGTGCCACTTTTTCATTGTTCAATGTGTGAATAAAGAATATAATGCTTTATTTATTTAAATTGTTACATTATTTCAATTTCTTATAAACTGAAAGTAAAAAAGATAAGTGTACGAATTTATATGATCAACTGTAACACCCTAGAATAAAACCGTATTCAAGTTTTTGAAAAGTGGTGATGTTAAACTATTTAATTTATAACAAATATGTAAACACAATAACATTTCAATATTTCACACAACAGTGTCAAGTCACATGCAGTGTAATAAAATACTTTGGTTCTCAATTTTTACATAAAAGTGGTATGTGGGTCAACACATGTCTTAGAATGACATAAAATTTAGCAAATCTGTGATTTAGAAGATAATGTTGTTTCTTTCTATTATCTTGATTTTTTTCTTCTGCCTAGTAATATATTTCGGAATCCACCGATACATCACAATTTCTTGTCATGTTATATTAAATTGTTCAGGAGTATTAGAGCTAAGTATGTTCTTTGGAACTTCAAACGGCTTTTTCTCAAAATGGCAATCATGCGGGTTAACACACTGCTGCATAACATCGTCCAAATATAATTTACAAATTTTTTATCGACATTTTTGTAAAAACCCTCCCTAGTCTCCCCCTCAGTAGAAAAATAGGATACTTTCTGAAACATACGTATATTTTTACATTGTTTAACATTTCAGTTCCTTATATTGCACACATAATCACATAAATAAACACAATAAATTAAATAACACACTATATAACCTAGAACGATTCTTTTTTCTCTCTGCTACTGTCCCAAATTTCATCAGACATACTTTGTAAACTAGATTTGTAGTAGTTCTTCTTTCTACCCAACGTTTCGTTCATAAACGTCTTTATAGCAGTCGTCGGACGTCCTTGCATAATCATTGGAGGCTTAAACTTTGTGGTTAGACTACTACAATAATT
The DNA here is from genome assembly GCA_947563755.1 of Lochmaea crataegi. NCBI lineage: Eukaryota > Metazoa > Arthropoda > Insecta > Coleoptera > Chrysomelidae > Lochmaea > Lochmaea crataegi. The sequence goes on along the minus strand of OX387423.1, from coordinate 1,698,772 downwards.
TAGTGATGTGTTCTTTTTGTGTACCATTTTAAAAACGACTAGTATGGCTAGAAACACTACTATCGATAATCCTATAATGGCTAAACTAACGAATAGCGCAGATTTCACCCCAGACGGAATGTTCAGGAAAAAACCTTCATTTGCCGAAACATTCTGTAGTCGCTGGATAATTTCGTTGACATTGTCGGCCGTCGCCGAATCATCGACATCTTCATTAGATTCAGAAAATAAATTTGGGTAGAGTTGTTTCCACGGAAACGTTTCTACACCTTGCTTTTCAAGTTGTACGGTTGATGTCTGGATTTCAGTTGTTGAAGATGCTACAGTAGATGAAGCTACTTTAGAATCTTCTTCGTCAAATTTTGTGCTTTTTTGTTGCCTATTTTTTGTCGTTTTTAAATGATTAAAAAAATCAGGACTAATATGACCTACGTGAGGCTCTTCTTTCGGTTCAGGTTCTCTTGTATTATTGTGGAATATGTCGGCTAAATGACGTTGACTGGAACCTCTTTCCCTTTGTTCGACTAATTCTTCTAAAGTCATATTTCTATTTTCTAATATCGTAGATAATTTTTGTCTACTGATCGGATCTTCCATCACTTCCATAATTTCTTGTTTAGCAGTCACGTAAGTTTCGTTTTGATAATCTGAAAAGTTTGTTGTTAGTTCTGGATTGCTGTGGGCGGGATTTACTTCCACAATGTAAGGTATACTGTCATTTTCAAACATTGTTTCCAAATCGAGCGATATTCTCATTGGCCCCTCAGTCGTGAACTCTTTTTTATCAGATTTTTCGGTAGTACTTCGAATAAAGCCTGTTACGTCACTTATGCTAATTTTTACAGGTTTTGCTATTGGTAGTTCTTTTTCTATCACCTTCTTTGTAGTTACCCTCAACTTAGCGTTTGTGGTGGGCAGTTTAGATCGAGCTCTTACTAATTTCGGTGTAGTGCTAGCTTCGGTCGTTTTTTCATGAATTATTGCACTTGTCGGTGTTATTTTTTGTTCGGTAGTGGTTTCTATTTCTAAATAATTTTCTTTATCATTATGCTTTGAACGTACCGGTACAATTATTCTTCTTTCTGTTGTAGGCTCAGTAACAATATCGTATTTAATCATATTCGAATATATTTTATTTTCTTTTGGTTGAAGAAGCGATAATCTTTTTCTTTGAGCTTCCATTGTTTCTTTTTCGCTTAAAGTGTAAGGCGATTCGTCATCATGTAATAAATTTTTGTTTTCTTTTTTTAATGCAACAGAAGGAGGCAATCTTCTATATTTTGTCATTAGTTCTGTGGTAGACTCGAAAATTGGAACAGTTTGTGTCGAAGGTTTTTCTGTAAGTGCTGGAATAACTTTTTTTTCATTGCCCTTTGAAAGTTCTGATAAAGTTAGACTTTTTGAGCTGTTGATTGGGGTTGGTTCTGGTTTTTCTTCTACAAAGATTGATGCTTCAAGAGGTTTTTCTTGGGCATTTTGAATATCCTCAGTGATGATTATTTCTTTGTTTTTACTAATGTCTTCATCAATTTCTTCAGAAGATGGAAACCGTTGAGGCTTTCGTCTCCGTATTATTGGTTTTATATCTTCTTCGTTCATTTCTTCCCAAGGATCCAAACGATAAGGACGAATTCTTCTTCGGATAAACTGAACTTCTTCTTCAGAGTTTTCAGCTATTGGAGGTCTTCTCTTCCGTTTTCTGAGTCTTCGTCTTTTTGGTCTCACTAGGTCTGGGTTTCGGGCTTCTCCTCTTGGTATCCAGCCTACATCGCCTTCACGGAAGGATCCTACTGCTCTCCATCCCTGGAAAAAAATATTAATAATTAAAATATATAAAGGAAGCTGGTTAACATCATGACATTTTTAAATACAAATAATACAAGTCTGCAAAAAAAGAGCCGTTTTGGGAAGGCTAGTGAACTCGTGAAACGTGTAATGTTACGAAAAAGCGTTCGTCACGCAAAAGTGTTGCCATATTTCTAAATAGGCTAGTGAACTCGTGAAACCTGTAATGTTTAGAAAAAGCGTTCGCCACGCAACAGTGTTGCCAGATTTCTGAATAATCTACTAATCCAATGAAATTTAAATTGAAGCTTGCTTCTTATTGCACGACATAGGACTATTGGGAAGGCTAGTGAACTCGTGAAACGTGTGATGTTACGAAAAAGCGTTCGTCACGCGATGACTCATTCTTCGTCTCTTTCTCGGCCACACGCTGCGCTAACTCTCCCCTCTCTTCCTTTCTTCCTCAGCCGCCTTCTTCTTCTCTCTTTCGTAGGCTACACAGCGGCACGCCTCTCTCTCTCTCTCTCTCTCTCTCTCTCTCTCTCATACACGCCGGCACGAGGGATTCCCAAACGGTCGGAAGAGAGAGAGAGTATCGCGCATCTCTCTCTCTAATTGCCAAATATATTGAAAAATTGTCAAAAATTTTAAAACATTGTCAAAAATTGGGAAAAATGGTCAAAAATTGTCAAAAACTGTAAAATTTTTGAAAAAATGGTTAATAATTGCCAAATATTTTCAAAAATTGTCAAAAATTTGGAAAAATTGCCAAAAATTTTAAAAAATGGTCAATAATTGTCAAAATTTTTGAAAAATTATCAAAAATGGTCAATAATTGTCAAAACCAATCAAAAATCGTCAAAAACTGTCAAAAATGCTCAAAAATTGTTAACATTTTGAAAAATGGTCAAAAATTGTTTAATATTTGAAAAAATGGTCAAGGATTGTCAAAATTTTTGAAAAATTGTCAAAAATGGACAATAATTGTTAAAATTTTGAAAAATGGTCAAAAGTTGTCAAAATTTTGAAAAAATGGTCAATAATTATAAAAGACTGTCAAAAATGGTCAATAATTGTTAAAAATTGTCAAAAATGGTCAATAATTGTCAGAATCAGTCAAAAATGGTCAATATTTGTAAAAATTTTGAAAAAATGGTTAAAATTTTTGAAAAAATATCAAAAATGGTCAATAATTGTCAAAGACGGTCAATAATTATCGAAACTAATCAAAAATCGTCAAAAACTGTCAAAAATTTTCAACATTTAGAAAAATGGTCAATGATTGTCAAATTTTTTGAAAAATTGTCAAAAATGGTCAATAATTGTTAAAATTTTGAAAAATGGTCAAAAATTGTCAAAATTTTGAAAAAATGGTCAATAATGATAAAAGACTTTTAAAAATGGTCAATAATTGTTAAAAATTGTGTAAATTTTTGAAAAATGGTCAATAATTGTCAGAATCAGTCAAAAATTGTCAAAAATAGTCAATATTTGTAAAAATTTAAAAAAAATGGTCAATAATTGTCAAGAAATTTGAAAAATGGTTAAAATTTTTGTAAAATCATCAAAAATGGTCAATAATTGTCAAAGACGGTCAATAATTGTCAAAACCAATCAAAGATCGTCAAAAATTGTTAAAATTTTGAGAAATGGTCAAAAATTGTTAAAATTTTGAAAAATGGTCAAAAATTGTTAAATATTTAAAAAAACGGTCAATGATTGTCAAAATTTTTGAAAAATTGTCAAAAATGGCCAATAATTGTTAAAATTTGGAAAAATGGTCAAAATTTTTGAAAAATTGTCAAAAATGATCAATAATTGTCAAAATTGGTCAATAATTGTCAAAAATGGTCAATAATTGTTAAAATTTGAAAAAATGGTCAAAAATTTTGAAAAAATGGTCAATAATTATCAAAAATTGTCAAAATTTTGAAAAAATGGTCAATAAAATATAAAATAAAACTTAGTAGAACGTATTGGGCCTAATGTAATTCCCAACATCGCATTCAATTGCGCGTATTTTTATTGATGTTTTTCCCAACCTCGCATTCTATTGTGCATAAGAAGCAAGCTTCTGTCGGCGGTCCGACGACCGCTCACCTTTTGCGTAATTCTTATGTTGTTGGGTGTGCTGAATCCGAAAATGAGTTTCATTTTGTCACACGTCACACGTCACACGTCACGTTTTCTGACAATGTAGGTATCTTTGTTAAACAAGTTATCATCTTAAATAAAAGATGAAAAAATAAAAAATTAGTATCTGAAATATGTTCATTAGTAAGCACTAAACACATTTCATTTTCCCAGTGAGACTTATTTTGGTAGATTTTCGCTTGTGAGAAGCATCTGGAAGGTCTCTCTGAAGCATCCAACAGTAGTCTGCCATCATTGAGACGCTCCATCTTTCATGGTATCTTTTTTCCATCTCCTTAATATCTTGGTGAAATCGTTCACCTTGCTCTTCACTCACATCTCCTAAATTTTATGGAAAGTAGTCGAGGTGAGAATGAAGAAAATGTACTGTTAAACTCATTAGGCAAACCTAAAGCTTTTAACATTCTTTTGACGATTTGTTTGTAGTTAGGGTTTTGGTTATTGCATAAAAATTTCTCCATGGCCTCTTTAAAGGCAATCCACCCTTCTCTTTGAGGATCCGTCATGGTTGTAATGAATTGTGGAGCCATAAGCCCTCTAAAACACCTTCCTTCTACTTTGCCCTCGAGAGTCCTGGAAACTTTGATATTAAGTATCTGAAGCAATCCCCATCTATTAGAAGTGTCTTTACAAATTGCTTCATCAATCCCAGCTTTATGTGAAGCGGTGGTAAAAGAACTTATGGGGAAGCACCAAAGTTTCATGCAGGAACTTTAAGATCCCTCGGAGGCCAACACTTTTTGGTCCAGTGATTTGCTCGGTCTCTACTATCCCATAGACATAAAAGGAAAGGGAATTTGGTAGACCCGGATTGTTGTCCAAGATTTTTAAATCACCGCACACTTGCCAACCATAGTCTTTATATTTTAATTTGCAAATAACCAATTCCAAATTGTTGTAGGTTTCCTTGAGGTGTATTCCGTACACCGACAGGAATGGAAGCATAGAAACTGCTATTGTGAAGCAGAACTGCTTTAAGGTAGACAAGGAACTCTCAACCAGGCTATTGAAACTGGGTAAGAGACATTTGAAGACAGTTACCGACCTGGTGACAATGAGGAAACATCTACACATAATGGGAAAAGTTGGTCAACTTGATGATGACACACCTAGTCACATACTCTGCTTCTGCGAGAACTTATAAGAACTTAGACGGAAGCACTTTGAAGAAGAATTAATAAAACCATTACAACTACTGAAAATTACTCCAGTCACACTAGTGTCCTATATAGAAGTCACGAAGCTTCTGGAATGGAAGTAGATAACAATGTTAAATTACTCGGTTTAGGTTCCTTTTAATTAGGGTTGACGTTCTTTAAATAAAACACACCTTTCTTCGACAAATGTTTAATTTGAACTCCCTGACCAAAAAAAAAACCGAAAGCAACAATTGCCAGCCTACACATTCTTTCAATCTAGCGCGTTTCTGCTTAGTTTTCAATTGTTACTTATATCGAATAACAATGTATACATTGTTACTAAAGTTAATAACGTATAATTTAACAATAAGCATAAATTCCAACCTAAATAATTAACTACCCATTACAACTGCAATTTATTTACTATCAATACATTTTCATACAAAATATCTAGAAGGTGAAGAATGATAATAATTTTTGAACATAATTTTTGCTGATAAAAAAATAAAATTCTTGACAACACAATGTCTGCAAAATTGTTTAAATAACATTATTAATCATCTTAAGATAGGATCAGTTTGTCACGATCTAATTTGCCACCGAAATGTGAAATTCGTTTCAATATTTGAACCTGTCATTGTCAAAAACTGTCAAAATTGGTCAATAATTGTTAAAATTTGGAAAAATTGTCAAAAATTTTGAAAAAATGGACAATAATTGTCAAAAATTGTAAAATTTCGAAAGAATGGTCAATAATTGTCAAAAATTTTGAAAACTGGTCAAGATTTTTGAAAAATGGTCTATAATTATAAAAATTTGCCAATAACTGTCAAAAATTCTTAACAATTGTCAAAAACTATCAAAATTGGTCAATAATTGTCAAAAATGGTCAATAATTATTAACATTTGGAAAAATGGTCAAAAATTTTGGAAAAATGGTAAAATTTTTTGAAAAATGGTCAAGATTTTTGAAAAATTGTCAAAAATGGTCAAAAATTTTGAAAAACGGTCAATAATTGTCAAAATTTTTGATAAATTGTCAAAAATGGACAATAATTGTCAAAATTGGTCAATAATTGTCAAAAATGGTCAATAATCGTTAAAATTTTGAAAAATGGTCAATAATTCTCAAAATTTTTGAAAAATGGTAAGATTTTTGAAAAATTGTCAAAAATGGTCTAATAGGAAAAAATATTCCGAGAATCGTGAACCTTACCGAAACCGTGTTAGATACTGACTGTTTAAAATAATGATTGCAATCACACGCAATACACTATTTTTCTCTCCCGTCTTTCTTTTCCTTCTCTCTCTCTCTCTCCCATCTCTCTGATTTTCCTTTCTTCCTCTCCCATCTCTCTCTCATTTTTCTTTCTCTCTCTCTCTCTCTCTCTCATCTCTCTCATCTTTCTTTCTCTCTCCTCCATCTCTCTTTCCTATCTCTCTCATCTTTCTTTCTCTCTCTCTCGGTCCCATCTTTCTTTCTCTCTCCCCCCCCCCTCTCTCTCTCCCTCTCCCCCCCCTCTCTCTCTCTCTCTTTCTCTTCCATATCCCACTTTCTCCCATCTTTCTTTCTCTCTTTCTTTCCTATCCCTCTCTATCTTTCCCATCTCTTTCTTTCTGTCTCTCCCATCTTTCTCTTTCCTATCTCTTTCTCTCTCTCTCTATCCCATCTCTTTCTATCATCCTTCTCTCTCTTTCTCTTCCATATCTCTCTATCTCTCTCTTCCATATACATATCTCTCTCTCCCCCTTTCTTCCACCACTCTCTCTCTCCCATCCCTTTCTCTCTCTCATTTTTCTTTCTCTTTCTTATCTCTCTTTCTCTCTCTTCCATTCCTCTCTCTCTCTCATTTTTCTTTCTCTTTCCTATCTCTCTCTCTCTCTTTCTCCCATTTCTCTCTCTCTGTCCCATTTTTCGATAGCATTTTTATTCCATATCAGCTTTCAAAATAAATTCTTCACCTAAACATCTCAACTATCGATAGTACCGAAAACATTGGATTTTTTTTCGATACTCAAAAATATCGATAGTTATCGATATACTATCGATAGTTCTCCAATCCTAGCGAAGTGGTCACGCCTACTTCAACTGCCGAAGAATAATAGTAAATATTGCAAGTCGCCGATCAGCCGCCAGGGAGAAGAAAACAAAACGCGAATTTGAACTAAGGTTGAAGTGTTTTGGAGGCAGTGGCGCGCCGGTAGGAATTTCGGATGAAAATAAAAGGACTAAAATATAACTCTACATGAATATACAAAGGAACTAAAATATAAATATACAAATTATGAACGTGTGGTTTCAACACAATGGGTCATATGTGGCCTAAGTGCTGTGGGCCTAAACTCACCCTCCCCACTCTACACATACAGATCTGTACCTGCTTAAAATCCGATAATCGGGAATAATAAATAAAGTTAAATAAAAGCAAACGCCTACTAAAAATAAATATTCCAGTTCTTACATAGAAAAATCCCAAGAAATTTCAAACATTTTGAAGAAATCTTATTTTCTTTAATATAATTTTTTAGCAACAAAAAGGTTTATCCAAAATTATTCAGAATGGCTCTATCGATATTGAGGAATTAATTGAGGATATATCATCTTAAAAAATGCGTTGACGAAACTCGACGATCTTACGCGCGTTTCGACAACCAAGTTATCATCTTCAGAGAAACTTGATTTTTTTTAGTGTTGGTGTTGTGGTAGTGTAAACGGTGTTAAGTGTTGAAGAATTCTGTTTGGTTTAAATAACTTATAACTGCTGAAAATTTAATCAGTAACGGTCATCCACATATGATTCACCCTATATATTTAATTATTACATGAAATTATAGTAAATTAAAATCAAACAATCGACCTGTTTTTTGTGAGAGATGAATGTATGCGTGACTATGGGCGCATTGTATGTTTAAGTCTTAGATGAGTGAGAGTAATTATAGATAAATTCATAATAATTATAATCAATCAACGATTAACAATTTATTTAATCATGTTACTAAAGTTATGCAACTAAAATATAAAAAGGTGAAAACTTTCACAAGAGATGAAGCAGTGCGTAAATTTATGAAATATATACAGGCTGTGTCGGTATCTGTATATTGTAAACTACTCACTTGATATTTATAAAAATATGTAATTGTTAGTGTTAATGCACAATGCACACACATCAACACTAACTAAAAAAAAATTGTTTCGTGTTTTTGAATAAAACGCACACTTGTAAAAATAATATACATATTGCGAAAAGTTTAATAGGTCATACGATTTACACAAGTACGACAAGGATAATATGAACAACACTACTTGAAAGAGAGAGACAAGAATTGTTCTCTGTGAAAAACAAAATTAAATCAGTCCCTCTATCAAAAGAGGTGGGCGTGTATTCACTACCCTTCTTTATACCCTTCTATTTATCTGTAAAAGATATTCCCAATTTTTGTTTCACACAGAGAACAAGTCTTGTCTCTCTCTTTCAAGTAGTGTTGTTCATATTATCCTTGTCGTACTTGTGTAAATCGTATGATCTATTAAACTTTTTCGCAATCTGTATGTATAAGCTTTATTGAGAGCGGCGTTCCGCTAGACTTTTGGATAGTAACTGATTTTAGAAAGATAGTTTCCTACACGAGCAGGTACTTGAATAAATGACTCCCTTGAAGGGATCCTAATCTAATACAAAAAATTAGAAAGCGAGCAAGTTAACAAAATATATACAAAAGTAAATCGACAATTTGAGAGGCGCCCCGTGGTTAGAAAGTGAACGAGTTTATAACATATATGTATATATATATATAGAAAAGTAACTCGACAATTTAAAGGGCGATATACTTATTTATGGCTAGTTCCATGAAGGATTTGGGAAATCGGAAACAAAATAATAATAAATAAAGAGGCAAAATAAATAAGATTTTCGTGGTTAATGAATGCAAAAGAAATAAGAACTTTGACAAATATCACTCCCGAACAGTAATAATGAATTACAAGTTATAAATCAATAGTACCTACTTAATTGAACAATCAAACTCCACCCTCGTTATTCCGAGGATTGTCTTTTATATTCATGAAATAAAACAATTTAATTTGTTTAAATCTTCCTTAAGCATTATCTTTTAACCTATGTTCAACTTAAACTTGTGACGCGTTTCGCTAACACAGTAGCTTTATCAAACGGGTGAAGGTATAATGAATTTTTTTTCAATTATACAGTTAATTAATAGGGAATTTTAAGATGTAAGACAATTTTTTTTCATCTCGTTATTCTTAAAATAGTTTTCGTTTCAAGTATAATAAATTAAATTATGGGTATACCCTAATATTTCAGAAATGCATTTCTCTATAAAATAACCAATTGCTTGAAACAGATAAATAAAGTATCATATTTCACGTCGAAGATAAGTAGCTTCGAAGCTACGAGAGGGTGAAGGGAATTTTAAGAACGATTCGAGTTTTAGTTCCTAGTAAATACCTAAAGTGATCGCTTGTGCCAAATATGAATACGTTTATATATAGTGTGAAATGTGGTGATTTGTACAACAAAATATTAGCAGTTAAATAGGTGAGACTAGTGAGTGAGTCGAGTGAGTAAGTTATTGTATCAGATGGAGTATATATATTTGCTAATCTTTAATATTCAACGTTATTAAGAACATTAATTTGTTGTTGCCTCTCCTATTCATCCAATCCTACTGTACTGTGGAGAGTTTGCGCCACTTGCAGTTTAACTCACAAACCTATACTGTGTTTTGGAGAGTTTGCACCACTTACGGTTTGTCCCTTCCTTCTCACGTCACCCATATCTCCTTCTACTCCCCTGTATTGTGGAGAGTTTGAACCACTTTCAGTGTCATCTTATTTTTGCTGTACTGTGGAGAGTTTGTGCCACTTACAGTTGAATTCACAAACCTATACTGTATTGTGGAGAGTTTGCGCCACTTACGGTTTGTCGATTCCTGATATAGGGTGACTTCGCACGTTACCCATATCTCCTCCCATCCCCTGTACTGTGGAGAGTTTGAGCCACTTGCAGTGTAATATTATTTTGTTGTACTGTGGAGAGTTTATGCCACTTACAGTTTAACTCACAAACCCATACTGTATTGTGGAGAGTCTGCACCTCTTACGGTTTGTCCATTCCTGATACAGGGTGACTTCTTACGTCACCCATATCTCCTTCCAACCCCCTGTATTGTGGAGAGTTTGAGCCACTTGCAGTGTAACCTTATTTTTGCTGTACTGTGGAGAGTTTGTGCCACTTGCAGTTTAACTCACAAACATATACTGTATTGTGGAGAGTCTGCACCACTTACGGTTTGTTCATTCCTAATACAGAGTGACTTCTTACGTCACCCATATATTCTTCCACCCCCCTGTATTGTGGAGAGTTTGAGCCACTTGCAGAGTAACCTTATTTTTGCTGTACTGTGGAGTTTGTGCCACTTGCAGTGTAATTTTATTTTTGCTTCACTGTGGAGAGTTGTGCCACTTGCAGTGTAATATTATTTTTGCTGTACTGTGGAGAGTGTGCCACTTGCAGTGTAATTTTATTTTTGCTTCACTGTGGAGAGTTTGTGCCACTTTCAGTGTAATCTTATTTTTGCTGTACTGTGGAGAGTTTGTGCCACTTGCAGTTTAACTCACAAACCTATACTGTATTGTGGAGTGTCTGCACCACTTACGGTTTGTCCATTCCTGATACAGGGGGACTTTTCACGTCACCCATATCTCCTTCCACCCCTTTGTATTGTGGAGAGTTTGAGCTACTTGCAGTTGAATTTACAAACCTATACTGAGTGGTGGAGAGTTTGCGCCACTTACGGTTTGTCGATTCCTGATATAGGGTGACTTCGCACGTCACCCATATCTCCTCCCACCCTCTGTAATGTGGAGAGTTTGAGCCACTTGCAGTGTAATACTATTTTTGCTGTACTGTGAAGAGTTTGTGCTACTTGCAGTATAATATTATTTTGTTGTACTGTGGAGAGTTTGCGCCACTTGCAGTAGTTACACTATTGTTTGTGGAGAGTTTGTGCCACATATTCCTTACATGCACTGGGAGAGTTTGTGCCCCTTGCACCTTTCCTAGTTACCCTAAATATTTACAATTAGACGTTTATTTTTGATCAACCAAAATTAATGTACTGATATGCATAATCACAAGAGGCACCGTGAATATTATTAATACTTTCATTAATTTTGGGGATTTTAACTATACTGATCGTTAGTTAAATAATTAATCATTATTTATGGCAAATTGAATACTCAGATTGTTTTTCTATCTAATTCCAGGTACGTGTAATGTTGGGGATTTGGTGTGGAAAGGCCTCTTTAATTGGTGGTCTTCCCGGTCACTGGGAGGATCATCTGACTTTAATAAAACTACGACTTCTGGCACTGGGATATGTTCTATTTATTACCATAATTATGAATACATATGAATCTGAATATTAATATTAATGAATGTTATCGACTGTTTCTAATATATTTATATTATAGTTCAAGTTCGCTGGTATTCACTATTTACTGTTAAATGTTTATTTACGTGATGAACTTGACTCAGTACCTGCCGACATCGCTAGTTATATTTATGTAATATTTAACGTTTAATGATTTATTGAAAATAGTTTCAGGGGAATTTATTTCTTATTTTGTTTTATTATTATATATTATGCCAAAAGGCATCATAATCTCAGTTTTTCAACCTACTCGGACCATGTCCATCTTGACTGTTCAATTAAATCCAGGCAACACGTCCAGTGTCTTATAAATAGTCATTTTTAACATTTAGATTTGTTTTATTATCAAATTATAAAAAATATAATGTAAGTACACAAAACCAGTAATTAAAAGTTAAATTCCAATTAAATATATCATTCTTTGTAAATCACTCTCCTACAAAGGATATTGACAAAAGTATTGGAAAATATTTATTTAAAAATAAAGTGAAAAAAGGGTTCTTTTTGAAAAGCTTTTCCCGGAAATTCATTCACAACAATCCCTCCTGAACTATCTTCTAGGTAAATAAGTTTGATAAGTGAGAATAGTTGATATTCATTTGGTCTTCAAGGAGATTACCGTTCTTTAATTGTTGCCTGAAAATGAAATAGTGGAAGCGTCGTCACTTCCGGTTTCCTCTCTTAGCGAGGATGACACGTGAGTTTCTGTACATTCCAGCATCAACCCGGTCTTGGTCTTGTTTTGCTCATCACTATAAAAGACCAAATGATCAACTAGGCATTCTCTTAAGTTAGAAATTTTGGAACCGTTGGCGATACTTGATACTGAACTCTGCTTACAGTACCACACTTTAAACTATCTTGTTATTTTCTTCAGAGACTGAAGGTTAACAGTTCAAAGTTTACCTTCAGTTTACTTGGTTATCGAAACGCGCGTAACATAGTGTAAAGTGTTATTGTTGGTGTAGTGGTAGTGTAAACAGTTTTAGGTATTCTATTATTACGTTGCTACGTACGCATTGCGTTATGCGGTTCTTTGCTTACGTTGCGACGGTGCAACACGCAAAAAAATAAAGTGCTTCTTAAAGTTAAGCACAACTTACAAAAGGCGTGTTTAAATTCTAAACAGTGCAAGAGGGCACGAGTGATGATGATTTTACATAGAATAGTTTAGAGCAGGGGTCATAGTCGGTTTCTCAGGGGTCGACATAAACGAAAACTGATTTTGGCGGTCGACTAAAAATCGATCCCTATTAGTTAACTCTTAGAAAGTTCTGATTTGAAACATTCGAGATATTGTGTGTTACGTGTACCAACTTGTTATAAGAATGACTAATATTGTAGTAGAAAGTATCAATCTTGAGCATGTCTCCAGATCAGATATAGACTCGTCTGGATGGGGCTGCCTTAAAAAACTCTTAATCCTAACAAACCATAATAGAGTAACACTTAAGTGGGTCCAGGGGCACAATGGTATTGTAGGCAATGAAATGGCAGACACCCTACCAAAGCTAGGGTCTGAAACTGCATTCGCTGGTCCTGAATCAGTATTTGGAATATCAAAAACTGCTGCACGTGGCTGTACATCTCGGTAGATTCAAACTAGAGATCAGACGTACTGGAGCCACGTACCAAAACAGGAACACAGCAAATTCCTGGTCAAAAAACTCTCGGAGTCGTTAACTAACGAAATATTAAAACTTAGCAGGGGCCAGAAAAGTAAAGTGACGGGATTACTCACCGGTCACTGTACCCTAAGGAAGCAATTGGCATATATAGGGAGAAACCTATCTGTCGGTTGTGTATGGAAGAGGAGGAAACAGCCTCACACATTATCTTATATGAATATATATATGAAGCACTGTTTCATTGGAGATATGGACTCCTAGGACTAGAACGCCCAAAGGAGGATTTCTCTAAGAAGGAGCTAGTGAAAAGACTGTTGAGCCTGATAATATACAGGGTGTCCCAGACTTATTTATCCAGGCTAAATCTCTTAAACGAATAGAGATTTTCGAATGGGACAAAAACTGATCTATTCCATTTCTAATACACTTTAATATGGCGTAGAAAAAATCATCCCCTAAATATTCATCCCTTAGTTACAACCCCTAACTTTAAATTTTTTCATAATTTTGGATGTGGTCTTCCATCGTCTATTCAAGAAATTTTTCAAAAATAAAATGGGTTCGTAAGTAATCAAGAAACAAGCAACAAGACGGAGCTCCTCCACACAATGCGAGAATCGTTAGCGACCACCTTCAAAACCGTTTCGATAACCACTGGATAGTAAACAACTCTCCAGAAATTATGTGGGCGGCACATTCACCTGATTTGTCAACTCTTGACTCTTTATTTTGGGCAGGGGGTTTACGTTTCTAGGGGGGTATTGTGGTACTATCTATTGCTCAAATTTATTTAAATAATCCTTAATACAGACTTTATTATTTCTGTCCATTGTTTACAAAGTGGAATTATTTGTAGGATGACATTGACAATAGGCCGTGACAGTCGTGTCTTGGATAAAAGCGATCGTTTGTCATGCCGTGGCTTACATAGAGGGAAGTGTAGCACTTTATGACTTGATTTGTGTGGAACACGCTCGGTATAGTGAGCAGTGTAGTTCGGATGTATGTTTCGGGTAGGTTTCTCTATGGTAGTATTCTGTACTGAAGTTGAGGAAGTGTCGGTCACTTTTTTTCCGCTGTGTGCTTTCTACTAGATGGCTTGGTTTCCAAAAGTGCATCGAACGAGAATCTGAATTTTGTTAATGACTGGGAAGTCATCCCCTGCTGGGTTTTATAGGTTCTCGTTCTGAATTAGTTATGGAATATACGGTATAGTATTTTGTTCTACAGGAGTTCTTATTGTTGGAGAATTCCGTCCTGTTCTGGAAGCCGTTTTCACAAACCCTTATAGGGAATATATTACACTCAAACGATTGAAAGCGCCAACGTTGAAGTTTTGGCATTGGAGGTGTGCAACATGTTGTTGATGTTGGTTCATTATTTGTTGGTTGCCATCCAGTAAGAGGAATATTTTGAGTACTGGATCCTTTTTGGAAAAGGGTTCACCTGGCCAGGGCCAGTGATAAAAGATATTGTTTATCAATGAAAACCGCAAAATGTAGACGAATTAAAAGCATATCGCCAAATTACTCTTGCAATGATTCAAGCCATGTAATCTTTACTACATTTATTTTTATTGTTCCTTTAAGCTTTAAGGCTTTCTTGATTAATTTAACAAAAATAAAAAATAAACTGATATTTTCTTGATTACTTATGAACCCATTTTATTTTTGAAAAATTTCTTGAATAGACGATGGAAGACCACATCCAAAATTACAAAAAAATGTACAGGGCGCTATTAAAAAATTTAAAGTTAGGGGTTGTAACTAAGGGATGAATATTTAGTGGATGATTTTTTCTACGCCATATTAAAGTGTATTAGAAATGGAATAGATCAGTTTTTGTCCCATTCGAAAATCTCTATTCGTTTAAGAGATATAGCCTGGATAAATTAGTCTGGGACACCCTGTATATATATATAACCAAGAGCACAAAAAGCCTAAAGGCTGAGGTGCCGAGGTCTCTAAGCCGCTTACTGGTGGTATCGAACCAATCAATCAATAATTGTTGTACTTTTTAAAAACTGAACAAGTCGATAAACGTGGACAAGTTTATGATGATGTATTTCAGGTATTTCAGGCACGTTTTGACTTGCTCTCTATTTGACGCATATACGCGATTTAGCACGAAAAAAATGTTGATCAAGTTCAAGTTCAAACATGCTCCTGATATTTAACTATATAACAAGTTTGTTTCGGCAGGCTTTGTAGGAACCTCTTAGAAACTATTTAAGTTTTAGATACAGATACAAAACCAAGAACAAAACACTGCGCATGTCGAGTGAATGTTAACTTTGAAAATATAACTCGCTCAGTGTAAGTTGGCTCTTGGACTTCTGAGATGCGCGGTAGAACATCCGATCGCTCGAGACACACTGAAATGGAGAACCCCAGTCTCTGTTTTGACCGCAAACGGTTAATATCGCAGTAATTCCAGTGGCGTAGTAGTTTTTAGTTACGGTAATTATTATCGGTAGTTAGTTTATAGAAGGTGTGGTTTTAGCTTATAGATTAGTTATAATTATTAGAAATGGAGTTTAAAAGTAAATTATAAAATAAACCTTTAAGTGGTCAATAGTACACTATTTGCTGAAAAAACGTAGGTTTCAATTTTAACAAAGTTGCTGGCTATTGCCATAAAAAAAATTAGAGGTAATAAAATAGTAAGCGCATCGACAGTTAAAGACCAAAAAGGAGAAATATTAACAACTGATATTGAAATAATGGACAGATGGAAGGAATATTTTCAAAAACTATTAGTTACTACTTCTGATGAAGAATCAATAGAAAAAAAAGGTGAGCGGTCGTCGGACCGCCGACAGAAGCTTGCTTCTTATGCACAATAGAATGCGAGGTTGGGAAAACCATCAATAAAAATACGCGCAATAGAATGCGATGTTGGGAATTACATTAGGCCCAGTACGTTCTACTAAGTTTTATTTTATACTAGAAGACCCGACAGACGTTGTCCTGTCTTAACATCCAGAAGACCCGACAGACGATGTCCTGTCCTAATATTGTCTTGTCAATAAGATATTATGCAAGCGGTCGTTTTCTGCCCGCTGAGTGGAGTGTCAGAGTAGCTTTTGTTTATTTCAAACTTAACGATACTTATACAGAAACTTTGAATTTTAATTTACCGCCATTTTTTGTCCAAAGTAGATCAAATCAAATACCACCAGAAGGATTTTTTTGCGAGTTACCGTCGATAACCGCTAGTTGCCAAGTGGTTATATCCCCACTCATTGCCTTGGACAGTAATTTCAGAGGTTTCGTTAAAACATTGCGGTTATAAAAAGAGGTAACTGAATGACAGTTGACAGTTATAGTCTCCATAATGAGATTGTTTTGGTTAATTCCTGTTTTTGATGATGTTTTTTTCAACGACAATAGTTGTCTTATTGCAAATTATTTTTTTGACGATCCTGAAATTCCCATAGTTCTACGTTCTCAACATCTAACTGCTGTTCGTCATTGTTGCCAGCTTCTAACACCTCTTTTTCCGCCATATTTGTTTATTATTTGAACTTGTAACCGCATATAACCCACCTATAAAGTTGTGTTACAGAATCTATAACCGTCTTATAAATCATGACGTCATTTATGCCTCCCCTGTAACCGTTGCTTCGTGAAAATGGAGCGGTAGCAGATTATCTGTTACCGTTTACAAAACGGTAACTCGCCAAAAAATCCTTCAGAATCGGTCCATCCGTTCTCGAGTTGAAAGTGTTCCAACAAACCCGACTAAATAAGATATTATGCAAGCGGTCGTTCTCTGCCCGTTGAGTGGAGTGCCAGAGTAGCTTTTGTTTATTTCAAACTTCTATAAATGCCATCCTTACAATCAGCTAATCTCCAAGTAACTTTAAGTATACAAAAATTTTAAATTTTAATTTACGGCCATTTTTTGTCCAACGTAGAATTTTTTTAAAATAATTTTTACCCGCTGAGTGGAGTGTCAGAGTAGTTTTTGTTTATTTCAAACTTTATAAATGCCATCCTTACAATTAGCTAATCTCCAAGTAACGATACCTATACAAAAATTTTAAATTTTAATTCACCGCCATTTTTGTTCAAAGTATAGAATTTTTTTAAATAATGTTTTTTCCGTGCAATTTTCCTAAAAAAGTATCATATGTCCGTCTCCTGGTTCTAAGCTACTTCCCCACCAATTTTCAGCCAATTAAAAAGCAGGAATAATTTCACTGTATTATCTTCACTATAATATGAATTTAATTTACACTTCAGTCTAAGTAACACGTGGCCGGCTATGCTAACACCAAAAATTTAAAAATTAAAAACAATTGAATTTCATGGTATTTCGTTTACTACAAAATAAACTTTAGCCTCAACAACACGTGGTGGTTATGCTATTGAATTGTAGCTTATTGACACGTTTGTAGTGTGGGGTCCAGAGGGTCGTTCATCTAGCATTCACTCAATAATACGTCGAAGAACAATAACAACTCTTTATTTCCACTTTATAATTCGTGATCATTTTATACATGTGTCAACTCCACGATGCTTCTTCGCTCACTGGCGAAAACAGTGTTGCCAGCTCTCAGAAATCAGAGAGAGCGAGAGAGAGAAAAGGAGTGAGATAGATAACAGCTCCCACACACTCCCCTCCTAGTGTTAACTACATAATAAACTTAAGCAGTAAAAAAAAATCAAACAATATTCTGTTAAACAACTAAGACATGAACATATATGTCAATAGTAACAAAAATAGAACATAAAATATTGATTACATAGTATACAAAATATATTGTGTCATACGAATGCCGAATCACAACAATCATCGGCCATAGTCTGCAGAACGTCTAGTTATTTTGTAGTGGGTGAAAATGTCACCTTTTTATTTTTGCGCGAATACGTTTTTAGTGCTGGTTGGTTGGTTGATGCAGGTTCACTTGTGCAATCTAGGAGATCGGGCACGTGAAAGGCGGGTTTTAGCAGTTCCACAGTGACTGCCTTAACTTTACCGTTTACATCGATTTCGAAGACGCGATCGGAAACGCGGCGAACAACCTTGTGAGGGCCTGAGTAAGGGCGTTCAAGGGCCTTCTTGGCTACGTTGCGTAAAAATACGTGTGAGCATTCGTGTAACTCTTTGAAGTAGAAAATTCTATTTTTGTTTTTATGCGCGGTAGGGATTGGTCGAACTTGGCGCATATATTCTCTAAATTCCTCTATGAAAAAGTTGGGGTCTGGTGTTATATCTTCCGGAAGGAAGAATTCACCTGGAAGTCGCAAAGTGGTTCCAAATAGAAATTCTGCTGGAGAAGCATTGGTGTCAGCTCGGATATGGGCTCGCAGACCTAGCAATACTGTTGGGAGTGTGCGTACCCAGTTTTGTTCAGTGTGGCACATAATAGCCGCTTTGAAAACGCGATGCCATCGTTCGATTAAGCCGTTCGACTGAGGGTGATACGGGGTAGTTCGGATTCGTTGCGTGCCGATCAGATTTAATAACGCGTGAAATAATCTCGATTCAAATTGCGTACCTTGGTCTGTCGTTATGCATTTAGGCGAACCGTATCTGGATACCCATGTGTTGAAAAATGTTCGTGCGATTGTTTCTGCCGACATATCTTTAATTGGAGTTGCTTCCACCCATCGCGAAAACCTATCCACCATAGTCAGGCAGTACATATATCCGTCATGTTGTGGCAGTGGGCCAACGATGTCTATGTGTACCTGGTCAAAACGACCATCCGGAGCAACAAATTGATCCGGAAGGGTTTTCACGTGTCTAGTTACTTTTGACGCTTGACAATCTGTGCACGATTTGCACCACAATCTAGCGTCTCGTTGCATGTTTGGCCAGACGTATCTCTGGCGAATAAGACGATCTGTTACTTTAGCACTGGGATGTGCTGGGTGATGGACCATGCGGAAGACTCTTTTCCTAAGAGGTTCAGGCACGTATGGTCGAATAGTTTCACCTGAGATCTCGCATTCGAGCGTAACATTGTCAGGTCCCCATTGAATCTGTTTAAGTTTCAATGGGTGATCCTGGGAAGTTTTGATTACTTTTAGTTGTTCGTCGACAGCTTGGTGCTCTGCGAGTTCGTTTAAATTGAATTCTAAAGGCAATCGAAGGGCCTCGATCCGGGAAAGCGAATCGGCGACTACGTTCTCAGATCCAGCCACGTGGACAATTTCCGTGGTGAATTCGGCGATAAAGGACAGCTGTCGGAGTTGACGAGGTGATGCTTTATCGCTGCGTTGTTTAAATGCGAATGTCAATGGTTTGTGGTCAGAGTGGATTCTAAATTCGCGGCCTTCCACGAGATGCCTAAAATGTTTGATTGCGGAATAGATAGCAGTGAGTTCCCTATCATAAGCACTGTATTTAGATTGGGCAGACGAAAATTTCTGGGAAAAGAAAGCTAGAGGTTCCCAGTCGTCACCAGTGGATTGTTCTAAGGCTGCTCCCATGCCGAAGTCCGATGCGTCAGTCACTATTCTGATATTCGCATCGATACGAGGATGAACCAGTAGGGTCGCATTTGCCAAATCATTTTTCGATTTTTCGAATGCTTCCGTGGCCTCAGGGGTCCACCTGATTTCCCGTTGGTCGTTTTTCTTAGCACCTGCTAGGTACGAATTAAGCGGGGCGAGAGTTGTAGCGGCGTTGCGTAAGCATCGACGGTAGAAATTTAACATTCCGAGAAACCGACGTAATGATGCAACCGTTTTTGGCTTCTCGAACCTATGTATTGCCTCAATTTTTTCGGCTGTAGGTCGAGTGCCCTTAGAGTTAATCATATACCCTAAAAATTTTAATTCCGGAACGCCAAAAACACATTTATCCACGTTCAAGCGGAGGTGGAAATCCTTAAGCCTTCGGAAAATTACCTCTAAATGCTGTGAGTGTTCCTCGGGTGACGATGAGGCGACTAAAATGTCGTCAATGTAAACGAATACGTAATCTAGATCTCCTAGAGCTCGATTAACGTATCTTTGAAACGACTGGCCTGCATTGCGTAGGCCAAATGTCATGAACATGTATTCGAATAGCCCGAATGGGGTTATGATGGCGGTTTTTTCGATGTCCTCGGGTGCCATCGGAATTTGATGGTATGCCTTTTGTAGGTCCAAGGACGAGAATACCGTCTTACCGCTTAGATTTGCGGAGCAGTCGTGTAGATGGGGAGACGGATACCTGTCGGGGATTGTGACAGCGTTCAGCCGTCGGTAATCACCGCATAGGCGCCATGTACCGTCTTTTTTAATGGCCATGTGTGCAGGGCTGGCCCATGGGCTACTCGATGGGCGGCAAATGCCCGCCTCGACTAGAGCTTTAATTTCCGCCTTGGCACACTTCAACTTCTCCGGGGTAAGCCTACGTGCACGCTCGGCAACCGGAGGGCCATTAGTTATGATATGGTGAAGTACACTTCGGTTTTCCGGGGGTGACAGAGTTTGCGCACCGGTAATTTCCGGAAATTTTTTTAACAAGTGTGAAATTGAACTATTTGGATTGAAGCTATTAATTGATTGTGTTGACGCGGAACTGAAGTTTCCGAGCGCGAAACTACCGGTTGTTGAATCAATAACCCGGCGCTTTTTTAAATCGACAATCATCCCGTAGTGGTTTAAAAGATCTGCTCCGATTATAGCACAAGGAACGGCCGCGATGCAGAAATTCCACTTGATGGGTCGGCGTAGTCCAAAGTCTAGTTCGCGGTACGATTCGCCATAGGTATCTATGCGTGTGTCGTTTGCCGCAAAAAGTTTAAGTTTGGCGGGTGCGAGCTTAATTTTTGTATCAGCGGGGACTAACGAAATGTCAGCCCCTGTATCGACTAAGAAATATTGCCCGGTTTTCCTATCACGAATATGGAGACGATGAGATACATTTGTAACCTCCGCCACTGTCTCCGCGTGGGGGGGTACTACTAGTTTTTTTCTTTGTAGTTCGCGTATTTCTCGCACCAACTTCGACACGACGTAGGGTTATCGGGAAATTTCAGGTGTGCGTAACACAGCCTAGACTTTTCCTTGTCCCTAGACTTACTTCGCGTTTGAGAATTGTTTCTGGAGTTAGGTCGCGAGCGCGTTTTCCGTTCTATCGCGTCCACTTTTACAGTGAGTTCTTTAACAGACTCTATTAGTGACTGAATTTGTGCCTGTGAAGCAGACAGCTCAGTATTGACGACGTTAATTTGAGAATTACCGGAAGACGCGTTAGAAATATCCGCCAGTTGGTCGGCCAGATCGGCCATGGCGTCTAAATTTTCCGTATTGGACATCACTATGCCTCGGTGTTGCTCGGGCAACTGCTCAAGGAACAATGATTTGAGAATCGAGTCGTCGACTGCGTTATTTACATTAAGATTACGGAGGCGACTTAAAATTAACGATGGCTTACCGTCGGTTAATACCTGTCCTTTCAATAGTTGCCTCAGTTTGACCTCGTTTGACACCGCAAATGTTTTAATGATCCTCTCCTTCAGTTTTTGAAAGATATCAGGAGGTGGTGACGCGGCGATGATATCTTTGACGCTACAGAGAACCTCTACGTCGAGCGCAGCAAGCATAATATCGGCCTTAGTAGTCTCACTAGTAATCCGCGCATTCCGCAATGAAATCTCTACCTGCATAAACCACAGCGCAGGATCCGCGCGAAAGAATGTAGGGATTTTAGGAGTTCGGTAGCTGTGGACTTGTGTGGCCATGTTTACCGTTAATAATTGCTCTAGTTGTTGGACACGACCTTGGGCTGCCCTTGACTCGTCGATAATTGTTCTGATTTGATCCTCGGTAAATGACATATTGTCTAATAATCTACAGAATAAGAACCGTGTACTTTATATTATATACAATTTGTATTAAATACCAATAACTGTGTGATAAATAGTTGTCAAAGATAAATGAAATAAAATGTTTCATACAGTTTTTTAGAACGCTCATATGATTTGGCTACACCTAAAAAAAATGTTATATCCTAAATACAGTACGATAAAAATGTGAAACTTCAACAGTATACACTTAACGCAATGGCAAGATTCGCTAAAAAGGGTACAGAAAATGTAAAAATGATTACAGTACTCCGGAATTGTCAATTGCTAAAACGTACTTGTTATTAAAAACAGGAACAGTTGATAAAATTAAATTTTTGGTGGATGCTCCATAGGCAACCAACGTTACACGTGTATGATGGGTTGCTTATGTTAAAAATCAATACCTTGTAGACTTCTCGGTAGGCAACCAGAATTACATCAATGTTGCTGTGCTGCCGTCGACGACAATGGGCGGGATTATGGAGCACAGCACGAGGCAATGGGCGAAATTGGGGTTATGAAAAACTCACGTGTTTGAAAATGTGAAGTTGTATTTTCTTTCATAGTCCTTACTGCCCTGCTGCTAGGAATCGGTGCCTTCGGCCAGGTCTGCGATGAACTCACAGCACTGGTATCTGCTACTTAAGCCGGAGTGGCGAATATTGAAATGCGAAGCACTTAACATGTTTGAAAAACACTAGATCACGTCGGGGTCACCAATGTGGGGTCCAGAGGGTCGTTCATCTAGCATTCACTCAATAATACGTCGAAGAACAATAACAACTCTTTATTTCCACTTTATAATTCGTGATCATTTTATACATGTGTCAACTCCACGATGCTTCTTCGCTCACTGGCGAAAACAGTGTTGCCAGCTCTCAGAAATCAGAGAGAGCGAGAGAGAGAAAAGGAGTGAGATAGATAACAGCTCCCACAGTAGGTTTAACACCAGCGCCATCTATTGATTACTTACTCAATCCAGTCAACAGATATCGCCATCTGTTAAAATCGTTTGGAGTTAACAGATAATTGTGAATGTTAAATAATAGACAAATAATTTGCAACAAAATAATATTGCGACTATAAATTGAGATGTAAGCTATCCTATCTTTCAAGTTGGATCAAACTGCACACTGTGTGCAAATTTGATTAAAATCGGTTAAGTAGTTTAGGAGTCCATCGCGGACAAACAACGTGACACGTAATTTATATATATTAGATTTTAATGACCATTTTTTAAAAATTTTTGATAATTATTGACCATTTTTTCAAAAATTTTGACAATTTTTGACCATTTTTTCCAAATTTCTGACAATTTTTGACCATTTTTCCAAATTTTAACTATTATTGACCATTTTTGACAATTTTTGAGCATTTTTGACAGGTTCTGACAATTATTGACCATTTTGACTATTTTTAACAATTATTGACCATTTTTGACAGTTTTTTATAATTATTGACCATTTTTCAAAAAATTTGACAGTTTTTGACCATTTTTAATAATTTTTCGAAAATTTTGACCATTTTTCAAAAAATTTGATAATTTTTCGAAAAATTTGATAATTTTTGACAATTATTGACCATTTTTGACAATTATTGACCATTTTTTGAAAAATTTTGACCATTTTTGACCATTTTTTAAAATTTTAAAAATTATTGACCATTTTTGACAATTATTGACCGATTTTAACAGTTTTGACAATTACTGATCATTTTTTACAATTTTTCAAAAATTTTGACTATTTTAGACCATTTTTCCAAATTTTAACAATTATTGAACATTTTTGACAATTTTTTAGCTTTTTGATTCTGACAATTATTGACCATTTCTGACAATTTTTCATAAATTATTGACAGTTTTTTATAATTATTGACCATTTTTTCCAAATTTTTACAATTTTTGACCATTTTTCAAAATTTTAACAATTATTGACCATTTTTGGCAGTTTCTGACAATTATTGACTATTTTTGACAATTTTTCAAAAATTTCGACAATTTTAAACAATTATTGACCATTTTTGACAGTCTTTTATAATTTTTGACCATTTTTTCAAAATTTTGACAATTTTTGACCATTTTTCAAAATTTTAACAATTATTGACCATTTTTGACAATTTTTCAAAAATTTTGACAATTTCTGACAATTATTGACCGGCTTTGACAATTATTGACCATTTTTGATAATTTTTCGAAAATGTTGACCATTTTTCAAAAAATTTGATAATTTTTGACAATTATTGACCATTTTAACAGTCTTTTATAATTGTTGACCATTTTTCAAAATTTCAATAATTTTTGACAATTATTGACCGTCTTTGACAATTATTGACGATATTTGATAATTTTTCAAAAATTTTAACCATTTTCCAAAAAATTTGATAATTATTGACCATTTTTTCAAAATTTTTACAAATATTGACCATTTTTGACAATTATCGACCATTTTCCCAAATTTTTGGAAATATTTGGCAATTATTAACCATTTTTTCAATATTTTGACAGTTTTTGACAATTTTTGACTAGCCTTCTCAAAAGCTTCAAAACAGAGTCTGTGAATAAGGACCAAGAAACAAGCGATGCTATTACGTTAAATGACATTATAGAAGCAATACATATATTAAAAAACGGAAAAGCTGCAGGTCACGATAAAATAACTTCAGAAATGATGAAAAATTTGGGAGAAAAAGGAACAGAATTGCTTTTAGATGTTTGTAATAAATCATGGTCTGAAGAAAAAATACCAGAAGATTGGCAGACAGGAATACTTTTACCAATACATAAAGCAGGAGAGAGAGTGCAGCAATTACGGGGGGATAACGTTGTTAAGTTCAGCCTTGAAGGTGTACGAAAAAATTATTGATAAGAAATTAAAAATGCATATAGAACCAACACTGGATGAAGCACAAAGTGGGTTCCGGGTTGGAAGAAGTGTACACGATCACATATTTACAGTTAAGGAAATCATAGAAAAAACACAAAAGAGCAAAACAAAGACATACTTTGCATTTATAGTCTTGGAGAAAGCTTTTGACAGAGTTTGTAGAAAGAAAATATGGGACATACTAGAAATAAGGAAAGTTGATAGAAAACTAATAGGAGTGATAAAAAGTATTTACAAAAAAAAACATAAACTATATAATCAAAAATAATAGAGAATCTGAAACATTTGAGACAAAACAGGGATTAAGGCAAGGTGGAGCTCTAAGTCCAACTTTATTCAATATTTTCATGGAGCAACTTAGACCAGTAAAGATACGTGAATGTGCATTTGCTGACGATCTAGTTATAATGGGCAACACAGAGAAAAGTCTTCCAAAAAAGTTTAGACATATGGAATAAGACTCTTAAATTGAACGGAATGAAAATAAATGCAAATAAAACAAAAATAATGATGATAGCAAAAAATAAGGAAAGGTTGAATATACGAATTAACGAAACAAGTTACCTACTTTAAATATTTAGGAACAACAATTGACAGCACTGGTAACCAGGAAAGGGATATTATGGGAAGAACAGAAAAAGCCATAAACACTTACCACATGCTGAAACCTGGATTTATTAATATGAAGGAAATCTCAAAAAGAACCAAAGTCCGATACTTACTTATGGCAGCGAAACGTGGGTACTGGACCAAAAAATGAATAGCAGAATACAAACTATAGAAGTGAAATACCTGAGATATGTGGAAGGAATAACAAAACGAGACAGAATAAAGAATGTAGACATAAGAGAGGAGCTAGAAATAAAATCCATGCTAGGCTATATAGAAGAAAGACAATTGAGCTGGTGGGGACATCTACAGCGAATGGAGGATACTAGACTAGTTAAAAAGTATGGGAAGCAAAGGTGATTGTTAAAAGATACAGAGGTAGACCAAAAGAATCCTGGGATAACAACATAGCCAAAATATTAATGGAAGGGGGGAAAACAAAATGATAGAAGCAAAACAGTTAGCTACAAATAGAAAAGAATGGAAAACTTTTGTTGAAGAAACTTGAAATTTTAGGAAATCTCCCTACATCGAAAGGTAGAAGGGAATTTGATTATATATTTAAGTATATTCCGACAATCCAGCCAGTTGTTGAGTTGGGATAAATTAATTTAAATTAAAAGAATTCAAAACTCGAGGTCATCGTGTTTAAACTGTAACACCTTTGCTATTGACCTTTATCATGGCATAACAAGCACACACATAATCATTATTATATAAACAAATACCATTTGATAAAATATTTTGTAACAGTGGTTGGATGCTAATCACCTAATAATAAAATAAATATTACAATAATTGCAATCAATACTATAATTGTATAAAAAATTGAATAGATGAGGCTTTTACTTGATGAAGATCCATACTACTGATGAAATGAAACAAATTAATTTGTTTAAATCTTCATTATTTATTTTGAACTGACGTTCAAATTAAAATTAGTGACGCGTTTCGCTACACAGTAGCTTTTTCAAACTAGTGAAGCTACAATGAAAAACTTTTAATTTATATAGTGCCTTAATACGGAATTCTAAGATATTGACAAAAGTATTAAAAATGGGGATAAGTACAAAAAGTGCCTAAATACGGAATTCTAAGATATTGACAAAAGTATTATAATATATTTAAATAGGTATAAGTACAAAAAGTGTCTAAATACGGGATTCTAAGAAAGATACAAAGGTATTGAAAAAAGGTACCTGGGAAATTGATCAACAACTATCACATTTTCTAGGTAAAAAGGTTTAATAAGGGAGAATGATTGATATCTATTTGGTCGTTAAGCAGATTACCGGAATATTTGTTTTTGTTAATCTCGAGGGCTTCTAAAAGATTTAATTTAAAGGATTTGGGTTCTACATGCAAAATTTCAAAATTTGAGTCGAAAGTGTGTTGGTTTGTTAATAGATGATTTGAATAGTTGGAATCTAATTTGTTATTGTCATAGCTGCGTTTGTGTTCTGAAATTCTAGTTTTAAAGTTCCTAAAAGTTCTACCGATATACATTTTGTCACAGTTGTCGTTACCACATTTTAATTTATAAACACCTGACTTGTTTAATTTTGAGGATTTAGATTTGTTATTTTTAATGAATTTAGATAAATTGTAGTCAGTTTTAAAGCAAATATTCATATTTAAAGATTCTAAAAATGATTTGATTTTTAAGGATGGTGTTCCAAAGTATGTTAAGCTTTTAAATTGATTATTTTTATTTTTATCTGAAGGATATACTTGTTCTAAAGTGCGTTTCTTCATCTTTTTATTTATGATATTGTCAATTAAGTTTGGATCGTAATTATTATTAACTGCTATTTGTTTAATGATATTTAGTTCTTTGTTGAAATTATTATTGTTTAATGGGACTGTTAAAAGTCTGTGAATCATACTATTGAAAGCTGCTAATTTATGACTAAATGGGTGGACCGAACTATTATGAATTGTAATGTCTGTATGTGATGGTTTCAATACCTTTGTATCTTTCTTAGAATCCCGTATTTAGACACTTTTTGTACTTATCCCTATTTAAATATATTATAATACTTTTGTCAATATCTTAGAATTCCGTATTTAGGCACTTTTTGTACTTATCCCCATTTTTAATACTTTTGTCAATATCTTAGAATTCCGTATTAAGGCACTATATAAATTAAAAGTTTTTCATTGTAGCTTCACTAGTTTGAAAAAGCTACTGTGTAGCGAAACGCGTCACTAATTTTAATTTGAACGTCAGTTCAAAATAAATAATGAAGATTTAAACAAATTAATTTGTTTTATTTCATCAGTAGTATGGATCTTCATCAAGTAAAAGCCTCATCTATTCAATTTTTGAAGAAAGCTGATATCAGCTTTTTGGCTATTTGGTACTTTAAATTACTTTTAAAGAGTGCAGTGTGTACACAAAATTTGTGGTTCCTCGGGCAGTGTTCCAGAAATCGTGTATTCCCGAAATACATGAAATTGAAAACTGACAACAAGAGTAGTTCTGCCATCAAAGCAAGTATCCATGGCAAAAAAAAAATGGTTAAAAGAAGAGAAGAACACTCAGTATAGTAAGAGATACATTTTTAGTATTTATGTTAAGGTAATTCATTCACAGCTATCACATTTACTACACCCCATAGAGTTTGACATTTTAGATCGTGAGATAAGAGATAAAATTAGATCAATAATTCATAAAAAGTACCTAGTTCAAAAACGTAAACTAAAGTCATTATTAGATAATAAATCAAAATTAAAAAACCCACAAACCAAATTTTCAGAACATACATTTTTTCATAGATTCGTTAATCTTTCAAATACAGTTTTTTCAGATAAAGAAATTCAATTATTGCAAAAAGGTTTTAAACATAATATTCAACCCACATGTTCATTTGATAACTTCAACAAATTAGGTATAGAAACAGAAATTAACTTATATAATTTTCCAAATAATTCCAATCTAAAACATAAAGCTTCCGATATTATTAAAAAAGAATTCGTCAATTTTAACAAACCAAACTTTGAATTATCAGTCGCGAAATCTATTCAACAAAAATCAAAGTCAAATAGTCTTATTTTTACTAAAGCAGATAAAGGAAATACAGTAATAGCATTACATAAAGATGATTATATATTAAAAACTAACAATTTTATACAGACAGGCAATTTTGAGATTCTTAAAAAAGACCCAACTAGTAAATTTCAGAAAGAAATAAAATTAGCAGTAGATAACGCGAAATCAATAATTAGCGACAAAGAAAAATATAAATTAATTTTACCCAATCCTCAACACCCTGAACTTTATTCTTTAATGAAACTCCATAAAGAGGGGTACCCTATTAGACCGGTCGTTTCTTTTTTCACAGCACCTTCATTTAAAGTTTCAAAGATTCTCATAGATATAATTTCTAAATATTGTTCTTTCAAACCTCGATTTTCTATTAAAAACTCAACGGAATTAATTAATAATATTCAAGATATAAAATTACCTCACAATTCTAAATTCATATCGTTCGATGTAACTAATCTATTCCCTAGTATACCTCCTAAAGAAACTTTAACTCTTGTTGATAATTTGCTGACGTATAATAATGTTAACCCTATAATTCATTCTGACATAATAAATTTATTAAAAGTTTGCTTAAACCAAAATTATTTTCATTTCAATGGAGAGATTTATAGTAGTAAAGATGGTTTGATTATGGGCAACCCCCTCAGTCCCCTATTAGCTGAAATTTTCATGGATAATATAGAAAAAATAATTCATAAACACCCCCTTAGTAAAAAATTTACGTACTGGCACCGTTATGTAGATGACATTTTAGCGAGCTTCACTGGCACTACTAGACAACTAGATAGCTTCATTACTTATATTAACTCAATTCATAGCAATATAAAATTTACCGTAGAACATGAAGAAAATAAGTCTATAAACTTTTTAGACCTTACAATTTCAAATATAAACAATAAACATGATTTTTCTATATTTCGCAAACCATCACATACAGACATTACAATTCATAATAGTTCGGTCCACCCATTTAGTCATAAATTAGCAGCTTTCAATAGTATGATTCACAGACTTTTAACAGTCCCATTAAACAATAATAATTTCAACAAAGAACTAAATATCATTAAACAAATAGCAGTTAATAATAATTACGATCCAAACTTAATTGACAATATCATAAATAAAAAGATGAAGAAACGCACTTTAGAACAAGTATATCCTTCAGATAAAAATAAAAATAATCAATTTAAAAGCTTAACATACTTTGGAACACCATCCTTAAAAATCAAATCATTTTTAGAATCTTTAAATATGAATATTTGCTTTAAAACTGACTACAATTTATCTAAATTCATTAAAAATAACAAATCTAAATCCTCAAAATTAAACAAGTCAGGTGTTTATAAATTAAAATGTGGTAACGACAACTGTGACAAAATGTATATCGGTAGAACTTTTAGGAACTTTAAAACTAGAATTTCAGAACACAAACGCAGCTATGACAATAACAAATTAGATTCCAACTATTCAAATCATCTATTAACAAACCAACACACTTTCGACTCAAATTTTGAAATTTTGCATGTAGAACCCAAATCCTTTAAATTAAATCTTTTAGAAGCCCTCGAGATTAACAAAAACAAATATTCCGGTAATCTGCTTAACGACCAAATAAATCATTCTCCCTTATTAAACCTTTTTACCTAGAAAATGTGATAGTTGTTGATCAATTTCCCAGGTACCTTTTTTCAATACCTTTGTAACTTTCTTAGAATCCCGTATTTAGACAATTTTTGTACTTATCCCTATTTAAATATATTATAATACTTTTGTCAATATCTTAGAATTCCGTATTTAGGCACTTTTTGTACTTATCCCCATTTTTAATACTTTTGTCAATATCTTAGAATTCCGTATTAAGGCACTATATAAATTAAAAGTTTTTCATTGTAGCTTCACTAGTTTGAAAAAGCTACTGTGTAGCGAAACGCGTCACTAATTTTAATTTGAACGTCAGTTCAAAATAAATAATGAAGATTTAAACAAATTAATTTGTTTTATTTCATCTATAATTGTATAAGTTAATTTGTAAACATAATAGTTATTTTAGATTGATGGTATAATTATGTATGGTAACTTTCTCTACAAAAATTTTGGTATCCATTTCATTTAATTGTTCTATTATTATTGTATAAGTAGATTTAATTATTACCACATACGGCAGTAATGCGATTATATCTTAATTACTAATTGCTACATGGCAATTTGGAATAAAAAATCCTCAAAGACAGCAACGCCGTTTCTTTGTTAATAAATTACTTCCTTAATTATTATCTTGTCTAATTATTATTTTTACGAGTGTAAAATTGTTAGGGTTGAATTTTGACGTGTATTTTTCCAAAAGTAATTATAGATTCTCGTAATACACTTCCTATGCATTTAAAACATGTAACCAATAATAGTACGCATTATTCTACAGTATTCATTAATAAATAATCTACCGCCCTTGACCAATAAGAAACTTTTAACTTTCATACGGGTCACTTCAATAAGAAGTTGTAAAAAATAATGGCACGCTAAAAAATGTGTCAATATTGAAAAGATCCTTTAAAATAATTCATTTTAAGAATAGTGTTGAATGAAGCATTGTTTGACAGATCATACTTGATTCATTTGAACTATTAAAGCTCGTCAAATAGATCAATGTGACTTTTGCAATACTGTAACTAGGCAATACAGATCACGTGACCCAATATTGCCATCCAGGGCAAATAATTTGGACTGCTGGTCAGTTTTGTATTGTCTATTTAATGGTTAACAGTGTTAAAGAATTTTTTCGTCGATTTTGTTAGTGTGTTTTATATATGTGTACGCTGCGGTTTGACTTTGTGTTTCTTTGAAAACCTTCATTAGATTTTAACCACATTTGAGAGATGGAAATGGAACTCGTAGTCTAATTTTTAACCATGCTTCAAAATTTAACAGCTGCTTGCAGGATTGGTCCTATAATCCACTACCTTTCGCCAATAGAATGAAGTATGTTTACATTTTTGTTTGCCGAATATTTATAGACTGGAAATTATATTTTGTTGACCATCATTTCTAAGTTTTTCACTTAATTACAGTTACCTGTAGAAAATTGTCATATTTAACTAAAGCGTGATCTATAGACGTCAAAAAATAATAGTTCAATACTATTATAACACTTTACAACGTAGTCTCCAGTCCAGGATTATGCTTCTGGACGAATAGCATCTACCTTGTACTGATGAGGCGCAAATACGCCGAAACCGATCTACAAGTGATGTTATTCCTTCTAATCGCAAATCAGAATAGTTGGTTATACATATCTTGCAGATATAACAACCCCTTTTAACTTAGAAGTGTAATTCAATGTCTGTCGGGGCATATATCCCGAGAAGTAGTTGTTCCTTCTTATTGAACGATCTCTGTTCTTTGAAAATTATTTTTCAAATTTTGTAAAGCGTTATAATAGTATTGAACCATTATTTTTTAACGTCTATTTCTAAGTTTCCTGTTTTTCATATGCACAATAGTAGTTTGTACTAGCGCGCAAATTTTTCCTTTTCCTCCTACCTTTACAGAAAGTATACATTTTCCTCACTCGTATCAGAGAGAGACTCCTCTAGGGAGGAAATAGAATATTGTGTCACATCGTGACACAGACATATTGACACCAGTGCGAAAATTAACTTTTCGAACGAGTCTACTTTCCGTGGTACTAAATAAGTTACTTTCCTATGTACCTAGTCGGAGGAAAACATCTTATCAGGTGTACTTCTAATGCACTCAGGCACTCAGTACAATACTTATAAACCGGTTTTCAAGGCACTTCCTTGGTTTAAACGGCTATTAAACTGAAAATTATGTTCAAAATAAGGAGAATTGTAGTAAACAAACTCAATGTAAACAGTCAATCGATAATAATAATTACTTATACATTTGTGTTTCATATTCACTGCAAGGTAATTGACAAATTTATTTCACGCTGGATAATATAACATTTGGATAATATTAATTATTGTTTTGTTTCCTCTTGAATCGTATCATTATAATAAGTTCGAAAATCGAAGAGCTTTTGAAAACTGAAAAAGTACCTAAATAATACTTATGACTTTATTACACATGTATGTATAGGTTTGTACAGCCACAAATGCATTCCTGAAAAAACGTCTTACCCTATTTTGTAAAAACACCAGAAAAATATAATCAGGATGTTACTCTGCAAATAAGTATACGAAAATATTCACTCCTGCCGATGTGAATAAATTAATTACAGACCATTACGACCAAGTTCGGTATATATGAAAAATGTTATTAAGAAAATTAGTAGATGTCTTTAAGGTCCATATTTTGAAATTATCTCGAACTATATAGAGTGTTGAATCAATCCGTTATAAACCAAACATATGATTTTTTAAATGGGATCCCCTGTATATTATATTGAATTCGAAGAGCTCAAAATTTTTTGGAGCTGAGGTTTTGCTATTACAGAGTCCTTTCAACGCTACAGTAAGCTACAGTGTCCTTCCTTTTAAAGTCGCTAATAAAGATTCTAGACAAGTTGTAAATTTTCGGAAAAAAATTACTTCCCACTTTCGGATCTCCCTGTATTCACAATTTTATAGATATGATGTTCGTGACTTTTTACCGTATTCTACCACTATCTGAGAGTATCCATTCCAAATTTCAGCTCGATATTCCAATTATTAAGGTGTGTACGATTTTTTGAGTGTGACCGTGCACTATTTCCGGACTTGGAAATTTTTTTCAAAAATTTCAAAATTCCAAAATCTATAATACAAGTTTGCCCATACTTTTGATCTCGGAAATTCACTAATTCGGTCCCCTTAGATTCCGAAAATCAATATATCAAACTTGTATATTAGAAGTTACAGTCACATAAATTTCGCAAAAATTCTGGATTTTCACACTTTTTCATATTTTTCACTATAATTGTATACAGTATTCGCCAGCTAACTTGATGTCCTAAATGTTTTCTAGGGAGCTATTGACGCCGCCCATCCGATATCTGTAAACAGTGCCGTGCAAGTTCTGAGGATACGCTTTCTGTTACAAATTCTTTGTTATAATTATTGGTATATTGATTTTAATAGAAACGGATCTGCTTTATACCTGAATTCTGAGTACATAAATAATATTTTAACAATAAGGTACCCATTATAATAACATGTTATTTATCTAATTGAAAATTATAAAGTTAGGATATTATATTTCCAGACGGACTATAATTAAAATTTGTTAGAAACTAAATAATTTCTTCCAGGTAGTAATGAGAATAAAAGAAACACAAGATAATGGGAAATTATTTAAGCTAAGTATATTTCTAAGAATAGGTATAAACAGTTTTTATCTTTACGAAGAATCTGACTCACTGCCGCTACTGGAATCGCTTTCATCTAGAGTAATCACAAGAGGGTTGACGTCATAAAACATATCTGTTTGAAGTTCTCTATCAAAATATGAGTCTTCTATTGTTATGACATGGTCACACCTTTTCCTCCACTCATTCGCATCGATGTTGTTAAATTCTGCTTCTGCTATTAATTAAACACTCTATATATCACTTGACGAGTTTGTCCTTCAGTACATTTACGATTTTCTTTATTAACGGCTGACATTTTTACAAACACTTTATTGTACAAAACAGAAACAATCACTGTGTGACGCTACGCTACTGAAAATCTTAACACCTGATAAGGTTCGATACAATTGGCGTTTGTCAAAAATTTACCACCAATAGCGGCCGAGTAGGCAGGGCACTATCACTCTGTCTCTCTTAGTTGGTAATTTCTGGGACATCAAGTTAGCTGGCGAATACTGCAACTCTGTGTTTTTTCATATATTTAATGCTGAAAATTCTTTAATATGACCATGTAGAATGTATTGTAACGTGCCTCCCTTCTTACACGTGGCTCCTGCCACAAGAACACGTCACTATGGACACCCTTGATGCAAAATTCGGGTTTTTTAAATCTCGGGCGCCAGATTATTAACGTGGTTTGCTCCACGGCCCCTTGACCCTTAGCGTCAAGAGTTCCAGATAGCCTCAGATGGAGGTTACGGAAAATTCCAGGGGTCTTGTTGAATTAAATTTAACTACCTAGTGAAAATCCGGAAAAGCCAAATCTTGGTTCTCCAATCAATAAATTGCGGTTAAAAATGAAAATAATAGGAATTCAAAACTTTGATCTATTAATACTCTGTGGTCTATTTTACGAATAATTCTTTAGTGACAAACAAATTAACAGGGAAAAGAAAATGAGGTATGTATTACCTATATCTGGGATTTTAACGAACTTAACGGTCAGGTTATCAAATACGGTTCAAATCTACCGGGTTTAACGGGGTCCCTAATGCACGATTTAGATCTGCCGGGTAATCAGACAAATTGTGGCTAAGCCTCTTCCAAGTCTGATTAACCCTTGAATCCAAATGAAACCGGCAACTATTATTCCGACGGGGAAAAAAAATATAAATAATGATTCTACGAAACGGGAAAAGAACGATTTAGATCTGCCGGGAAATCAAACAAATTGTGGCTAAGCCTCTTCCAAGTTTGATTAACCCTTGAATCCAAAGGAAACCGATAACTATTATTCCGAAAAAAATAAAAATTAAGACTAATTAGATCTGCCGGGAAATCAAACAAATTGTGGCTAATCCTCTTCCAAGTCTGATTAACCCTTGAATCTACTAAAGCCGGTAACTATTATTCCAAAAAAAAAAAAAAATCAAGAACGAGTTAGATCTGCCGGGAAATCAAACAAATTGTGGCTAAGCCTCTTCCAAGTCTGATTAACCCTTGAATCCAAAGGAAACCGATAACTATTATTCCGAAAAAAATAAAAATTAAGACTAATTAGATCTGCCGGGAAATCAAACAAATTGTGGCTAAGCCTCTTCCAAGTCTGATTAACCCTTGAATCTACTAAAGCCGGTAACTATTATTCCAAAAAAAAAAATTTAAGAACGAGTTAGATCTGCCGGGAAATCAAACAAATTGTGGCTAAGCCTCTTCCAAGTCTGATTAACCCTTGAATCTACTAAAGCCGGTAACTATTATTCCAAAAAAAAAAATTCAAGAACGAGTTAGATCTGCCGGGAAATCAAACAAATTGTGGCTAAGCCTCTTCCAAGTCTGATTAACCCTTGAATCCAAAGGAAACCGATAACTATTATTCCGAAAAAAATAAAAATTAAGACTAATTAGATCTGCCGGGAAATCAAACAAATTGTGGCTAAGCCTCTTCCAAGTCTGATTAACCCTTGAATATACTAAAGCCGGTAACTATTATTCTAAAAAAAAAAATTCAAGAACGAGTTAGATCTGCCGGGAAATCAAACAAATTGTGGCTAAGCCTCTTCCAAGTCTGATTAACCCTTGAATCCAAAGGAAACCGATAACTATTATTCCGAAAAAAATAAAAATTAAGACTAATTAGATCTGCCGGGAAATCAAACAAATTGTGGCTAAGCCTCTTCCAAGTCTGATTAACCCTTGAATCTATTAAAGCCGGTAACTATTATTCCAAAAAAAATAAAATTTAAGAACGAGTTAGATCTGCCGGGAAATCAAACAAATTGTGGCTAAGCCTCTTCCAAGTCTGATTAACCCTTGAATCCAAAGGAAACCGATAACTATTATTCCGAAAAAAATAAAAATTAAGACTAATTAGATCTGCCGGGAAATCAAACAAATTGTGGCTAAGCCTCTTCCAAGTCTGATTAACCCTTGAATCTATTAAAGCCGGTAACTATTATTCCAAAAAAAATAAAATTTAAGAACGAGTTAGATCTGCCGGGAAATCAAACAAATTGTGGCTAAGCCTCTTCCAAGTCTGATTAACCCTTGAATCCAAAGGAAACCGATAACTATTATTCCGAAAAAAATAAAAATTAAGACTAATTAGATCTGCCGGGAAATCAAACAAATTGTGGCTAAGCCTCTTCCAAGTCTGATTAACCCTTGAATCTACTAAAGCCGGTAACTATTATTCCAAAAAAAAAAATTTAAGAACGAGTTAGATCTGCCGGGAAATCAAACAAATTGTGGCTAAGCCTCTTCCAAGTCTGATTAACCCTTGAATCTACTAAAGCCGGTAACTATTATTCCAAAAAAAAAAATTCAAGAACGAGTTAGATCTGCCGGGAAATCAAACAAATTGTGGCTAAGCCTCTTCCAAGTCTGATTAACCCTTGAATCCAAAGGAAACCGATAACTATTATTCCGAAAAAAATAAAAATTAAGACTAATTAGATCTGCCGGGAAATCAAACAAATTGTGGCTAAGCCTCTTCCAAGTCTGATTAACCCTTGAATATACTAAAGCCGGTAACTATTATTCTAAAAAAAAAAATTCAAGAACGAGTTAGATCTGCCGGGAAATCAAACAAATTGTGGCTAAGCCTCTTCCAAGTCTGATTAACCCTTGAATCCAAAGGAAACCGATAACTATTATTCCGAAAAAAATAAAAATTAAGACTAATTAGATCTGCCGGGAAATCAAACAAATTGTGGCTAAGCCTCTTCCAAGTCTGATTAACCCTTGAATCTATTAAAGCCGGTAACTATTATTCCAAAAAAAATAAAATTTAAGAACGAGTTAGATCTGCCGGGAAATCAAACAAATTGTGGCTAAGCCTCTTCCAAGTCTGATTAACCCTTGAATCCAAAGGAAACCGATAACTATTATTCCGAAAAAAATAAAAATTAAGACTAATTAGATCTGCCGGGAAATCAAACAAATTGTGGCTAAGCCTCTTCCAAGTCTGATTAACCCTTGAATCTATTAAAGCCGGTAACTATTATTCCAAAAAAAATAAAATTTAAGAACGAGTTAGATCTGCCGGGAAATCAAACAAATTGTGGCTAAGCCTCTTCCAAGTCTGATTAACCCTTGAATCCAAAGGAAACCGATAACTATTATTCCGAAAAAAATAAAAATTAAGACTAATTAGATCTGCCGGGAAATCAAACAAATTGTGGCTAAGCCTCTTCCAAGTCTGATTAACCCTTGAATCTAATAAAGCCGGTAACAATTATTCCAAAAAAAAATATTTTCCCACGAGTTAAACGGTACCCAACTATCGACACACAGAGTAAAAATATTCGTACTAGCATAAAATTAAAATATTATACCTAATCCACTTGGATATCAATTTAATTTAAAACTACTGACAACCAAAAGCATAAAATAATTCGAGAATCCACTTATAATTCATATCAGTTAATTAAAATAATATAATAAACGCAGTAAATAAAAATTCGAAATCAAATTACCGTTGACAAATCTTTATTTCCAGATAAAAGAAACAAAATAAAAAACCAAATTTCAGTTCAACAACAAAAGGAAAAAAATAGCCGGTCGGAAAATGTTCAAAGAATACATTCAACAATTTAATAATAAGCGGCGATACGGAAAGTTTCGAATACACAGTTTATTTGTAAAAATGATTTACCTTGTTAAATACAGCTTACACACAATCGGAATACGGAATACACAAAATTTTTCGCACTACGGTTTTTCGGTTTTTCGGAAGAACGTTGAACGGAGAATCACTACTTTTAGAGCCGGAATAAATGAGAGCGCGAATAAGAAGCCAGACGGAATGAAAATCGGAGCGCGAATAAGAAGAGACCAAAAATGAATTGTTTCCGAATTTATATCCAAAATTTTAGTTACATTCTTCGGCCGTAATTCTGGTGTGGGAATTAAAACGTGAAATCTATCTAGTTTCGACAAAACTTGTATCTATACTAGACGGCTTTCGTTTAAATTAAAATGTTGTATATACCGGGCGTCCTTTCAGTTGAAAAATTTAAATATCGGAAATGAATAAATTGTGTATGGTAGAATTTGGATTTGCGTAACTCGGACTTATACTAAAATATACAACGGTAATAACAACAACAAAAAATAAATCAATGCGGTAGTAGAAAGGGTTGTAAAGTAACGAGTTATATACACCCTAGTGGTAAAATAAAATATATTACGGAACAAAATAAAATAAAAATTAAACTTGCATAAAGC
This sequence comes from Lochmaea crataegi, assembly GCA_947563755.1. Taxonomy (NCBI): domain Eukaryota; kingdom Metazoa; phylum Arthropoda; class Insecta; order Coleoptera; family Chrysomelidae; genus Lochmaea; species Lochmaea crataegi. Next base: position 1,660,267 of record OX387423.1, on the reverse strand, counting down.
AAGAAAAATAACTCGTTACAGTATTGGCGAATTGATTTACTGAACAGCCTTTAGGAGCCATTTTATCACTACTTGGACAATAGATTTTCTTTGATCTTCACCAGCTCATCCGCCCTCCGGGGAAGTAGTAGTAGCTACTTGGTCCAGCGCTGACTTATTTCGGAATTATAACAAATTCGTTTGTAGAAACAGGTTGCCTAGTATGTATACAGAGCATTTCAATGAAAACTATCCACGCCACATAATTGTGAAGGCGTCACTTTTATGAAAAAACATCAAAAAACATGGAGGCGTCTTTTTGCTCATATGTACACGTCTCTGATAGGTCCTCTTGTAGAGGAGAATCTTACAATGCAATGATGTTTAGGGTGTTCCATTTGAAAAATTGGGAATGGTGACCATAGGGGGGAGGAGGTTAAAGTTATAAAGTCTACATATGAGCAAAAATACGTCCCATGTTGGATTGTGTACAAAAATAATCTATCAATTTGCGGGTAATTTGCTATAAATATCTTAATAGTACTTGTCACCCTCTAAGAATAAAATATAAAGGTTTATGGCTTTAAGTGCTGTCAGCTATGGGTAAAATATTTAAGATAAAATATCGAATGTCAAAAATAGTTTTGTAAACAACCTTTGTGTGGATATTAGGTATGCATTATTCATTGCCCTTTGATATATTTTTAGTTGAGTCTTAGTTGAGTTCTGATACAGAAAAGATCAAGCTTACTCGTGACGATTTGAAAAATATATAAAGATTGATATATTTAATTAGAATTTAACTTTTAATTACTTACTGTGTACTTACATTATATTTTTTTTTATAATGTAGATAATAAAACAAATCTAAATGTTGAAAATAACTATTTACAAGACACTGGACGTGATGCCTGGATTTAATTGAACAGTCCATGTGGACATGGTCCAAGTAGGTTGAACAACCGAGATGACGTACCTGGAATTAGATAGAAAAACACTCTGAGTATGCAATTTGCCATAAATAATGATTAATTATTTAACTAACGATTAGTATAGTTGAAATCCCCAAAATTAATGAAAGTATTAATGATATACAAGGTGCATCTTATGTGTTTGAACTGTGATTATGCATATCAGTACTAAAGTAAAGTTAAAACTTCACATGATCAAAAATAAATGCCTAATTGTAAATATTTAGGGTTATTAGGAAAGGTGCAAGGGGCGCAAACTCTCCCCAGTGCATGTAAGGAATATGTGGCACAAACTCTCCACAAACAATATTATAACTACTGCAAGTGGCACAAACTCTCCACAGTACAGCAAAATAAGGTTACACTGCAAGTGGCTCAAACTCTCCACAATACAGGGGGTGGAAGGAGATATGGGTGACGTAAGAAGTCACCCTGTATCAGGAATGGATAAACTGCAAGTGGCGCAAACTCTCCACAATACAGTATGGGTTTGTGAGTTAAACTGTAAGTGGCATAAACTCTCCACAGTACAGTTAGTAGGATTTGATGAATAGGAAATGCAACAACAAATTAATGTTCTTAATATCGTTGAATATTAAAGAACTTTAAACAAAGTAGTTATTAAAAATAATTAGCAAATATATATACTCTATGTGATAAAATAACTTTTAAAATCAAATATCAAATAACATGCAAAACTGAATTACTCTGTGAGATAGACTCACCTATTTAACACCTGATATTTTATTTTACAATGCACCACAATTCACACTATATTAAAACAGATTTATTTGGCTCAAGTGAACACAGGTATTTACTAGGAACTAAAACTCGAATCGTTCTTAAAATTTTGTTTCCCCTTTCGTGGCCTCGAGGACTACTTTATCGCCGACGTAACATTATGATACTTTATTTATCTGTTTCAGACAATTGGTTGTTTTGTCCAGATTGCATTTCTGAAATATTAGGGTATACACATAATTTAATTTATTTTACTTGAAACGAAAACTATTTTAAGAATAACAGGGTGAGAAAAAAAATTTGTCTTACATATTCCAGTTTAAAGATAAACTCTGTGTGTATTATTTATCCCATTTCCTAATATTCCACTCTATGATTTTTTACGTGTTTTTTCATTTTTTCATAAAAGTGATGCCTTCAGAATTATCTGGGGTGGATAGTTTTCAATGAAATGCTCTGTATAATCAAAATTACCAACATACCTAAGTATCGTATTCTTATTAAAGAAACACGCAGACTCGAATTATAATCAGCAGGTATGGTAGAAGTAGATTATTTATCAGTTAATAATTCGAAAATACTTTCTGTTCTGACTTATATTGTGATAGTTGTTCAATTAAATATGTACTATTCTGTCAGATGAAGGGCAGCCGGAACTCAAGCTCATTCTTGTTTTTACTACCTATATGATTAAACATGCGTGTGCGTTTTTTAGTGAAAAGATAAGTCGAGTTATTGGACTTTCATTATTCTAAAAATATAGATTCTATGCAGGTGTCCCCAGGAGTGTGAAAATGACGAATAAATATGTATCATCAGCAAATAGTGGAAAAAAGAGGCCATTAAAATTTCGCGATACATCAAAAATATTGGTCGTGGACAATAAATATTTGATCCGAAATGAAAAGTATTTTATGTATTAACAACTGTTTGTCTCTTGATTGATTGATTTATTGGTTTGGCACCACCAGTCAGAGGCTTGGAGACCTCAGCCTTAAGGCTTTTTGTGCTCTTGTTTGTACCGTTTATGGGATGTGACCAGTAGCCCTTATCAGGCTCAACAGCCTTTTCACTAGGTCCTTCTTAGAGAAATCCTCCTTTGGATACTCTAGTCCTAGGAGTATATATCTCCAATGAGACAGTGCTTCACATTCGACGATAATGTGAAAGGCTGCCTCCTCCTCTTCCATGCACAAATGACAGACAGGTTCCTCCCTATATATGCCAATAGTATGCATGTGCTTCCTTAGCGTACAGTGACCGGCGAATAATCCCGTCACTTCCCTTATCTGGCCCCTGATGAGGTTTAATATTTCGTTAGTCAGCGACTCCGATGGTTTTTTGCTGTGTTCCTGTTTTGGCACGTGTCTCTAGTAAGTCTGATGTTTAGTTTGAATCACCGAGATGTACAACCACGTGCAGCAGATTTTGATATTCCAAATACTGGTTCAGGACCAGTGAATGCAGTTTCTGCCTTTTCATTCCCTACAATACCATTGTGCCCCGGGACCCACTTAAGAGTTACTCTATTATGGTTTGCCAGGGTTAAAAGTTGTTGTAGGCAGTTCCAGACCAGACTGGGGACAAAGATTCCAGTGCTGCCTCACTATCTGAGAGTATGAGGATCTTTTGGCCTTTATATCCCCTTTCGATGTTCAAGGGCAGATAAAACAAGTACCTGTTATAACCTAGAAAATTTTAAAGGAGAAAAAGTTAGGTTTTGGACAGAATAAAGAAACGAAGTCATAACATTAAGGCAATTCGTTCCATAAATGACCTTGAAATTTCAGATTTCGAGCGTAGCTGTCAAGACCAACAACAAGTACAGATGCTACAGTAAAATGCGGTTGCCCCCGTCAGTGGGTAATTTATGAGTACCTACCGTTGTGAACCATTTGACCCGAAAAATCTTTGAATTTTAGCCGTTTTAAATAGAGTAGGTAGATGGAATATTTGTTTTCATTTTTCACTTTTATTTTATTTAAAAATTCTTCCGAAATTAAAATTAGGTTATTTTCCCCTTGTGAGCACACAAAATATGAAGCACAATTATTATGGTTGCCAAACGAATGTTGAACGACGTTTAAAATATAATTTCGTGAAGAAAAAGTAGCTTTCTGTATGCTCTTTTCGACCAACAGCCGTCCACTACCACAGGAACCAAAGGATGCTGATCTTCATCTACTGAACTGATTTCTCGGGCGTATTCTGCTTCCTCAAGATCAGCTTCACGCATTGATTCCATAGCGGTCTCCTCCCATTTCGCAACAATTATCTTGTGATACTTTTGAAGTTTTATTACACATAGCAGGAATTTAATACTGTGGGGAGGAGTAATAAATAAAACGAAGGTGATGAGCTTTGTGAATGATTATGAGAGAAAAGGAGTTATAGGAGAATATTTCCATTTACTTATTATTATTGTGAAGAGAGTGTCATTTGTGACGTGCATAAATATAGTATTTGTGCAACGATCTTATAAGAACTATACATTTTTTGTTTTAATTGCTCAAATTTAATAACTTCGCTTAAATAGCGATAGCGATTGTAGTGAATATAAATAAATTACAGATTTATACTATAAAAGTTTTGAATATATTTCCAAAAACAATGTCCGTTCACTTAGAAGAAACAACTACTTCGCGGGCTATATGTTCCGACAGACATTGAATTACACTTCTAAGTTAAACGGGGTCGGTATGATCTACAAGATTTAACCAACCATTCTGGTTTGTAATTAGAAGGGACAATATCACTTGTAGACATCATCAGTACAAGGTAGATATTCTCCGTCCCAGAGCTCTGTGAGCTTAATCTAAAAGCTAAGTTTTAACTGAAATCACAATCAATACATATCCTCAAGTAAAGAAAATGTTAAAGTTGTGATAACAGCGACATCTTCACCTCCAACCGCAAACCAAAATTCTAATTGACACAAGTACATCAATACAGTTTCCTGTAAATTGTCAAGAAACTGTAATAATCTATTGATAAATAAATATTTCAAAATTTTAATTCCATATTTGTAATAAATGTGCTCATTGTCAACACACATTGTTTTCTCTTTAGAAGAAACGAGATCTCTTAGCAGCATCCTAAATGATACTTTACTTGATGGCCAATTAAAATTCTAGGTAGGTATGCACACGTTCGGTATTAGGAAAATAATACAGAAGCATTTTCTTCGAATCTTTTCTGTGTTAGTGTTATATAGAATTCCCATAAGTGGCAATAAGGCATGGGAAAATAAGAAAACAACACTATTATTTCGATACGAATACCGATGCGTAAAGTGCAGATGTGATAATCATAAATTGCACGCCCAGATAATAACGAATAAGAAAGTTCTTTTAACCAACGAATGCGAACATGAACATTATTATTGATGTACCTATATGTTAAGTACAGTTCAATAGATTCTGCTTGCTCGATAAAATGTAACAACAAAAAAAAGAAAGTTTCTCCATAAATTCGTTCATAAAAAGATAATTTTTCCTTTAAATAAAGTAAGAGAAATTATATCGATTTAATATTTTTATCATGAGAGGGAATCGTCAAACGCGATGCTATATTTTTTTAATCATTTACTTGAAAGAGGATGGAATTAAAAAAAATGGTGAAAACCGCATCTCAATATCTATTTTTTAAGCGAAAATACGAGAATAAATATTTTTTTAACATATCATAAGCTTCGCTATTTGTGTAAAGCATTACGTATTTTTAAATTACTAACGGTTACAGATTCATAAATTCACTCTACATTAATTTTATATTTCAGATGTCAACAACATTATGTAAAATTTTCAATTTACTCAAGTATAAAACTCGATACCCTAGAATACCAATTTTTTCTCGTATCCTTGTTTAGAAAATAGATATTGAAATGTAGTTATTACCATTGTTTTTAATGCCTTCCATCGCATTTGAATATTCCCAAAAAACAGCTAAAAACAAAACTATTATTCAATCAACGCCACCTAGCGACCGTCAAAACCACTGGAATAAAACGATGATATAATATTTTATTGGGCATTGAATTCTCTTTCGAATGATACTAAGTTTGTCAAAATTCATAAAGCAGAACAAAAGTTATAACAGTTTTATTGAATTAGCTTTCTCACTCACCCCTACCAGTTATTTTACAAGATAGAGGAAAAAGTACTGGAGCAAACTTACGTAAAATGATCTAGTGATTACAAATATTTAAAATTTGGGGTACTATAACGGTACATTTATTACAGAAAAATGATGTTTCCCAAAAAAAGTTGAAAACGAAACAATTGTTCAACGAACGCCACCTAGCGACCGTCAAAACCACTGGAATGAAACGATGATATAACATTTTATTAGGCATTGAATTCCCTTTTCAATGATACCCAAGTTTGTCAAAATCCATAAAGCGGAACAAAAGTTATAACAGTTTTATTGAGTCAGCATTCCCACCCACCCCTACCAGTTATTTTACAAGATAGAGGAAAAAGTACCGGAGCAAACATACGTAAAATGATCTAATGATAACGAATATTTGAATTTTGTGGTAAAGAATATTTCACGATATTTCGTCGACTTGGCATCTGGCCGGATTTTTAAATAAAAGTTTATAAATACCTCATTGTACAGTAAACAGTGACAGATCCGTAGTCGGTAAAATTTAGATACTAAAACTAACTATTATCTTATCAGCCAAATATTTCAGTTGTAAAATAATCATACTATTAGGCATTATCTTTTCGAAGAAACGAGTACGATACGATACTGTGCTATTGTTATCATCGGATTAACGATTACCTGCTGTGGGGTTTTCTACAAAATATCTTGGAATGGAGTATACAACAGTGAAACTGAGATGCTTCGATATGAATAAAAAGTTTCTAAACTAAACTTATATTTGTATTAACATGTAAATATTGTGAAACTTACGTACAAATTAATGTCAATGTATACAGGGTGTTTACAAAGTAATCTAAAATGTTTCTTCATTTAATTTTAAGACGAAAAGTTATTACTTCTATTAAAATAATAAAAATAATTGAACACCCCGTATCTCATTAACGATAAAACTAAGGCTTATAGGAATTTTTTATCTTGAAATTGAATAATAAACAACAATATTTCAGATTACTTTGGAAACACCCTGTATAAGTATTACACGCAGGCATGAAAGGCGGATGGACATAATATTTAAATTTAAAGTTGATCGATAATTTCTCGTCTCTACTTAAACGAAATTAATGACCAATTAACTAGTTAACTATATATTTAATTATAAATATACCCTAAACTAGATATTTATAAGTGTAAATTATACCAGATGTTTGAAGTAATTGTTATAAACATTATGTTTCGATTTTTTAATACGTTTGTTGATTATTTATATTTTAAATAGAAAGAGAAATCAATGTTAATATTTGCATATAAAGTACTGTCTGAATCGACGATAAAATAGAATGAACATTTATAAATAAAATAAAATGAAATCAAATTACGATTTCTCTAACCCATCACGAATAATTCTAATTCGGCATGAATTGTTAATTTTTATTTTTGGTAAAATAATCATAATATAACAGAAGATGATAAAATAGGTCATGCTTATTATATTGCACCATGTGCAGGAACTTAATAACAATTCGGGAGCGAGTATTTGGATGGGGTTAAAAAATTAGGCTTGAAGTTCAAATATTTTTTTTTTCGTTTCGGACTTATAGAACTCCTTCGAAATAAAAGGTTATGTTTATACATAATTTCTAAACTATTCATAGGAACACTATATGTATGTGCAGTAGTTAACAATCCGTAATTTTTACGGTACAATTTTCAAATACAAAATAGTAATTTATGCAACAAGTGCATAAAGTGGTACTTTTTTTCACGAATGGAAAAGTTAACCGGAAATCTCATGAGTGCATACAATATTTTTTCTACAAGCTACAAGCTACTTTAACCATTCAGGGGTGACTTGCTTTGTTAGTACGAATACGGTGACGCAGGTCTGATAGACCGAAACAAATTTGTTTTTAGCGAATTTTCACTTTTTACTATGAATATTATGTTTTCAATAAAACAGCAGATAATTATAAATATTTTACTTAGCAAAAAGTAACATTAATACTCTTTAAGTTTAATGTATTGATACAATATATTAATCTTTGACGAAAAAATATTGGTATTAGTTGCCAATAATAAATTAGCGTTTATCTGAATGAAATAAAATTAAAATAATTTCCATAAACTAACCATAGGAAAAATTGGCTAAATATTTAGGAGATAAGTAGTGACGTAGGGTCTGAGGCACCGTATCCTATGGTATTATAAAATTTGTAAGGCACACTGACGCACTACTCCTTACCAACACTAACAAATACAAATACAAATAATACAGAACGAATTGAATCGTTGTGGTCCGTCAGACCATAGAGTCACCACTGAAGGGTTTTAAAAACACTTAGTTGTTGATTTTAAATATTACACGGTAGCGATTTCATAAATATTTTCACATCAAAGTGGAAGGTAATATTTTAAAAAATATCCAGTAGATAAGCCGGAATAGAAAAAAATAGCGAAATTGAAATTCATTATAATATATCTGTAAAATATAGGGTGTTCCATTCAATAACCATAGCTTTGATATGCTGTAACCGTATGAAACACCCTGTATATTAGAAAACAATAATTAAATGCTAAGCTAGTAATTTTTTTAGCAACTTTTTTTTCGTATCTCTAAAGACAACGGAGGTATCAAACTCTGGAGGATAATTTGATCTGTATACGAATGTATTAAAATATAGAAAGAAGTGGGAGCAGAAGAAAATATCCAAAACTAGGATTCATTTGCTTCTGAAAACTAAAAAGACAAAAATAAATTTATAGCAGATAGAACCGCCGTACACCAACTAATGACAAGTAAATTCACTTGCGTCGGAACGTTTGAAATTTTTGGTACATCGCCATATTCCCCGTTATCGCCGCGCTACTCCTGTACTCAACACTTTCTCGATTTAAAATCACCAGAACTCACCAGACGATAGGCGGTGTAAGGAAATTTTCGGTAACCGCCGAATAGACGAAGTGAATTTACTTGTCGTTAGTTACTGTACGGTGATAGAACTAATTAATAGACCAGTGTCGATAATTTTTGAAACACAAAAAAATTATAGTAGGATGAAACATATTGGAAAAGAAAGAGAATACAACGAAAATGAAAGGAACAATAATTTACGGGCGATCTGAGGTTGGGAAGTGGTAAGGGGCGAGTTTTTAAGGGTAAAAACGGTTTATCTCGATTTCCGGCTAAACTACAAGTCCTATGGAAAAAAGTTACATGGCAAAGTTGTAGATAATATAAAGATCTACAACTTTTTTGGTTACACTTTTTTCACATAACCTCAAAATTTATGTGAAAAATTCAAAAAAACCAACTTTGTGGTTTTTTATTTTTATCTTTTACAAAAAAAATATTTTCCTCGAAATTTAATTAAAACTTACCTTTTTATGTCCTAAACACACTGTAATTTGTTTGATTTAAAATATTTATTTTTTCACCTTATTTTGATTCAATATCGAAAAAGCCGCCTATTTTTCAAATCGAAAATTCTCACATCATATTTTCAGCTTTTTCAAAAAAGTCGGAGGGCTTTTGTTAGTTATGATGGTCAAAAAAAATTTACATTATTATGGTAAATCTTCTCAGAAAATGCAAAATGTAAGACAATTTTTTTTTCACCCAGATATTCTTAAAATCGTTTTCGTTTCAAGTAAAATGAATCAAATTATGGGTATACCCTAATATTTCAGAAATGCATTTCTCGACAAAACAACCAATTGTCTGAAACAGATAAGTAAAGTATCATAATGTCACGTAGTCTTCGAGGCCACGAAAGGGGAAAGAAAATTTTAAGAACGATTTGAGTTTTAGTTTCTAGAAAATAACTAAAGTGTTCACTTGAGCCAAATAAATCTATTAAAATATAGTGTGTATTGTGGTGCATATCAGGAGTTAAATAGGTGAGTCTATCTCACAGAGTAATTCATTTCTGCCTGTTATTTGATATTTGATTTTAAGAGTTATTGTATCACATAGAGTATATTTATTTGTTAATCATTTTTAATAATTACTTTGTTTAAAGTTCTTTAATATTCAACGTTATTAAGAACATTAATTTGTTGTTGCATTTCCTATTCATCCAATCCTTCTGTACTGTGGAGAGTTTGCGCCACTTGCGGTTTAACTCACATACCTATACTGTACTGTGGAGAGTTTGCGCCACTTGCGGTTTGTCCATTCCTGATACAGGGTGACTTCTCACGTCACCCATATCTCCTTCCACCCCCTGTATTGTGGAGAGTTTGAGCCACTTGCAGTGTAACCTTATTTTTGTACCACTTGCAGTGTAATATTATTTTGCTGTACTGTGGAGAGTTTGCGCAACTTACAATAGTTATAATATTGTTTGTGGAGAGTTTGTGCCACATATTCCTTACATGCACTGGGGAGAGTTTGCGCCCTTTGCACCTTTCCTAATAACCCTAAATATTTACTATTAGGCATTTATTTTAGATCAAGTGAAGTTTTACCTTTACTTTAGTACTGATATGCATAATCACAGTTCAAACACATAAGATGCACCTTGTATATTATTAATACTTTCATTAATTTTGGGGATTTCAACTATACTAATCGTTAGTTAAATAATTAATTATTATTTATGGCAAATTGAATACTCAGAGTGTTTTTCTATCTAATTCCAGATACGTCATCTCGGTTGTTCAACCTACTTGGACCATGTCCACATGGACTGTTCAATTGAATCCAGGCATCACGTCCAGTGTCTTGTAAATAGTTATTTTCAACATTTAGATTTGTTTTATTATCTATATTATATAAAAAAATATAATGTAAGTACACAGTAAGTAATTAAAAGTTAAATTCTAATTAAATATATCAATCTTTACAAATCACTCATTCTCCTCAAGTCAAGTTATTCCCTCCTTACAAAAGAAACAAAAAATACTCGTATTCGAAATTTTTCTTTTAATCTTTAAGTACAATTTTGAGCTATTTCTTAAAATTTATACTTTAATTACTTGAAAAACGTAAGAATGATGTTACATTGATAAACAAATAATATTTTGGCTCGAAATTGATTTGGAATAAGATATACTCCCAAGCAGACGAAAAAAGCAGGTGAGATGTTATCTGTATCAAAAATAATGTCACGTTTTAAGTTAACCCACACTTCTATCACTTTTTATGTTATTCCATACAAGTCCACTTTATATTTATTCAAATGTTATTAAATTTGTTATATTCTTGTATATCAATATTTTTGTTAAGTTTCTCTTATATGATCAAGTAGTATATAATCAGAGAAAGGTAAGGCAAGACTATATGCAGATGACTCAATTATATTTACTAGTGGAAAAAAGATACAATCCATAGAAAGAAATTTGCAAGAATCTATTAACCAAGTAGAGACATGGATGCATCATACCGGTTGGACGTTTTCTCCACAGAAGTCGAAGTATATAGTTTTTCCAGAAAAATGAAGCCTAGTGCCATATCTTTGAAACTTTACAACACTCTACTTCAAACGAAATCAGAAATAAAATATTTGGGAATTATTTTCGATAAAAGGTTGAATTGGAAAGCGCACATGAAACAATTAAGGACATCATGTCTTAGTGGAATCAGCTTAATACAAGTTCAGAGAATCCAACAATGGAGATCAGATGCTCACACTCTTACCCTGCTATATCGCACATTAGTAAGATATCTCGTTTAGACCATGGATCTATAGTATACGCATATGCAATTAAATCATCTTTATAATTAATCAATATTGTCCACAATATACTCCTATGACACCCGCCAGAAAACACACCACCTAGTACCCCATATGGCAAAAACAATCACCCAACAGTCTTATACTTACTTGGCCCCAAAATTATACAACATGTTACCGGAATCATTAAAATTATTAACCAACGTACATTCATTCAAAAATAAATTAAAATTGTATATTTTGGAAAAACCTAGATATAATACAAAATTATATAGAAATAAAAATCTAGCATAGACAAACTCAGCAAATAATCCTAAATTCTTTTTTAAGTCGGATGTAGATTGTGAAATGTCAAAGCTTATATGTTACATGTAAGTTACTTTCTTTTTTATATTATGTATTTATTTTTTCGTTTAGTGTAATTTTAATATTTCTACTCCAAACACTCACTTATCGAGTATACTATTCTTATCATTCGTTTCTTTTTAGCTTGTATTTTGATTGTAATTTTTTTATTTGATTAAGAATAAACAATAACAATAAATATTAAAGATAGGATTGTAAGGGGATTTTATCTAAAAAATGTGACTGATGCTACATTTATGACATAAAAATCTCACAATATATAAATATACATCTAAATCGTACTATTGAATTTAGATACTTTATACTGTTTACATTATTTATAATATTTTTAAAAACATTAATCTGTTTATCTATCAATACATTACCTTCAATTCTAATCAATTACCTGTTAGTTTTTGTCTCTTTGATGGCATTTCTGCATCGTTAGATTCGACAAACCTTCCCGATTCTAGTAGATCTTCGAAATCGTCAAGACCATCACCGTCTTCGTCTCCAACATTATTTCCAGTCTGCATTGGTTCTTCATCCACAATTTCATCTGAATCATTAACTTCCTCGTAGGTTTCTTCTTCCATATTGGCGCATTTTTCAGAACCATGACAATTTGAGAAGCTGATAATATGCCCTGTAACAATGTGAGGTCCAGACCCTCCTAGCCCCTTCCCCACTTCTCTATGAAATACCTTTTGATGGGCTACAATTTTCCGTAGTTCACTCAGGTATATAAGTTTAATCTTAAAATAGCAATAAATAGGCATCTAGGAAAATTATTTAAAGATAACTTTCTCAAAATATTGTAGATGTCTTATTAAATATTTACTTTGTTAACTTATTTGGTTGTTAATTATTATTGTAGTATATTTTGACTTGCAATTTTTTAGTTTATCAATGTAACATGGATTCTTGCGTTTTTCAAGTAATTAAAGTATAAATTTTAAGAAATAGCTCAAAATTGTACCGGGTGGTCCAATAAGCCGATCTCTCGGCTATATATCAGAAACTATTCATGTTATAACTTTAGGAGAAAAAAATTCCTTAGTAAAAGTGGCCAAGAGAAATCGCTGGATATAACTTTCAAGTTTCTAGGTTGACCGCTAGGGCAAAGATTACAAAATAAATATAAGATAGTTCACTTGAAGGCGGTCTGATTCTTCTTAGTGTTTTAAACGATCGCCGCACTCATAAATCATATTTACGGCTCCATTTTGTTGTAAATAACGACACCGCAAGGTACCAGGGAATTAGAAGAGTATATTTTATTCCAAGCTATACAGGGGTAACTTGAGAAATATATATTCAAAGTAATGGGATGATATATTAAAGGTTTTTTTATATAATGTTTTTAAATGTTAATTATTTCGAAAAATGTTCAGGATATGAATTTGAAAAGGAAAGTTTAGGTATAAGTAAAAAATACATTAACATTTTTAAAATGAATCAATTGACAGATTTTATTTAACATTTTAGTAATTTTGTGGTGCTTATTGATGATCTAGCGGTTATTTATACAGAATATCACAAATTAAATTATAAATACTTATTGGCCACCAGAATAATAGGACCACTAAAACAATTTTGATGTTTAAATTAGACACTCCGTATTTTTTAGATTCACAAGGTTAAAACAGTAAAAACATATTATGCAGCTGCAGGATATATTTATTAATAAATTAGATATGTGAATTTTCAAATTTCTATGAATACCCAGTATCTATAAGTACTAAATAACTAACTAATTTATTATTATCAAATATCTTTGTTACAATAGTTTAAAAAAGTTGAATTCCGTATTTGATAATAACTAATTTAATACCCACCTCTCAACGTCTTTGGGACAACGATAAAAGGATATTTCTGGTTTTCCCACCTTGCTGGAACAACCCATCACAGCACAACACACAGGCATTTTAAAACCACAATTATAATATTATTAATGTTACTTTTGGAAGAAACGAGTTAAAATAATGCGAACAAGAAATTTTACTTCCGGAACGTTTCCCGAAAAACTAAATGAAATACTTCTACAAAGTTTCTAGAGATTGTAGGCACATTTCTGGCACTTAATTGCTTCTCTATATTTTTATCATTGTTTATATTATAAGTATTTAAAATCAAGACTGCATTCAGAATTCGTGGGAAAATGATAAATTACCATTTATTATGTATACAACTAAGACTATTAACAAATATCACAAAATATTTATTTTATAAGTTTTGCTATCGAAGAGGAAAATATGAATATTATTTTTTCCTTATTGCAATAATTAATTAATAAATTTAAAATATCTATAAAACATAAACACGAACAACGAATTCTAAAATACCAGCGCTCGATAGGCGACAACCCGTATAATATGCAAAATTATAGCATGGCGCCAACCGATAAGTCACCAGACAGTAACCAGCGGTATGAATCCTTTGATCGATAGAATTCGTACGAGAGAACAATCTTATATTTATTTTGTAATCTTTGGCTAGGGGGCGTAACATGTGAATAAAAATTTAAAAACCAGTTTTTTGTGAAATATGCCCAATTATACCAAGTGTTAAATAAGTAAACTAGAGAGAGGCCTAAATTCCGCACAAATATGTTTAGGTACTTTTTTCAAAAAATTTTCAAATAAAGGGTGGGGCAGAGTGGGGAAGTGTTTGTGGATAAATACCTATAACTTTGGTATAGATTAACCGATTTTAACGAAATTAGTGTCATTAGAAAGAGTGTAGATGAATTAATTACATCTACTATAAAACAATAATTGCATTTAGTTTTAATTGTCATAGGTAGAGGGTACTTTTGAATGAAAAAAATTAAAAATGTTTAATGGAAACACCTAATTATTGTAAATTATAATGGAACTGGATTAAATTCGTAACAAAATGGCGCAAACCTTGTCTAAGTTGCTGAGATGTAAATAAAAACGCATAAACATAAGTAAGTATAGTATTGACTCACCTTGTATTATAACTTAAATTAAAAAATAAGTCAGTACTTTCAAATTTTTTTATAGCAGAAGAAGCTTAGTGTCGATACATAAAGATTTAAAAAAGAATTTCGAATTCGAGTATTTTTCGTTTCTTTGCATTTTCTGAGAAGAGAGATTTCAACGAACAAAAAGCCCACCGACTTTTTTGAAAAAGCTGATATTTTGACGTGAGAATTTTCGATTGAAAATTAGGGTGCTTTTTCGATATTGAATTAAAATTAAGGTGAACAAATAAATATTTTAAATCAAACAAATTACAGTGTGATTGGGTAAAAAAAAAGGTAAGTTTTCTTTGAATTTTGTGAAAAAAAATTTTGAGGTTATGTGAAAAAAGTTGTAGATCTTTTTATTGCCTACAACTTAGCCATTTAATTTTTTTCCATAGATAGATGTATTTACCTTTAAATATGTAGGTACAAATTGAAGGCATGTCAAAAAGATGTGTTTACATTAAGTAGGTACATTAAAAAGTATAAATTATAAAATATAAAAATCACAATTACAATGGATAAGAACGAAAATAACTTACATTGTAAAAACAACTATTAACAAAAAACTTCTTAACTTCATTTTTGTACTTATAGTTAAAAACAATTTTTTTATGTAACATGGCAAGGAGTTATATAGTGTAATGCAATTGTAATATGGAGACTTTTTATATATAGATGTCCTATGGAAAGGGACAACAAGATCACTATTTCGTGGACTGTTTGTTTCAAGAAAATCGTTTTAGTATGTAACACATTTAAAAATATATAATGATGGAAATGTTAATATCTGTTTTGCTTTAAATATTTCTTTACAACTTTCTCTATAACTGAGATTGAATAATAATCGAATTATACGTTTCTGACGTTTAAAGACGTTCCCATTTTGTAGTTTAGCCGGAAATCGAGATAAAACGTTTTTTTTACTCTTAAAAACTCACCCCCTACCACTTCCCGACTTCAGATCGCCCTTAAATTATTGTTCCTTTCATTTTTGTTGTATTCTCTTCCTTTTCCTTTAGGTTTCATCCTACTATAATTTTTTTCACTTTTTACCACTTTCAAAGCCTTCAGCCCTGGTCTATAAACGGTAAGATATATTATCATTTTTAATTTATTACTTTTATTACTACAAAAAGCGTGAGATGCTCGATTAGAGTAAGTTATACATATTTCAAGATAAAACTTGATTTTTGTAATAAATTAAAAATTATTTCACACTTCTTAGTTGTATCTGCTATAAAAGCGTGCTTTTTTAATTTTTCAAAATACTCATTTATTTCAATGAAGTTTCTGAAAGTGTCAAAGGTGCACTACTCATAAAAATGAGTTTTAAATTCTTTATTTAGTTCTACACAATAATTTCTATTACTTATTAAGAGAAGTGTAAAAAGATAGGAAGAAAAAAAAGAATGAATGCGAATAAAACTTTCCATGATTCGCCATAGTTCTTTCAATAATTTTCAATTTTCGTTAATTAATACAATACAGAATAAAAACCAACAAATAAAATGGAACTGTTAATTTTTAATTAATTAAAAAAGTACTTACGTATTGATCGAAATCTCGTATTTCTCTGGTACTGTCATCTGAAGAATTTTCTTCATCGTCCGTATCCTCGCAAAAAATCACACCGGAAATGATAATTAGCACAATAATTGTATAATTCAATCGATACCCCATTATTTTTTTTTTGAACTCACTGTATACGTAATATTTTCCAAAGCATACCGCACGTTCTACAGTAGATTATATCGCAAGAGTGCAAACTGAATAATTGAATGAATCAAGATTTGTTTACTACGGGCACTACGCGCTTTAGGTCCTTTCTTTCCTCTTCCATTATTGTTAAGTAGAGGGGGTTAAGCAGTACTCGTGGTACTCACTTTACTTCAGACTTTTTAATGATTGTTTGTCTGTTGTCGATGGATTATTAGAGATGGACGTCAAGGACCTCGAATAAACAACATTGGTGAAATTTTATTTAAAAAAAAAACAGATAATTAATTGTATTTATAACCTCAAATTGCAGAAATAATTTTTGGAATTTTTATATTTAATATATTCATGAATGCTACTTAAAAAGTGAACATATTTTTATATACAGGGTGTACAGAAACTCTCCTGCCAAACGGAAACTACAGTTACTAGAGGTGATGTTAAGTCGATTTAGCTCAAATTACCCTAATCCGAAAATGCTTCCTAAGGGAGCTACAGCCCTTTGAAGAAGACGTCCTCATGTGAGTTTTCTTCAAATTATTCAAAAATACCGTTACTTAAAATATTCAAACTTGGTATAATCAATAAACAGTTACAAACCAGTCGTTCGCTGTAAATAAATTTTTTTCAGATCCATCACAAGCATGTCAGTCGGGGGGACCAACAGGTATTTTTATTATAAAAAATTTATTTTCAAGTTTTTTATGTATCCGACACCGAATTTGGAAAATTCAAGATAATTTTCATAAAAAATGTCCTCTTCTTTCAACTCGGTATCATGAATCGTTTTCGAGAAAAATAAATTTAAACTTTTTGTGTTTCTTACATAAAATCATGTTGGATTATAAAATTGTATCTGTAATATCGAGTTGGCTTTGAAAAATCAACAAATTGTACAGATACTGGTAACAAAAGTCGTAAGTATTAGTTGCTTACATTGTTTTGGAAATTTTTGAATTAATTTTATTTCGTGAGAGTATAAAACAACAATCAACATTAAAAAAAAACAAAGTTAGAGATAATTACCAACAGAAATAAGAGAATTAATTTTACAGCAGATGCTCTACATGACGACCGTTTGTCTCAATACACAAATTTATTATTTTCTCTAATTTTCTCAAAAATTCTTGCATTATTTCTAATTTCATTAAAAATGTTTTGAACTCTTTGCCACAGCTGATTACGGGTTTCTATTTGAACAGCATAGACTAATGATTTTAAATAACCCCAAATACAAAAATCACAGGGGTTTAAATCTGGATATCTTGGGGGCCAATTAACTGGACCACCTCTTCCAATTCATTTATCGTGATCGTTATTGTCGAGATATTGACGAACCTCTCTAATGAAATGAGCTGGGCAGCCGTCGTGCATGAACCATAAATTATTTCGAATCATCAAGGGAACCTCATCTATTAAATCAGGTAAAACATTTTGTAGGAAATTAATATATTCTTGTCCTGTTAAACGGCTAGGAAGCTCTACGGGTCCCAGAAGCTGATTACCGATTACACCTATCCAAACATTTATACTAAATCTTTGCTGGTGCTTTTTCTCTACTGTTGCATGAGGATTTATCACCAATGTAGGCATAATGATGTACATTATGTAAATTGAAAATTCCGTCTCTGGTAAACGTAGATTCATCGCAAAATAAAATACTGGAAAAGAAATTAGGATCCTGATTTTTTTTTGTTCCGCAACCTGTTTGAAAAATCTATGCCGGCAGGGAAATCACCATCTACCATGGCATGAACTTTTTGAAAATGGAAAGGATGAAGGTTTTCTTTGTGAATAATATTCCATATGGAAGACTTGGAAATGCCAGGATACATAGCAGTGAGTCTTCTGGTGCTAACCTCAGGATTATTATCGATTTCAATCAAAACATCATCTTCGTATTCCATTGGCACATCAGGTCGTCTACCAGTATCAGTATTTTTAGGTACTACTGAGCCACTTTCTCTTAATCTTTGGTGTACAGCTACAAATGTTGCGCGAGCTGTTTGGAAATTTTTCCGCATATCTTCGCTCTGCTGCACGAGCCTTACATTGTACATCCCCATGAACTAAATGCATATCAGCATATTCTTCATTCGAAAAATAAACCATTTTGATCAAATTAACTATTATTTTTTACCTTTCACACACAATAACAATAATAACTGTTTAGAATCAAAATTATTTGACACATTGTCAGATTTTGTTGATTTTTCAAAGCAAACTTGATATTACAGATACAATTTAATAATCCAACATGATTTTATGTAAGAAATACAAAAAGTTTAAATTTATTTTTCTCGAAAACGGTTCATGATATCGATTTGAAAGAAGAGAACATTTTTTATGAAAATTATCTTGAATTTTCCAAATTCGGTGTCGGATACATAAAAAACCTGTTACCTGTTGGTCCCCCCGACTGACACGCTTGTGATGGATCTGAAAAAAATTTATTTACAGCGAACGACTGGTTTGTAACTGTTTATTGATTTTACCAAGTTTGAATATTTTAAGTAACGGTATTTTTGAATAATTTGAAGAAAACTCATATGAGGACGTCTTCTTCAAAGGGCTGTAGCTCCCTTAGGAAGCATTTTCGGATTAAGATAATTTGAGCTAAATCGACTTAAAATCACCTCTAGTAACTGTAGTTTCCATTTGGCAGGAGAGTTTCTGGACAATTTATGAATAATATTTCAAATACGAAATATACAGGTAATAATAATATATAAATAATAAACCATACAAAGTAAGTGATCTAAAAATTAGCGAAAAAGAGTCCTACCAAAGAGACAAAAATAGTGCTCCTCCTACACCAAATATAAGATAAGAAAAAGAAGAGAGACCTAGTCACTCATCTCCCACATTTGAAGAAAATCTAACACCAAATAGGAAAAACAGTGAAGAAGCAGCCGAGCTTGAGGGTAAAAATTCCAAATCAAAAACCACCAAGGACACATTCACGGATTGAAAATACAACAGCATTTAAAATAAAGTTTAAATCTATTAAAAACTTAGCATCAACTGAATTTAATAAGAAGTATTGATGATTAAAAGCATTTAGGATTGTTTTCATGAAATAATATAATAGTAAAATACAGTAGAAACGGTGAAGCTTTTCCATCACGTGATCCAATCTACGATTTATGCAACACATATTTTCTATATACTATCTTCTTCTATCAATATAAATCAAACATAACAACCTCCGATCGATTGTCTTCTTCACAAGACCAAATACAAGACATACGTAATAGTTTCTTTAAATTTGCCGTAGTAATCGTAAAAAGAGACAACGATATAATTGACGTAACGTGAATAACTGATCGTACTAAAAGTTGAATTTGACATTACCGTATTTGAGGTTATGCATGCTTAGTTTACTGTCTTGTTTTTAACGAATTTTTGGATTCAAAGTGTATTTATTGTTAAAAGCAGTTCTTGTAAGAACTAATTTGACTTTTTATTCCATTTAACATTGGTAAGTACGAATATAATACATTATCAACTTGTAAACTTTTGACATTTCATAACACCTAAAATACCGTGAGACGGGACTATTACAATGCTTATTTTACTACTTATTGGTGGTAAATAGAATTTATAATTCTCTACAATTTGTAAATCTCTGTAGAATTTTCAAATTTGCATGAATCAAGTATCTGATTGTACTTGTAACGGTATATTAACCAATAGTTATTTTCAGAAAATGCCTGGAAAATGGCTTAATTCACGAGCACAGGAGTTTGTTATAAACTTGATTAAATATTTTGAGATGGAAAAAAACAACGGCGGTCCCTTTCAACCTATTTGATCTGTTCAGGAGATATTATACTAAAGTTAACATCTATTTAAGGACCTTCCTATTTAATATTATATTTCAGAGAGTGTCAACTGCACTGAAAATATCTGTGAAAACGGTTCCCTTAAAAAGAGTAAGGAAATCATTCCAACTTTCCCAACGTCACTCAGTCAAACACCACGATTAAAACTAAAAACAGAGGATTTACCCGAGGGAATCAAAATGGCAGTACGGAATACCTTATATAATAACATGTATGAACAAAGTAAGTAAACAAACATGTGAAACAATAATACTACTAACACCTTCCCATGTCCTTAACCCTTAGATTATAGTTAGCTTACACTTTAAATAAAAGAGAACTGAGATCATAGTACCTTAATAATTAAGATTACATCGTCATAGTGCATGTAGTATTATCTATACAGTTAAATTTTTCACCAGCAGCTTATAGTGTGGTAGGTATATGAAAATCTTTAATAGGTAATTTAACGTAAGTTCGATTATATAGGTTATGAGTAATGAAAGTTTTAGAATACAAAAAGTTGTGCATATTTTTAATTTGAATGTGATAAATTATAGCTTCTACATGTGCTGATTTCTAAGTTGAGTACTGTCCATAAATGTTTACCAATTTGAATGGTCTGAGTGTAGATTGTGTTTTTCACAATTTAGTTTTCTAATTTGAATTATTTGATGTCACATATACAGGGTTGCTTTACACATTATTTGGTACAAATAATAAAAAAATCTGAATATCAAAAATTTGTGTTCAACTTTAGTATGAAGTAAATATAAAAAAATCTTTTGTCTTGTTTGAGATAATGATAATTTTAAACTTTTTATTTTTTTAGGGAAACATGCTACTGTGAAAACCATAAATGACGAACTTAAAAATAAGGAAATTCTTTCTGTTGGAAATACCTCTTTATTGGTGTTATTGAAACATTTGGGATTTAAATAATAAAAGGAAGAAAACAGAAGAGCATTAATAGAATGAACAAATATTACTAGCCAAAGAGGATGCTTTCTTCGTAATAGTGTATTTTCAAGACAAATATTAATTTTGGATTTTGTAACTAATTCACCCAGTATATCGATAGTTTTAATAAATATGTCGATGTTTACCATATAAATAAAATAAATACTTACAATTAAAAAAGTTAAATTTCTTGTTCAATTACCAATTCGTAAAAGGCCGACCTTGGGAATATTAGTCATAACGATTATTCCTATTGAGTTGACAGAAGTTTTGATTTGATTCATATGAATAATATTGCTGACGTAACAGTCACGTGATGGAAAAGCTTCACCGTTTCTACTGTACCTATGTATAATTTATTATAAAGTAACTGGTAATACTTACAGTTTATACTAGGTACAATTGTCAAAACTATCTTTTCATATTTTTTAAAAATATTATTTGATGAGAATATTAAGAAAAAGGGTGGAAACACATTATTTGGAGTCTTCTCATAAATTACTGAAACAATTCAAAGTCTAAGAAGTCCTACCTCCAACACTGGAATCGAAAATTCTTATCCACCAAGACTTCAGTTGTGAACCTAAAAAAATAAACTATAGTAACACTTGTAAATAAAAAAGAAACACATACACTGCAACTAAAGGGTGCAAGGACATATTATCAAAGGTTTTGAATAACCAAAATGCTTTAATTTTCGAAAATTTGAAAGAAATCATTTTGACAATGAAAAATTTTTAAAGTGTGATTTCTATGTCTAGAAGAGGTTTTAAGATGTAAGATTTGTACATTTAATATTATGTTTTATGTAGATTATAATTATATGTGTAAAAAAAGTGTGTGTAAGAAAATCAAAAATACCAAAATAACTTTTGACCATCCTCGTATATCAGTTTTGACACAAATTTTATTAAAAAATTTAACATAGTGACTTGTGTGTTTAATAAAAGTAAAAACTCCAAGAGGATGGCTCATTTCAGTTTTTTCACTTGCACAATAAAGTCTAAGAAAAAGTAGTTCCAATATCGATAAAGTAGGGAGTCAACTTACGTTGACTTTTGACAGGAGGACACTTTGAAGTTTAAAAATGTGGTAAATTCAAATTTCTTCACGTGCTGAGACATCAACAAGATTTCTTTTAAAAATCTCACCAATTTGTTTATGGACGACAAATTTTTCTTCCTGAAGTGAAAAGGAAAGAAAATAGATTGGAATCCGATGCTATTTCCCTGAGCATCTAAAGAAGAAGGACTAACAAGAAAAAAAATGGAACCTAATTCTTTCTTCCTACAATATAAAAGAAAAAGAAAGTTAATTATTAAAAAATAACAATAATATTCTAAAAAAATTTGGTATACCAAAAAAATAACTATAGATAGAGACTTAAGGTAGATTCATGCAACATCACTTTATTTAACTTATCTTAATTTAACTTATGATTTTCACTTAAGAAAGCTGACCTAGTTCATGCATCATAACTGTAGCTATTACTTAGTAGCCAAGGCGCATGCGCAAAAGATCCTAATTAATATGTTTTGAGAATGACAGACCCGGAATGTCACAAAAGTTAAATTAAGTGATGTTGCATGAATCCACCTTTAAAGGCCATAAAAATAAATAATAAAAAGGACAAACAAAAACAATAAATGCATTTAAACTAAAAAAAGCAATTAAAGTAGATTTGACATATTCATTATTTACTGTAGTATTTATATTTTTATGTGTTATTATTAGATTGTAAACATCTATCTATTTTTTTTTCTTTTGCTTATAGACTAAAGAAGTTTCTAGTTTTCCTTTATGAACAAATACTTTACTAAAATTAATTTCCACTTACATTGTTGGTCGATAAGCAATTTTCATCATTGATTTTGTACTTATATGATAACCATTGTTTTTTTTTTGTAAACACTTCTCACTTGCAAACTGATTTCTTGATTTTAGCAATTATTTTACTATTCTTCAAGTGTTGAAGGGATGGTAATACATCATACATAACTTGCCACTGTGTTAGATTTTGTTTCTCAATAAAAAAATATGATATTTCTTCGTTTAATTCAACAACTTGTCTATTATTGAACAGCCATTTTGGAGATAATTAATAAGAGTGCGTAGAGCGTCGACTCCAAACACAACAAACGAATCCGACTGAGATAGGTAGTTTCGTGCTTTATCAGAGTACGTTACAGGGTTGTACTGAAAAAGAAAGGTCAGGTAAATTTAATAAAATTTTGATAGGTGGAATTATATAAAAAAATAAAAAGATCATTAACTGTATTCAAGACTTCATATTTATTTTATTTTTAAATAAATATTGGCGCCCAACGATACAATAAAATAACAAATTCAATAATCAATTTATTAAATAAAAATAATAAACCCCATTACCCCATACACACATTACAATATATTCGTGACATAAATTATGAGGTCTATAACACTGTTGAATGTTTCAATCCTGGAGATGTAAACAAATTATTCAAAAATAATGAAATAACTTCATGAAAATATATGTAGTCTAAATGCACACTTGGATGAATTCAAAATAATGCTAGAACAACTAAGCTGCAATTTTGATTGCATTGTGCTAATAGAAACTTTTCAAATATATGATATTGATCTTTTTAATCTAGATGGCTATAAGACATTTTTTTTATAATCAAAGACTGTTAAATAAAAATGAAGCAATTTTAAAGAAGCAAATGTAATGTCTTAGAAGCACCTATATCTTGATAGTTTAATTATTCATTTATTCCAGTCGCACTAACCTGCAAACACCTGATCATCTTTATCATACTAGAATTAAAACAAATAATTATATATACAAACAAATACTGCTAAAAAAACTATAGGTACCTACAAGATATTTCGGTTTTTTAGCTCCACGATTATTTAACTTCCTACCTGATATGTATAAAACTTAATTTCTACAAGGTACGTATTTCTACCTTTTTCACCTTAGTTTTCTTTTTGTTTAAATTCATTTTGTTATTTCGTCGACGTCTAAAAGGTAGTGGCGCCCCAAAGCTTTTTAAAGTCTGACATAAATCCCTAGTGAAGCACTAACATGGAGTAGAACTACCGTTAAGAAGAGTCTCATGCCGGCATCTGTCTCGAGTAGCCACTCTAGCGCCCAAGTCACGAATAACCGATGTGTACGGTTACAGTGAACTGACGTTCTCTTCAATGGTTGACATAAAAAATAAAAAGAGAAACGGACTCCAATTAGAAAAAGATATAATTATCAATATTAACACGATTTGAAAAATAAGCAAGCCCATCCTTCTCACTGAAATTGTGTTTTTACTGTAGTGTAGGGTGAACCTTGCATTTTTCCTTTTGCCGGCGACCCCTCGAGTAATACTAGTTTTATATTACAGCCTTTTAAAGAAATTGCTGGCCTTACTTGAATAATAAATGCCCATGCGTTTCGAACATTTTCACTGCAACTTTCAGGGTTGAAAAATATAGAAATGTTTCTAATTTTCAAGGTTGTTCAAACGCAACCTCACATATTTTTAGTTATTTTTGATTCTGGCAACATAATTATTGTGTTGGTAGTTCTGTATAGTAGCCGACTATAAAATATAGAAGAAGAATCATCACCATACTTTATATTTATATTATATTTTGTTTTGGCTGTAAACACCCAACTTCTAAAATTATCTGACAACCTTAAAATTAATGTGATAATAATAATGTCAAATGTCAATTGTCAGAAAAATCTTGAAAATTTGCAACAAATATGATCAAATGTAAGAGGACTGGTTTAATTTTGCATGCAATTTATATTGCCTTCAATAAAGTTGCTGCAAAAAGGCTGTAGTATAAGATTAGTTTAAGGCTTCGCGACCCCCCTAAGGGTGGCGATCCACAGATTAAAAAAGACTGCTATAGGCCACATATTTTTAGTTAAATTTCCTTTGGTTTTTAAAACTATGTTAGTGATGCCTTACAAAGGATATCTCTTATAATAATAATAATGACGTTTATTTAGAAGCTCTAACAATATAAAGTGAAGCCTATAGTCGGGTATCGCGGAGGTGCTGATCCCGTGTCGATACGTTAAGTGAACCCATACACAACCGTCAAGTTGAACACTCGACGGTGCTGTGACGATGCTTGACAGGTGCTGTGCTGCTAAGTGAGTTTCGGCAATCGTTTCTATATCACCGTCTGTAAAAGTATTATCTCAGCGGTGATCATCTCGACATGTTTCGAAGTTTTTCATTCTAACAATTGACATATTATGCATTTAATGTTTGGTTTTTTGGATTCACCGCTACTTTTTCTTTAATCCTTTTTTATACATTTTACATATTGGGTTGTTGAAATATGGTTATTTCGAAAGTAACGTAACACATCCTTTTTTTGTAACTTAATCGATAATACTCATTAAATGTAGGTTACTCCGTCGACAATAATTCATTATTTTTAACATCTCGTAAATAACGACTCATCTCTAATATAACGTTCTCTTCTTATGTGTTACCCATAGATCGAATCGAATACTTTCTCTTCATTCATTTAACTTGCAGTTTTATCGTTACTTTTTTTATTTATTTCCAGAAATTTTTAATGCTCGTAAAAAACATTTTTTTTTCGTCTACCTTACCGGAAAACTAATCATATGACCACCTAAAATAGGGCGGAAAGTATTGTTTATCAGCCCAAGGACGGAAGAATATATTGTGTCACAAGGGCAGAAAATGTTAACTATCAGCTGCCCTCGCTTCGCTACGCTCGCTCGTTCATCTAATAGTTAAGGGCTGCTAAAGCGTTTCCTACATGTGAGACACACAACTGTTTTTCGCCTACCGAATAAACTATACTATAATAAAAATCTTTGACATACACTGACGTTTAATAGAAAAATTCACTTGAAACGTCAAAGTAAGCAATTGACAAATTGTTGTAATGTTGAGATTTAAAGGTGTGGATAGGCCTCTCAATTGGTGGTGTTGCTGGTCAGTATTTACAGTATTTACCTAGCCGTATGGCATACTTATAATTAAGGATTACTGATTATTGATGATCAACTCATTTTAGATTGATTTATTATTGACTGATCGATCTATTATTAATTTCTTAATGCGTTTGTCGCTTGTATATTTATACGACGAGTCAAGTTCACCGTAAGTAAATATTAAAAAATACATGTTTATGTTTATTTCACGCGCTGAACTTGATTTCGTACCTGTCGACCTTCCTACTCATATTTATGTAATATTTCAACGTTCTAATGATTTATTGAAATTGTTTCAAGGGAATTTATTTGTTATTGAAATATTATAGTTATATTATTATATTAGCCGTTATGAATTTTCCGCCCTTGGGCTGCTAAACAATACTTTCCGTCCTATTTTTGGTGTTCATTGGTTTTCCGGTCAGGTATAGGCGAAAAAATTCTTAACGCCACGATTGTGTAGTTTTTCATAAGTGAAAAGTAAGATGATTCCATAACGATGTTTCTGTAATGGGTAGTTAATTATTTATGTTAGAATTTATGTTTATTGTTAAATTATAGGTTATTAACTTTAGTATCAATGTATTTAATTATAATTATGAAATATATCGACCAAGCAGTTTGGTAATAAATTGTTATTTGATATAAGTAACAATTTCAAAATAAGCAGACACGCGCTAGATTGAAAGAATGTATAGGCTGGCAATTGTTGCTTATGGGTTTTTGGTCAGGGAGTTCAAATTAAACATTTGTCGAAGAAAGATGTTTTTTATTTAAGGAACGTTAACCCTAATTAAAATAGAACTTAAACCGAATAATTTAACATTATTAGATGGCGATCCTGCCAGTAGTTAAGTAAATTTTGAATTGAACTTGTTTTACGTTCAACTGGAACCTGCTTTTGTTGC
This sequence comes from Lochmaea crataegi, assembly GCA_947563755.1. Classification (NCBI taxonomy): domain Eukaryota; kingdom Metazoa; phylum Arthropoda; class Insecta; order Coleoptera; family Chrysomelidae; genus Lochmaea; species Lochmaea crataegi. Next base: position 1,633,080 of record OX387423.1, on the reverse strand, counting down.
TGCAGTTTGAAGGGACTATTGGATGTTAATTGTCGAGCAAAAATTGAGGTTATGGGAAAGAACAAAAAAGCTTGGAATTTTTATTTGATTTTTGTAATGTGGCCTATGATGGACTACTTATCTATGTCCTATGATGGACCAGGGGGTACATCATGTGCAATGAAATAATTTCACCTCTCAAGTTGCTTTTCTTTTTAATTTATAGAAATGGAATCCAAAAAAAGACAACAGTGGGATGAGCATAGCATGCAGCAGGCTATCCAGAACGTGCAAGACCACAATATGGGATATAAGTTGGCTGCAAAGACCTTCAACGTTCCCAAAACAACTTTGCGAAGGCGTTTGGAGAAACGGGACGCTTTCAAGGGTAATTTGGGAGGACGTAGAGCAACTTTCTCTAAAGCCATCGAAGAGGAGATTGCAGTGCATATCATTGAGATAGAAACACGTTTTTTTGGACTAACTTCCAAAGATTTGCGGTGGATGGTATTCGAAGTAGCCGAAAAAAATAACATCAAACATGGGTTTAATCGAGAAATAAAAATGGCAGGCTGGAAATTGATTAAAGGATTCCTAAAGCGCAATCTACAAATATCTTTGCGTAGTCCAGAAAGTACATCGTTAGCTAGACCCCAGGCTTTCAACAAGGCTAATATTGAAGCATACTTCAAGGCACTAGATAATACTCTGGAGAAGTACAATTTTCTCCCCGAAAATATTTATAATATAGACGAGTCGGGTTTGACTACTGTTCAAAAGAAATGCCAAAAGATTTATGCAGCAAAAGGCCGTAAGCAAGATGGTGCACTTAGTAGTGCAGAGCGCGTAACCGTAGTGTGTGCAATGAGTGCCATAGGCAACTACATCCATCCTGCTCTTATTTACCCTCGCCAAAGGATGAACGAGGAACTGATGAACGATGCTCCCGCTGGTAGCATAGCATTCTCACAAGAAAAAGGATGGATGACCAGTGAAATTTTTTGTAAATGGCTCAAGCATTTTGTTAGATATACGAAGGCTTCAAATGAGAATAAGGTTCTATTACTCCTAGATGGGCATAGTAGCCATAAGAGTCTTGAATCTCTGCAGTTTGTCAGAGAAAATGGTGCTATTGTATTTTGCTTCCCTGCACACTGTTCCCATCACGTTCAACCATTGGACGTTAGATTTTTCCGTCCTCTTCATACATATTTCGACCAAGAAATACAATTATGGCTTCGTCAAAACCCGGGAAAGGCAGTAACCCAATTCAAAATAGCAGGCCTTCTCAATAAAGCTTATTTGAAGAGTGCTGTACCAGCAAATGCGATAAATTCCTTCAAAAAGACTGGCATCCATCCTTTCAATCCTCATATCTTTAGGGACTGGGAGTTTGCACCAGCTTTAGCTACGGATAGGCCGATTCCCGTTGCTGAAGATGAGAACCAAATGGAATTAGACATGCAAAAACAATCTAAATCTGGTCTTAACCCGTCTTCATCCTCAGTTCTCGACATTTCGGTGAAAGAAATTTTACCTCCTCCTTAAGCTGCACCCATTGGCGCTGATAAACGAAAAGGCAGAAGACGTGGAAAAACAGGCCATTTGAATTCAACACCAGAAATTCAAGAACTCAAAGAGAAAGTTATTGAAAAGGAAATGAAGACGAGAAAACAACAAGTCGGGCCAGTAAAACGAAAAATTGTCATTGACAATGACGCTTCTGATGAAGACGAATCCGTTTTGGAGGAGTTTCTGAAAAAACGGAAAGATGACTCAGATGATGATGATGCTAGTTGCCTTTACTGTAATGAGTTGTACTCGAACTCTCGTTCCAGAGAAACTTGGATTCGATGTCAAATATGTAAGTCGTGGTGCCACAATGAATGCGCCGGTGTTACCCCGCGTTGCAAATTTTTTACATGTGAACTATGTATCTAATATATTATTATGTTAGTTTGTTCTATTTTATTATATTAATTGATCATATATTTTGTCAAATAAAACTGTTTGGAGACACTTTTATCAATTTATTTGAAAGGGGGCCAACATGGGCACATATATGCCAATGATGGACCACTTGGTTATTTTTTTAAAATACTATGTATTATTAAATAGGAAATTAATTTATAAAAAATTCACTCTGTACTATAATAAAGATCGAACTAACTATATATTTTCATATAAAGCAAAATAATAATTGAAAAACTAAAAAAGTTATAATGATATTTGCTTAGAGGGTCCATCATTTCCCCTATATATGATTTAGATTTAAGTGTATTACCACTTGATACTCTAATATTGTTAAATTATTCGGTTTAGGTTCCTTTTAATTAGGGTTGACGTTCTTTAAATAAAACACATCTTTCTTCGACAAATGTTTAATTTGAACTCCCTGACCAAAAACCCATAAGCAACAATTGCCAGCCTATACATTATTTTAATCTAGCGCGTGTCTTCTTATTTTGCAATTGTTACTTATATCGATAAATAAATTATAATCAAACTGCTTGGTCGATATATTTCATAATTATAAGTAAATACATTGATTCTAAAGTTAATAACCTATAATTTAACAATAAGCATAAATTCTAACCTAAATAATTAACTACCGATTACAATACATATAAATAATCCAAGCATGTTCGACCAGGTAAACGATTGTACTCATTAATGTATGAAATATATCCAAAAGAGCTCATTATATTTTTGTACTCCTCCACTATTTCATCATTGTTATCTAATAAATCTAAATTTATGACACCTTATGATGCGATAATTCCTCTTTCGGGTAGTTCCAGGTAGTTTCCAATCCTTCCTCTATTGCACCTTTCCATTATTTTCTCGATCTTATTCTCTTTCTAGTCCATGTTGGGATACAGTCTCTTATCTTTCTGATCATTTAATAATCATATTTATTATACCTGTAAAATTTCTTTTATAAATACATAAGTAATCGTTTCCGTTTTAAGAATATTTGCTTGGTTCCATAACACCGATCTCCTCAAGTATAACAACTATCGATATTTATTTATTTATTTACTTAAAGTTTATTGTTGTCTATTTTTCTTTGGTCCGAACGATAATATTTGAATTCGGAGAAACTTTTGAAGATTTTTAAATAATTTTATTATTTGTGTAATAAATACATTTACATTTTTTTTATTATTACTTACTTAAGTGAATTCTGTAAACGTTCTCGCATTAAAAAGTTTAATATTAATTAATATTATAATACAAGCACATTAAAGCGTGTAATTTATGGTCATTAAGAGACAATAAATAATTTCTCATACTTTCTTGTTTTTACATGAATCCTACAAATATTTAAAACTGTTTTACTTTCCCCATCATTGCCATTGATTAAAACTTATTACACACACACACACTCAACATACTAGAATAATAAAAATTAATTGATATAATTTAATTGCTATTGTTGTATTCTTTAAAAAACAATTACTGTTTTTTCTCAGAGTATGTTCATTACAGGGATTATGATCGGTTTTTACAGACTGTGGGAGATATTGCATTGTTTTACTTCAAAAGCTTCTAAACCTCACATCTGACAATAAAGAATATATCCGAAAACTATACTAGATTTCCTATCGCATAGGAGCACAAGAAAGGGTCGATAACCATAAAGCGACAATAACCATTGGCGTTACATTCTCATACCTGCTATAATCCGTTACTGAAAATGTAAGACCCATCCCTACTCGGCAAAACCCTTAAACTGACTACACGACCCTGTCCACTGGCTTATCATATTAATGAATCCTTAACCATTGTGCCGAAGTTTACGACCCTATTGTATTTGTGGCGATACAGGACGTGTCGATTTAATTTTGATAAAACCGACCTGTTTTATCATTTTATTCCACATAGAAAGAAAGAAAGACTCACCCTATATTTATTGTACTTTTGAATAAATAATGAGGCACTTCGCTCCAACAGAAAAAGAAATATAGTATAAAAGAATTTCATTATATTTTTACCGTAACACTTACGCAATTTTGAGAGGATTTTAAAAAATTATTGTACATTCCACAATATTTACTTGATTACAGTCCCCGTAAAAATTGTGAAGCGTGATATTAATAGATGTAAAGTATACACTATTATAACGCCTTACAAAGTTTATGAAAAATATTTTTCAAAGAACAAAGAACGTTCACTAGGAAGAAACAACTACTTCTCGGGATATATGGTTTAACTTAGAACTGCAATTCGATGTCTGTCGGGGCATATAGCCCGAGAATATGTTTCGAAAATTCGTAAGATCATTTGGCGTTTCCATTTCTCCAATACACAATGAAGATAATTCTATTGTATGTTATTATACTATATTTCCAAGCAGAGTGCCTGATTATTTATTCAAAGGTACTATAAATTTAGGGAGAGTCTTTCTTTTTTTCTATGTGGAATAAAATGATAAAACAGGTCGGTTTTACCAGAATTAAATCGACACGACCTGTATCGCCTCAAATACAATGGGGTCGTAAAATTCGGCACAATGGTTAAATATTCATTAATATGATAAGCCGGTGGACAGTGTCGTGCCAGTCAGTTTATTGTTTTGACATTTATTTTTGCATACCTACCTTAGTAAATGTAACCAAACTGGCGAGAGCTTTCGACATTTTTGTCTTAGTAATATTTGCTCACGGTGTGTCTTTCGTTAACCTAAATACAAAATGTTTCTCTCTTCCCTTCGGTACTCTTCAATTTGCCTTAAATATTTTCTTCTCCAACAGATTATTTCTTCTGTATCTATTAAATAAACCCGACAAATGAAACCATTCAGGTCTTTACCGAAAAATGTAACGCCAGTTTTTTATTTCCGCTTTATGGCTATCGACTCTTTCTTGTGCTCCTATGCAATAGGAAATCTAGTATAGCTATGTTCGCGGGCTACAATCCGAACCAGTTTGGAGTTAACTCAGAATTTTTTAAAGCGCATGCCTAGTAGATAATTTTAATTTACCACGAATGGTCTTAGAACCACAGATCACCTCTCAGAACCTAAACGAAAACATAAATTGAACGCCAAAATAGATTGAATAGATAATTTAAAATTACCTCTCACTATAGTATACATGGAGAGGACCAGCTAAGTTCGAGTTTGATATTTGCTTACAATATTACAAACCAAACAAGAAACAAATGAAGTGACTAAAATAAGAAAACAACTGACATATCGATCATATGCGCATGAGCAGCCTAACTGAACTTTCAGTCCTTTCAGGACTAATTCCAAATCGATAACGATCCGCGAACAACGAACTATTATTAAAAATTCAGAATTATATTAACCGCAAACGCCACTTTTCATAATGCGCATGCGAATAGTCCCTGAACTGGTTCGGAATTACATCCGCGAATAAACTTATTATTATTTAAACCATTAAATATTTAGGAAGCTTATCAAAAATTTAGTTTTTGAACGTCAATTGAAGAAAACCATTCGTATCTTAATAATTTTGCTGTGGTAAGCACAGCCCCTAGGCAAGGATACAACTCTAGGATATAACCCCAACCCGAGGATATAACCCCAAGACCTAGGCTAGAATATAAGCCCTAGGCACGGATATAACCCCAGGATACAGCCCTAGACCAGGACACAGCAGTACAAATCAAGAATATCTACCTATCTTCTTCGAGATCTTCTCAAGACTTTGTAGAGGCAAGACCTACCTACCTTCTTCAGGAAATCATTTCATTTATAAGCTAAGTACCCAAGTACAAATTCTCCTCTAATTTTTTCGTTTCCTGTGGTAGTATAAATATATAAATTTTTTAAATTCTTTTTTGATTTTTTCTAAATCCTCAACTGCAAAAATTGAGGGAGATATCGCCCGGGGTAATTTTTTCATTCTTAACTTTTATTTAAATTTTACAAGGCGTTTCTACCTTTTCCGCCTTAGTTTTTTCATTGGTATTTTTATCGACGTCAAAAAGGTAGTGGCGCCCTCAATTTTTACAACCTTCCTGTAACACTTGTGCGACATAAACTTGGGGACGAATCACCCTTGAGAGGACTCTCTAGCCGGAGCCCTTCAAGTTGGCGCCTCTTACCGTTACAAATTGGCGCCCTGTAAGGTTACAATCTCTTACCGTTACAAATGTATCTACATGGAACTGATTGCTTATATAGCCGCTTGGCTATCGGATTATATGGCAATGGTCTCTTCCTGAAACTCTTGCCTTAATCTCCTGCACAGTGCTGTATTGCTGCAATTTCTGCCTGGAATATCGACACATGTTTGCCTAAGAACAGTGATATTCTTTGGCTTGGCCATATATATTCCTGCTCCTACAACCTCCTCGATTCTAGATCCATCTGTTTAGCAGGCCATTTCTGCATTCCTTCCATGCCTTTCTGCTTGCTATCATCTCGTCCGATGGAATTCCCATTATTGTGTCGATTTCCAACTCTTTGTCTAGCTCGTAATACACCTTACCGTGTAGTCTACTAATGGGCGCTTGCCCTCGGGTCAATCTATTAGTAATTGATCTGGCTTCGCCTTGTATGTATAGACATAAAGTGGCGGCAGGTTCAGCAATACTTCTAGTGCGGCTGTTGGGGTTGTCCTCATGGCTCCCGTGACAGCCAGGCAAGCTTGCTTTTAGATGCCACTTAACTTTTGGATCGCCGAGTCTTTGGCCACCATACCACCGAGCCATATGATCATTTTTGGTTTTAGCCCCCAGTTCTTTCCGCACATATTGAGGGCTATCGTACCTTTTTGTATTATTTTCTGTAGGTGTTCATTCCATATCAACTTGTGGTCAAATAAGACTCCCAAGTCTGTAGCACAGAGTTACGTAAGGGCTTTCTAACCGAAGGGTCCCGGGTCCGAGTCTCGACGGTTGCACTTTTTCAATGTTCAGAATATATTTAGCTTATATATCAGAAGTGGGATTTGATCCATATGAGGCCATAATGTAATGTGATAGTGAGAGGGGTGTGTAATGGGTAGTTAATTATTTAGGTTAGAATTTATGCTTATTGTTAAATGTAGGTTATTAACTTTAGTATTTATGTATTTAATTATAATTATGAAATATATCGACCAAGCAGTTTGGTTATAATTGTTATTCGATATAAGTAACAATTGCAAAATAAGCAGACACGCGCTAGATTGAAAGAATGTGTAGGCTGGAAATTGTTACTTTGGGTTTTTTTTTTGGTCAGGGAGTTCAAATTAAACATTTGTCGAAGAAAGATGTTTTTTATTTAAGGAACGTTAACCCTAATTAAAAGGATCCTAAACCGAATAATTTAACATTATTAGAGGAGATTGGAATGGGCGTGCAGGCATCAGGCTCTCCAGGAGAGTGAGGTAGGTGTAGGCAGGCAAGGCATTAGGCACACGAGTAGGTGAGTAGGTGACAAACGTCAGGTCCAGCACTCTAGGTACATCGAGGACGAGGAGCGGAGCAGGATGGCCGAATGTAAGACGCAGTCGCGGTTAATGGTAGCTTATAATACCGAATAGAACATTAGGCACTTAAGGCAATGATTACTGTATTCGCCAGCTAACTTGATGTCCTAGATGCTTTCTAGGGAGCTATTGACGCCGCCCATCCGATAACTGTAAACAGTGCCGTGCAAGTTCTGAGGATACGCTTTCTGATACAAATTAACACAACTTGTACAATTAATAAAGTAAAGTCCGTCCGGAAATACATGATCCTAACTTAATAAATAATATTTAATTATTTGTTATAATTATTGGTATATTGATTTTAATAGAAACGGATCTGCTTTATACCTGAATTCTGTACATAAATAATATTTTAACAATAAGGTACCCATTACAATAACATGTTATTTATCTAATTGAAGATTATAAAGTTAGGATCTTATATTTCCGGACGGACTATAATTAATATTTGTTAGAAACTAAATAATTTCTTCCAGATAGTAATGAGAATAAAAGAAACACAAGATAATGGGAAATTATTTAAGCTAGGTATATTTCTAAGAATAGGTATAAACAGTTTTTATCTTTACGAAGAATCTGACTCACTGCCGCTACTGGAATCACTTTCATCTAGAGTAATCACAAGAGGGTTGACGTCATAAAACATATCTGTTTGAAGTTCTCTATCAAAATATGAATCTTCATTAACGGCTGACATGTTTACAAACACTTTATTGTACAAAGCAGAAACAATAACTGTGTGACGCTACGCTACTGAAAATCTTAACACCTGATAAGGTTCGATGCAATTGGCGTTTGTCAACATTTTACCACCAATAGCATCCGAGTAGGCAGGGCACTATTACTCTGTCTCTCTTAGTTGGTAATTTCTGGGACATCAAGTTAGCTGGCGAATACTGTAAACGTAAACGCACCATTTGACAAGAACGCGTGCGCAGTAAGCACTTCTCGGACGTATTTAGATACGTTTAACATAAACTTGCGAGTTTCTACGTACACCGTAAACGTAGCTTTTATTGACCCGAGTTAGGCACTCGGAACACTCGAATATAAACGATTTACTTCATGTGTCACTTAACTTGTTTATTTTTATTATAAGTAGAGTGTACTGTTGTCCATGATGACATCATGAAGAATGTGTAAAACCAAGGCCTCATCCACATCATCATTTTTTTCATCTATTAACGCTTCAAAATCTAAAATTGCCAACATATTTTACAAACTAGTTGAAAAAGCTACTGTGTAGCGAAACGCGTCACTAATTTTAATTTGAACGTCAGTTCAAAATAAAATGAAGATTTAAACAAATTAAATTGTTTTATTTCATCATTACTTTAATCATTTATTATAATTTAGTTATATTACATTAACAATTTTGGTTGACTGATTGATGACCATGATTACTCCAATATTGGTAATGTCTTTGAAATGTACATCATTAGATGACTCATACAGAATTAGAATCGACAATTTTTGGAATTTTTCTTAAAAGATTTCATTAAATTATTTTAAAACTCATTGATATTCTTTATTGTAACAAGTCGATACAAAGGAGAGCTGGCACCAATTTTTGGGTAGGTATTTGAGGCAAACTGAAAACTTGCCCTAATATCTCTCCTATTAAATCCCAACAAGGAATTCTATACCTGGCTGGTAAGTAGTGGGGCTAAATCAACCCCTAAATTTTCTGCCAAAAATATGTTTGAGGCAATTTGAAATTTTTTATATGTTGTACTTTAATGTTTAAAGAGTTGAGAAAAAATAAGCCAGACGATTTGGTCGGGTTTTTAACCTTGTCAGACGCGTGCAAAAGTATTTTGCAAAGAATATAAAAAATGTATTTGAGACAAATTGAAATTTTAATAGGGTATTATTTATAATTAAAAATAAGGTTATAAAAAAGACAGATCAATTTGGTGGGCCTTTCTGCCTGCCAGGTGATCTTAAAAAGTATGTATAGGTGTGCGAGTGAGTAGCACTATATAGGCTAGCTGTAGTGTGAGAGAGAGCGTCTATCAGCAGCTGAAGATGAAGAACTATTCAATTCTGACGTGGAATGAATTAAATTTATATTTTTGTACTCATAATAATTCATCAATTTTATAATTCTTATTTTATCTGAATAAATCTAATTTTGTGATTTTATATTTTTGTAATCATTTATTTCTTTAATACGAAAGCAAATTTTTAGTTAAAAGGCTGTCACAAAAAAGCATCTTTCCAAATTTTGGATGCAGTGGCAAAAATATCAGTCTTATAAAAAAATTTTTGTGCAAAAGTTGAAAATTTAATTTTCTAAAAAAATGCAAATATTTAAATGATTTATACAATTAGAAATGTATGAAAATTGGCTATAGTACTTTCGCCATCAAAAGAGAGTAATAAAACCTAATTACGTATGTAAACTACAGCAGGGGTGGCCCAAAAAAAATCAGTATATTTGCAAATAATTACCATAAAGCATTAACAAATTTCTTTTAGTTTAGCGGTGCCGACCAATATACCTGATATAACAATAGACGAACCTTATGTAATCGCCGAGAAACTGGTCAATAATCCTTGCATAAGCGTGGTTCTGGGTTTAATAAAAGGGCCAAATTATTGTAGTTTCTTGGTAAAATGCAGGTACAATTGAAAAATATTGCAATGTTAAAGTTACTTCCAAGTTCAACATCTTTCACATAACTTAAAGTTACTACCTAATATGTGTAACCGGCATGGGGTCTAAAGTAAATATTTATAAACTATCATTATAAATATAATTCTATAAATGTACGCCCATGGTTTACTGGTTTCCGATAATTTTAATACTCTCTCCTGATGGCGAAACAACTATAAATAACAAATTTTTTGTGATAAAAAAATAATACAAATGTCAAGTTTTTGGCACTGGCAGAGCCAACAGCCAAGCTATGTTTTAGGCTGTTTTTTCAATTTTTCATCTAAAAAGTCATGTTAGTTTTTGTTAGTATTTGCCTGATACATTTTTTATTTTTATATGAATACTAATTATTTTTTTCCATCTTTATTTTGCTTTATAAATATATATATATATATTTAGCCATTTTTTTATTTTTATTCTTATTATTATTTTTTTTATTATTTAAAAAAAATTTTTTTTTCGTTTCAGGCTTACAAAACTTTGTTTTGGGGTAGCACTGCTACTTACATATTTATGTTATTAGTTTTTACATAGTGATATAATGTGTTATAAATACTATTGTCCTCCAATGTCAGCAGATTTTCTATATTTATGGGCAACTTAATATTTTGACATAATAAAGTTTGGTATAATTTGTCTATTTCTAATTCTAGTCTAGTCAATTTAACACACACAAATCAACAAAAACATACATAACCTATACTTAATTTTTTAGATCACCTGTCAGGCAGAAAGTCCCACCAAAATGATCTGTCTTTTTTATAATCTCATTTTTTAACTATAAATAATAATACTTACCCTATTAAAATTTCAAGTTGCCTCAAATACATTTTTTATATATTTTTTTGCAAAATATTTTTGCACGTGTTATATTTTTCTTGCCTCTTTAAACATTAAACTACAACATATAAAAATTTGAAATTGACTCAAACATATTTTTGGCAAAAAAAATATTTTTAAAAATTTAGAGGTTGATTTAGCCCCGCTACTCACTAGCCAGGTCTGTAATTCCGTATTGGGTTTTAATAGGAGAGGTATAGGGCAAGTTTTTCACCAAAAATTGGTGCCAGCTCTTGGACTATGAATATTCTGATTCATATATGTACGTTACTTATTACATTAATTAATATACTTCAGCTAGAAATACTCATATGTAATTCTTCGTACGTTATCACAAACATGTGTTGTATAAAAGTAAACATTCTGTAGATTCGTGATTGCATCGATATTCGTTTGGAATGTATAATGGCCGAAATGATAAAGTAATAGCTTTTGTGTTAGTGTTTATATTATTTTATCATCATCAATAAAACAATTAACAATAAGCTAACTAATTAGAAATTAGCAAATAAATTACTACTTCCTGTGCTGTAATTTGTATAGTCAACATTGAAAACCTGTACAAACTTATGAATAATTTTGGGAATTTTGGGAATGATAGGCGATATTCGGTACCGAAGATAAGTTCCACTACAATACTGATTAGACGAAAACTCACACAATTTGACACACATTTCGATAACCAAGATTGATTTAGAATACACAATGAGAAAACTACATAAGGGTAGCTTAAGATCAAGAGGCAGCTAAATAATAGCCTATGCTTGTAGGTATGTGGAGACGGATATAAGGAAAGAGAGAAATGATTTAGTGGAAGAGTGGGAATGGAAGTGGACGAAAGCCGAGGCAGAGAGAATGAGGAAGAAAGTAAGAGAAGAGATAGGAAGGGGACTTGGACATGATGCAGATGAATTGTACAATGTGATACAGGGCTGCAAAAGAGAGGGAAAGAGGGGCAATAGGCGTGAGCGGAGGGCCAATTACTGGTGGAATGAGGAAATAGAGGAGCTGTGGAGGGAGTGTAAGAAAGAACGAAGACGGATGAAGAGGAAGGATAGAGGGAAGAGGGAGATATAAAGAGAAGAAGAAGGAACTGGAGCGTAGAGTGGAGAGGGAAAAAAGAGGGAAGTGGGAAGAGTTACTGGGGGAATTGGAAAACAATCCATGGGGAAAGGCGTATGAGATAGCGGTGAAGAGGATGGGTGGAAATAGGAACGAGGTTCTAGAAGAGGATTGGGAGAAGGAGATTATAGAGAAATTGTTCAAAGGGGGAGAAGGAGGAGTGGGTGGCAGAATTCAGGAAATCCAAGATACAAGGGGGGTAGTGAAATGAGGGGGATAAGGCCGGTAGAGAAGTGGGAGGTAGAGGATTGGGGGAGAAACATTAAAGTGAGAAAAGCCCCAGAGATAGATGGCCTGAGGGGTGATATGGTGAAGAGGCTGTTGGATGACAATAGGGAGTACTTCTGGGAACTATTCAACAGGGTGCTGAGGGAGGAGGAGTTCCCGGAAGGATGGAAGGTAGCCAGGGTGATACTGATGAAGAAGGCGGGTAGAGAGGGGAAGCGGTCGGGGGAGTATAGGCCTATCAGCCTGCTGTGTGGTATGGGTAAATTGATGGAGGGGATAATAAGGGATAGGATTGAGGAGGAAGTTGGTAGGAATGGGGGTTTTGCATCTCGGCACTGAGCAAGGTGATGGGTTTGGTGGAGAGAGCTAGGGAGGGCAGCTGGAGGAAGAAAACAATTGGCCCTACTCGTGTTCTTCGACGTCAGTAACGCGTTCAACAGAGTCAGCAAACGGGCAATGTTGAGCGCGTTGCTGAGGCTAGGAGTGGAGAAGGGGTTGGTTAACCTGGTGGAGGACTATCTGACGGGGCGTGTGATTGTAGACTCCAGAGGGAGGAGATATGAGATGGAGGCTGGAGTGCCTCAGGGCTCGGTTCTTGGACCGACGCTCTGGAAGTGCGTGTTTGATGAGGTTTGTGGGATAGTATGTGAAGAGGGATGTGAGATTACGGTGTATGTGGATGATGTGTGTCTGGTATGTACGGCAAAGGGAGAGGCGGAGATAGAAAGAAAGGCGGAGAGAATGTGCAGGAAGATTGTGGAGAAGATAGAGCGGTGCGGACTGGAAGTGGCGGAAGATAAGACGGTGGGGTTGCTAGTGAAGGGACGGAGCAGGGCAAGGGGAGTGGGGGTGATGGTTAAGGGAATGAGAATTCGCATGGAGGAGTCTGTGAAATACCTAGGGGTGTGGTTGGATAGCCAATTATCCTTCAAAACCCATATGGTAAAGGCGGCAGAGAAGGATAAAGTGAGGGCAGCATGGCTGGGGATATTGATGTGTAATGTGAAAGGGCCGGGAGAGTGGAAGAGGAGGGTAATTGGTAGGACGGTAGAGCAGAGTATGCTGTACGGTGCGGAGGTGTGAGGTGAAAGAGCGGGGGTGAATGCGAGGGTTAGGACACTTCTGCGGGTGCAGAGAGGGATACTGCTGAGGGTGGTGCAGGGGTACAGGACAGTGGGTGGACTGGCAGCAGCGGTGCTGGGAAGGTACTACCCATTGGACGTGATGGCTAGAGCTAGGAGCAAACGCTGGAGGGGTGCGACCAAAGAAGAGGTACGGGAATGGATGGAGGACGAAATGGAGAGAAGGTGGGAGGAGTATGAGGGCGCGCTAAAAAGAGCGATTGGGAATAGGAGAGATTGGATGGACCGGAAATTCGGGGAGGTGAACTACTTCTTGACACAAGTGCTCACTGGACATGGGTCGAGAGTAGGGTACCTCCACAAGATTGGGAAACGAGAGACTGGTGTGTGCGAGAGGTGTGAAGTGGAGGATGATGTGGGGCATGTGTTTAGATGCTGGAGGAACGAGGAAGTGCTGTAGAAGTTGGAGAGGAGACTAGGGGAGGCGGTGTACTGGGAAAACATGGTGGAGATAATGTTGAGGGGGGAGGAGGAATGGATGGAGGTGAGTGGAGTAGTAGAGAGCATGGTAAGGGGGAGAGAAGGACTCGATATGGCATGAGAGGCAGGAGTGATAGGAGGGAGAAGATGACGGTGTGAGCGGAGAGTGTGCGAGGGACCGCCGCCTGTCTCGAAGTATGCTAGGGAAGTGATTCCGAGGCGGGGGTAACGGCGAGTTTGAGGTGGGTTTGGTTGGTAGGCATCTCTTTGGGGAAGAGTCCAACACTGTTTGGGTCCTGGACCCATTCGAACATGAGTTTCCCATCTCGGCCCGGAAAAAAAATGCTTGTATCCAAAAGAAGAAGTATCATGGAAAATATGCTGAAGGAGATAGTCACAGAAGGAGGAAAAATGGGACTAAAAATTAATGAAAGTAAAATAAAGCTAATGAGAATGGGGAATATAAACCAAAAAGAAAAATCAACGCTTATGAATTTGAAGATTGAATAAGTTAAAAAATATAAATTTGGAAGGGTCATGATTAGCAATACAGGAGATAGAAGCACTGAAATTGAAGAAAAGATAATCGCTATAAATAAAGCCTACCACGCTAATATGAAACTACTTAAAAGCAAAATGTTAAAAAAACAAACAAAATTAAATATATATAAAACGATAATAGGGCCAATAATGATGTACTCAGCAGAAACAATGACGTTAACGAAGAAGGAAGAATAACTGACAAGAAAATCATGAGAACAATATTGGGGCCTGTAAAAATAAATGAGAATGAATATAGAATTAGAACGAATCGTGACATTTTGGACGAACAATATTTTGCAGTGGAACCCAGGAGGAAGGAGGAGACGCGGTAGACCCAGGTCAAAGTGGCAAAATGAGGAAGAGGCGGACCTCAATAGAGCAGGAGTAGCAAACTGAAAAAATAGGAAATTATGGAGGGGCATAAGTGAAAGAGTTTAAACGTACAACGGGGATTGATCCACCCCAATTAAGCGGATCTAGAAAGCATACGCGGTGTAACCCCACATGGGGTGTCAATATAATATTGATTCAGATACTTAAAAACCGAGAAAATTTTCGAGCAATAACTTTTTTAAATTTTCTAAGACAGTTGTCGAGTTGGTTTCTGTTTTCGGCAATGAAGCACCACATCAGTAGACAATCTCTCGTTAGTATGGAGAATTTAAACGTGAAATAACAACGGCAGTGACCCAGGAAAACGTCGATGGTGTACGTAAGAAAATCGACATGTCACATATCGTGAAATTGGAACATCTTTGGGCATTTCAAAGACCACTATTCAAATTGTCTGCAACAAAAATGCTGTCTGGATGTTTTCAACTGACTTCTATGTATTTAGGTGTTCTGAAAACTAAAAAAATACTCAAACATTTCCAGAACGCCAGATTATTTTGCAAAACGCAACGGGGTTTTTTGGACTAACTTGAAGTCATAATAATAAATAGATTCTTCAGAAAGAAGTCTTGAAGTCATTCTGTGCACCTCAAGAAAACCTACAAAAACTCGGAATTGGGTCTTTGCAAATCAAAATATAAAGTGTGCGGTGATTTAAAAATCCTGGGCATGTTGCTTGGACAACCATCTGTGAATGTTCCTGCATGAAACTTTGGTGCCTCCCCGTAAGTTATTTTACCACTGCTTCACAGGAAGCTGGGATTGATGAAGCAATTTGTAAAGTCAGTTTCTGGACCTCAAAATTATGGATTTTTCAACATCGGTTTTTGCGAAAACTATTAATGTTGCGAAAAAAATCATGACGAGCTTTTTGTAGATAATGAAGTACTCTTCATTTTTCCCCTGTATAAAAATTCTCTAAATGCCACATTTTAGGAGATATTCACGGAAAACCAATTTTTGGAATTTTGTGGCCGGGAATACCCCCCCAAAGCGGCGATGAGGTATGCGAAATGTCTGGATGTTCAATTACTAGTCAAACCCTACCCTTCACGGAATATTCATGAACCGGCAGGATTTTTGTACACTTTGCCTACTTTTCATCCTTCATTTACTGGCTAAAATAATTTTTTTGTTTCGCTTCATACTTGTTCTATTTTCGGCTCGCAATTAAAATTATAAACATTGGTAATACAGTTCCGGGAGGAAGGGGGATGGAATTTTTTTTAGGAACTTTGCTGCGCTTTATCTTTTTTCCGATTGTCGATATTTGCAATAGTTTCTGAGATATCTGCGAAAAAACTAAACCCCTGTAATTTTTATCGACCCCATTTCAAATTTTCCAAAAATTTTCGAATGAGCCCTAAATCATAATTTTTGGTGCCCTTGATGATGTTTTCACCAAAATAGCTCTTGTTGACTAGACTAGTGGACAAGTAATTATATCTCTAAATTTAATTAAGACCAATTTAAACTTATATGAAGATTGAAACATCTACTGGTAATTGTTTTTAAAACTATGAATTATCAACTTGTTCACTTTCTCTGTACATAACTTCATCAATACTGGAATCGTCTAATCGGATCACCAAATGTTCAGTTAATATATCAGCTTTGATTTTGCGTCTTATGTAACAGCATTCAATTGTTTTCACTTTCAAATTCAAATTCTTTTATTATTATTATTATTTAATTTTATTTATTTTAAATTTTCTGCAACATTATGATTTCTATTAGATTTAAATCTATACACTGTGTTCATTTGAAAAAGACCCACCCTTAATATTTCAGATAGGCGACATATTAGAAAGACATGCCGAAACACGCCAACTTTTAACTTGAGGGAGACACTTTTTGGCGCTAATGTTATAAATATCAGATTCACGCCCTCCCTTCTGGAGCTACCCTTTGAATTTTTTCAAATGGCATTAGGTATCAAGTCATACCTCATTTGAAAGGTCTGGTAAATCTCTATTCAACCATTTTGTTTTGCCTTTGATACCAACCTTCCATTGTTATTTAATCGTTGTTTAAAATTGGCTCTTTTTCAACTTTTATTGCCTGAATGTTAAAGGTGGACACTTTGAACACATCATGATCAAATAACAGTTATGTCTTTGGCTTTGTAGTTCCTTCAGGTGTTCCCCAAGGATCACACATAGGACCACTTTTGTTTAACATTTTCGTCAACGACATCCAGAACTGTTTTATAAACTCTCAATTCTTATGTTTTGCTGATGATCTAAAATTGTATTTGACTGTACGTTCATTAGAGGATTGTCAGAATCTTCAAGCAGATTTAGATAATTTATCTCGGTGGTGTACTGCCAATGGCATGGAACTGAATCCAGCAAAATGTCAGTTTATTAATTTTAGTAGAAAGCGTCACCCTATTGTTTTTATCTATAACATTAACCAAACACCTCTTATTAATGTGTCAGAAGTTAAAGATCTTGGTGTTGTGATTGACTCTACCATGTCTTTTCGGCCCCATATATATGTTTCAATTAATAAGGCATTAAGGATGCTTGGTTTTATCAGAAGGATAACTTGTGACTTTCGAAACGTGCAATGTCTTAGAATACTTTACTTCTCCCTTGTTAGACCTCTTATTGAATATGCATCTTCTGTTTGGAATCCCTTCTATACGAACCATATTCACAACATTGAACAAATACAAAGAAAATTTCTAAGACTCATTGCCTATAAATCTGGAATTCATCCTGTTCACACCTACCACCTAAATTACCATGATTTGCATTCCCAGTTTATGTTGGAGCCAATTCTACTCTCGATTGTCCTACTCTTTTGTTGAATATTGGTTTTTCCGCACCAACTAGATCTACTAGAAATAGTGTTACTTTTTCACAACCACACTACTATACTAATTATCGCAATAATTCGTTCATCCCCAGGTCCACAAGATTGGCCAATCGATTGAATCTTGATTTCTTTACATCTTCTTCTGAGTTTCGCCGACAACTCCAAATTTGTAATTTTTAAAAAATATTTTTAGTTGTTATTGTAAGTGATATGTGCTTTATCTTATGTGTTAATTAATGTATCTATAAGTTTATGGTTTTTTCTATTTATATATATATTTTTTTTCTTTTTTTTTAAATTCTGTGTATCAATTATTGTACTCTATTGTATTTAATGGGTTCTAGCCCGTCAATAAATAAATAAATAAATAAATAAATAAATGTCTTGTTAATAGTTGTCTTTTCACTATTTGTAAATTTTTTATTCTTTAAAGAGTCTTTCTATCATAACACAATACGGGGGCATACGAAAAGTTGAAAGAGAGCCAATTTTAAACAACGATTAAATAACAATTGAAGGCTGGAATCAAAGGCAAAACAAAATGATTGAATAGAGATTTACCAGAACTTTTAAATGAGGTGTGACTTGATACCTAACGATATTTGAAAAAATTCAAGAGGTATCTCCACTCCAGTAGGAAGGGGGTGAATCTGACATTTATGACATAAGCGCCAAAAAGTGTCCCCCTCAAGTTAAAAGTTGACGTGTTTCGGCATTTCTTTCTAATATGTCCCATTTTTTAAATATTAAGGGTGGGTCCTTTTCAAATGAACACAGTGTATATATATGACGAATACAATAATGTGATATTTATAATTAATATCACTTTTGAAGCCAAAAGTTTTGGGTCGCTAGCTAGCTAGAATTTTTTAAATGGTAATTCCTTGCTTATCATAATATATTATATTCAACACAAAGCATTTTAAAAGATTTTTTAGTGGAAATACATTAAATAGAAAAGTTACATTTACAGACCCAACACTCATACTCTTACTAATATTTTGCAAGTCTTTCAAAATCGACTTGAATATTGTGATGAGGTAAATGGCATGCAATTTAAACACTTAATTAAATAGTTTATAAGTATTCTTCGAATTTGTATTCGATACATTATTATGAATTATATAACGTTCATTTGTCGTTAATATTATTGTTATGTAATACAACATAAATTACTTGTAACGGTACGTTCATAATACGGTGATAGAGTCGGAATAGCTTTATAAATATAAATTTGTTCTCTTTAGTACGACCCTTTACTACCTACTTCTCTTATTCATTGTTAAGCTACGTTTATATAATAGAATTGAATTTTATTACGGTTAATAAAAGTTAAAAACATATTTATTGTGAGAAACACTTTACGACTTGGCAGGTATTCTTAAAAGTTGTAGTCAAATCAGCCTCATAGGCATAGGGATTAGATGTAACAAATAAGACAATTCTATACTAAATTTCCTATTGCATAGGAGCACAAGAAAGGGTCGTTAGCCATAAAGCGGCAATAAACCATTGGCGATACATATATAAATTTATCCTAATACAAAAGTATTTAACATAATAAAAAAAACTGTAAGACCCATCCCTACCCTACCCGGCAAAACCCTTAAACTGACTGCACGACACTGGCCACCGGCTTATCATATTAATGAATTCTTAACCATTGTGCCGAATTTTACGAACCTATTGTATTTGAGGCGATACAGGACATGTCGATTTAATTTTGGTAAAACCCACCTGTCTTATCATTTTATTCCACATAGAAAAAAAGAAAGACTCGCCCTATATGTACAGTACTTTTGAATAAATAATGAGGCACTTTGCTCCTACGGAAAAAGAAATGTATAGGTAAATAATGCAAAAATTTCAATATTTTCAATCATTGTTCATGAATTAGAGAACCAACAGGACGGCGATGGCAATCCAGCTCTAGATGAAAATTTGTTGCACTTCCAGCAAGACGGAGCACATCCCCATTACGCAGTAGCAGTTAGGGACTGGTTAGACAATAATTATCCAAATAGATGGATTGGAAGGAGAGGTCCCATTGAGTGGCCACCTAGGTCACTAGACTTACCGCCACCTGATTTTTTCCTGTGAGGTCACCTTAAGTCGGCTGTTTATAAAACTAAACCAACCTCAATCGACGATTTACGACGATTAATTATTAGTCAAGCATGTCGTGATATTACTAAAGCAACATTTGCCTACGTTCGTATAGAGTTTGAAAATAGATTGTACTATTGTTTAAAAAACAATGGAAACCATTTTGAACATTTACTAAATTAATTAATATTTTTGTAGTTCGAACACTTTTTAATTTTGTTGTCAAATAAATTTTTCTGTTTTATTGTTACACCCTGTATAATTATGACTTAGACCGTTGGAAAGCATTTTCTACGGGCTTTCTAACGACGTTTCACAAGTAGGAGATTGCCATTAAAATTTTTGTAGGTGGGGTAGGTGGGGCATATGGGGTTGATGGGGGTGCGTTCTCTCTCATGTCATTTTAGTTCCTCCTCTCTACCCTAGAAACGGTTTTGGAATTTTTTTGAGGTACAGCCCATTGTAAGTTTTAAAATTGACACCCTGTATTTGTTATAAAAATTAACAAGTAATACGAACAAACAATCTTCAAATATTACTTAGTTTATGCAGTAACATTAAAAGTGCAAAATGTCAACAAGTTCATTACTTTCCATTTTCACGCATTTTGAGTGAAAATAGAAAATATCTCAATTAGCATGGTCATATCATTTCGTAATCACAATATATTAGGGATCCTTTGAATCTCTAAAAGATGCCGATAAAAATAAGTATTAAATTTAAGCAGCGTCACTTTCTCTTTATTGCAAAAGTCGGTAAGAGAGAAACATGAAACACGTTTCGATGATTATATTATTTTATATCTACCAATCAATGGTTTTGCCAATACATTTAGATTGAAAAAAAAATGAGATTTAAAATAATAATCAGTTGATTTTTTTTTGTTCGAGAAAGATATTACAGTTTGATTTTAAATTATCCTTCATTGGATATGCAAATATTGAATTCTACCCTGTTATAGCCTATAGGAGAGCTAGTCCTCTTCAGGGTTTGGTTGATTAAAATGGCAAGTGAATTTAGGGTCGCGGTAGGGACTGAAAAATACCTGAAGTGTGTGTTTTGCACTGAAAAGTGCGTTTTTTGTTTGTGTTGCTGCGCCTCGCAGTCGGAAACTCCTCTCCAGTTGCTCTGTTGCTTTTTCGAGCACTTTCCGTTTAGTTTTTCCTGATTTCGGTGCACTTCTTCGGTGGAATTTCGCTGTTTCGGCGCGTGGTGGTGAGGTGAAGATGTGTTATTTGTCGGAGGTTAAGAGATTGACGAGAACTTGAAATATGCCTTGTTGCCATCTCCTTGAACAGAGCAGTTGTGGTTGTAATAGGATGGTATGAGATGCCGGAGCGTCTCGATTACCGTTCTACGGGAGAATGGAATTGTATTCATTAAGATAACACAAGTTATCTCAAGAATTTTTTGGTCGAATGGTATGGCAGGTTTTGTAAGTGTAATGGGAGCTGTTTCCTCGGGTTAAAAGGTAGGGAGTTGACTTTTCGATCGTATGAAGTTTGGTCACCACCACAGTTCCTGCAAGAAGGCTTTTTGGCCTACTTGCATTTGTCGGACCTGGTTTCGTCGCCACCACAGTTGGGACCGGTGTCAAGCTTGACTTTATAATCGATGACGGAGTGGCCTAATTTTGTACAATTACTACAATATTTCGGGACGGGTGATGGTTGATTTTTTTTTCGGGTCGAGATGGGAAACTCATGTACGAATGGGTCCAGGACCCAAACAGTGTTGGACTCATCCCCAAGGGATGCCTACCAACCAAACCCACCTCAAACTCGCCGTTATCCCCGCATTGGAATCACTACCCTAGCATACTTCGAGACGGGCGGCGGTCCCTCGCACACTCTCTACTCACACCGTCGTCTTCTCCCTATTATCACTCCTACCTCTCATGCCATATCGAGTCCTTCTCTCCCCCTAACCATGCTCTCTACTACGCCACTCACATCCATCCATTCCTCCTCCCCCCTCAACATTATCCCCACCATGTTCTCCCAGTACACCGCCTCCCCTAGTTTCCTCTCCAACTTCTTCGTTCCTCCAGCATCCAAACACATGCCCCACATCATCCTCTACTTCACACCTCTCGCACACTCCAGTCTCTCTTTTCCCAATCTTGTGGAAGTACCCTACTCTCGACCCGTGCCTAGTGAACACCTGTGTCAAGAAGTAGTTCACCTCCCCTTAATTTCCGGTCTATCCAATCTCTCTTATTCTCAATCGCTCCTTTTAGCGCGCACTCATACTCCTCCCACCTTCTCTCAATTTCCTCCTCCATCCATTCCTGTACTTCCTTTCTGGTCGCACCCCTCCAACGTCTGTTCCTGGATCTAGCCATCACGTCCAATGGGTAGGACCTTAACAGCACCGCTGCTGCCATTCCACCCACCGTCCTGTACCCCTGCGCCACCCTCAGCAGTATCCCTCTCTGCACCCGCAGGAGTGGCCTAACCCTCGGATTCATCCCCGCTTTTTCACCCCACACCTCCACACCGTACTCTGCTCTATCGTCCTACCAATTACCCTCCTCTTCCACTCTCCCGGCCCTTTCACATTACACATCAATCTCCCCAGCCATGCTGCCCTCACTTTCCCCTTCTCTGCCGTCTTTAACATATGAGTTTTGAAGGATAATTGGCTATTCAACCACACCCCTAGGTATTTTACAGACTCCTCCATACGAATTCTCCTTCCCTTCACCATCACCCCCACTTACCTCGTCTTGCTCTCTCTCTCTACACTAGTAACTCCACCGCCTTATCTTCCGCCACTTCCAGTCCGCACCGCTCTATCTTCTCCACGATCTTCCTACACATTATCTCCGCCTTTCTTTCTATCTCCGCCTCTTCCTTTGACGTACATACCAGACACATCGTCCGCATGCACATCCCTCTTCACATACTATCGCACAAACCTTATCAAACACACACTTCCAGAGCGTCGGTCCAAGAACCGAGCCCTGGGACACTCCAGCCTCCGTCTCATACCTCCTCCCTCTAGAGTCTATTATCACACGCCCCGTCAGGTAGTCCTCCACCAGGTTAACCAACCCCTGCCCCACTCCAAGCCTCAGCAACGCGCTCAACACCGCACGTTTGCTGACACTGTTGAACGCGTTCCCGACGTCGAAGAACACAAGTACTGCCAATTTCTTGTTCCTCCAGCTGCCTTCCCTAACTCTTTCCACCAAGTCCATCACGCTGCCCAATGCCAAGATGCATGATTTCTCCTTCATAAACTCGTGCTGCTTTACCCTAAAACCCCCATTCCTACAAACTTCCTCCTCAATCCTATCCTTTATTATCCCCTCCATCAATTTACCCATACCACACAGCAGGCTGATAGGCCTGTAATCACCCGCCCGCTTTCCCTCTCTACCCGCCTTCTTAAGTAGTATCACCCTAGCCATCTTCCATCCTTCCGGGAATTCTTCCTCCCTCAGCAACCTGTTGAATAGTTCTCATAAATACTCTCCATTATCATCCAACAGCCTCTTCATGATATCACCCCTCAGGCCATCTATCCCTGGGGCTTTCCTTACTTTAATGTTTCTCCCCCCCTCCTCTACTTCCCACTTCTCTACCGGCCTTATCCCCCTCATTTTCCCTACCCCCCTAGTATCCTGGATTTCTGGGTCGTAGTTGATTGGAATTTGAAATTTCACATCTGTGATTGAGGCCGTGAAGGAAAATTCCTTTGGAAAGAGCCTGGTAAAATTGAGTTTCAGAGTTTGTGATGACTCTGATTAAGGAGGTTGGAGAGTTTGTGGCTTTGGAGATGACCCTCCAGCATTTTAGGAAGTTGATTTGAAGGTCTTTGAGAAGATCAAAGATTTCTTCGTTGGAGATATTTTTGTCAATATTAGAGATGACGAAGGAGAAATTTGGGATGTGGCTATTTTCTGGAGGCAGGAGTTTGCGAGTGGATAGGTGAGTATATCACTTTTTGTTATCTCCAATTGCATTTTGAATTGGAGAATTTTTGGGCAAATGTTCTTCGGAATTTTGAGTAGGGCTGTGCAGTTTGGGTATGCTTTAAGGTTAGAGATTTGGCCTCTTAATATTTCATTTTTGCTCAGAAGGATGAAAAGTTCCTGCTGAGAGCAGAATTTGGGTGGAAGGTTGCGTGGGTTGAGGGTTTGGAGTGGAGTTGTTGATGAAGATGAATTTGAGAGGATTATTTGGACGAAGAAGTCCGAACTGAAGCTTCTTCGTTGATTTTGCTGTGGATTGAGACTCCATGAATTGAGGAGGCTTGAGAAGAGCGTGAAGATGGGATAGATGAACTGCCTGGGCGTAGGACAAATTGCTGTGTGGAATGGAAGTTGGATCTTGTATGGCTATAAGTTTACTTATAATAGATATTTGCTCTGAAGAAAGATTTTTGAAATATTTGGCTAAGTGAGGGGGATTTTCGTAGTGAGGTGAGTTGGGTCGTGGAACAGGAGTTTCCATCAACTGGCGGGGTTTGGATTTATTTGTACTGCTGGAGGGTGTCTCAGAGGCAAAGAGCTTATCAGATATATTTATACTCATAGAAAAGGGGGGAAATAACATTTTAATTTTTTCTTATTCTTTACAACATTCGATATTTTTTTAGACGCCGTCAATTTTAAATCGGCCAATCAGAATTTTCCGTTTCTCCCTATCCCTTGTCCTGAAATGTCTTAACGTTTTTATTTTCGCTCTGCTCAAAAATCATTAGGTGGCCGTGTCTTCGAATGATAAGTTTAGTGCTGGTGCTGCATACGGTAAAAAAAACTCCATTTCAGATAGATTTTTCATATAAAGAATTGGACATAAGGCGATAAAAATAAGTCAGAATTTGAAATATTTACATGCATATTGTTTCGACTTTTAAATTTATATCGCAAATCTTTCTCTAATTCCTGCTCGTCGTCGCATTAGCCACCCCACTCTTCAACCCTAACCATAAGACAATTGACGTCTGTCAACGGTCGCTTCCATTTTTTCAACGCCACTAACGAAACCCCTTTTCGCTATCGACTTTCTTCGAGGATCTACCTCCATTTTTACGCTTTTATATCTTTCTTATCTAAATTGCGTGGTAAGCACAGCAGCTAGTATACGGTTAACGGTTAAGTATACCGTTGAAAACTAAGTATACCGTTGAAAACTAAGTATACCGTTGAGAACTAAGTATACCGATGAGAGCTAGGATACCATTAGCTGCTAGGATACTATTAACTGCTAGGAGATTATTAAGACACCCTCAAGATACCTCCAGGTACACTTCTCTGCACATCCTTCCCGGAGAAGATATTTACTTAAGATAAGTACCATAAAAGTACAGGCCTAATTTTTTTGTTCTTTCCTGGAAGAATAAAATTGATGTTTTAACTTCTCTTTTTAATTTCTTATTCACCCGGCTGTAAGAGCTGTAGGGGATCGTGTTCGGGATAACGAAAGTTTTTAATTTTTTTTAATTAATATTTTAATTTCTACAAAAAATTCAAGGAAAGAATTCCAATTTAAAAATTCCCTCTCTCTTCTACAACAATACAATAGTGAGTGAAAATGAAGAAATCAGCAACATTCTAGCAAAAAGGTTTGAATCAAAATTAAAATGTAAAGTTAATTTTATACCTCCCTCTATAGACAAAGCTCCCTACCCATGCTCTATGGCTAAATCGCAAGATATTTCCTCTCTTAACTGCTCATTCTCCTTTTTAGAGCTCACCTCAACTCTTAATAGCTGCAAAAATACTTCCTCCGGTCCTGATGACATCCCGTACATATTTCTTAAAAAACTCTCCAATATAGGTTTACACAAGCTTCTAGAAATTTACAATTTAATATGGACCACCAACCAATTCCCTAACCAATGGCGTACTTCTACGATAATTCCCATTAAAAAGCCTGAACAAGCTGTTACCTCCCCAAATTCTTTCCGCCCTATATCACTTACCTGTACCATGTGCAAATTATTAGACAAGATGGTTAATAAGCGGCTGCTATGGTTTCTCGATAAACATAATATAATCTTAAAAGAACAGTCGGGATTCCGAAAAAATAGATCGACCCAAGACAATCTGGTTCTTCTCCAATCCCATATCTCTGGTGCCCTTAATAAAAAACAAGAGGTCATTGCAGCTAAACTGGATATCGACGGTGCTTTTGATTCGGTTAGCAGACAGTCAATTCTAAATAAACTAACTTTACTAAATATCTCCGGACACATATTTCATTTTATTCGGAATTTCTTAACTTCAAGGACATACAAAGTCTTTACTAATGGAATTTTCTCGCCAATCTTCATCCAGACTGATGGAGCTCCCCAAGGGTCGGTTATAAGCCCCACTCTATTCAATCTAGCAATAAACGATATTTGCTCTGATCTCCTTCCTCCCATTAAGTATGCCTTATATGCTGACGATTTGGTTATTTACTGTCATGGTACAACTATTTCTACTACAACCAATCTAATTCAGTCAGCAATAAACATCCTAAGTAAAAATATAAGCCACTTAGGATTAACCTTCTCACAAACAAAATCCAAAATTATTAAATTCAGTAGACGACCACCTACACTACCCCCTACTATCCTCATTAACAATGACCGCCTTCCCGTTGTTGATCACTGTAAAATACTTGGTCTAACATTCGACTCTCTGCTTACCTGGAAACAACATATTCGAGAAATCAAAGGTGACTGCTGCAAAAGACTAAACATTATTAAAATCCTCTCGCATTACCACTGGGGAGCAGACGAAAACTCTCTTATAAAAATATACAGGGCCATTATCCGTTCAAAATTAGATTATGGATGTCACATATATATCTCGGCCGCAAATTCTGATCTCAATCTCTTAAACTCGGTGCATAATGCAGCTCTACGCCTTTGTTTAGGTGCTTTTCGATCCTGCAGAAAGCCTTTACTGCGATGCTAATGAGCCCCCTCTTTGGATCAGACGGCAGCAGCTTCTGCTTTCTTATGCAGCCTCCGTATCGTCTAACCACCTTAATCCTGTCTACCCACTTTTCACATCAACTTCTAACAAATCTCACAACTTTTCAACCATGCCATCATTAAAATCTGTCCCTTTGATTTTATCACAGCTGCTTGACGGCGTTAACCTCAAACAAACTGGTCCCCTTCCTATTCCCTCTACTCCCTCATGGACTATAAACCTTCCTAAATTTAACACATCCCTTATGAGATACAACAAGCACACAACACCCAAACAATTAATTAAAAATGTTTTTAATGAAATAATAACTAATAACCAATACGATTTAGTATTATACACTGATGCATCCAAAAGTGAAACAGGAGTAGGCTGCGCTGTTACAACGTCTCGAATTGCCATAAAATCTTCCCTAATCCCATCAATATGTAACGTTCACACAGGCGAACTATTCAGCATTCTACAGGCCATCATTTCAATCTCTCCACCCCCAAGCTCGTTGCCATATGTACAGACTCACTTGCTTCAATTTTATTCATCCAAAATATATTTACCCATCATCCTATTGTCCAATCCATACATGACTCCTACCAACTTATCTCATCCCAAGGAATAACAGTTTCTCTAATTTGGTTACCTTCCCACATTGGCATCGAGGGCAACGAACTTGCTGAACAACAGGAAAAAAATGCTACTACACTCACCGTCACAGACAATGTAATTATTGGAAAGGATTTAAAATCACAGAGTAACATGGCAACAGCATTGGGACACTGTTGACACAACCCTTCGCCAAATACAGCGCTCAATTGGTCATCCCCAACCTAGTTGCTTCGCAGGTCTCTCAAGGCATGACTTAGCTGCGATAAGAAGAGTAAGGATTGGCCATTCAAGACTTAGCCATGGTTACCTAATGTCTACTACCCCCAGACCCATTTGTTCCAACTGCAACTCTAATTTAACCATGAAGCACATTTTGACCGAGTATCACAAATATACCGTCCAAAGACAACAGTTTCAGCTAAGCCTAAACTACAAAGAAATCCTCAGCAACTCTGAACAGATTTCCTTTCTACTCCAATTCCTCAAAGACGTTCAACTTTACCGTGAACTATAGAATAATTCTGTGTGCATTCATATTATATATTCGTATCAATGATTTTATACTCAATATTTTGTAACCGCTCCCGTGCAAGTCGCCATAGTAGCCGAGCACGTTAATTTAAATTAAAAAAAAATGTCTACAAGGTGTTTCTACCTTTTTCACCTTAGTTTTCTTTTTATTTAAATTCATTTTGTTCTTTCGTCGACGTCTAAAAGGTAGTGGCGCCCTAAAACTTCTTATAGTCGGACAACCTCTGACATACCTAGTGCCGCACCAACATGGAGTAGAACCACCCTTGAGAAGAGTCTCATGCCGCCATCTGTCTCGAGTGGTCACCCTAGCGCCCAAGTGACAAACAACCGACGGGTACGGTTACAATACTTTGTTATGAAGTGGACTCAAATACTCTGCTTCTGCGAGAACTTAGAAGTACTTAGACGGAAGCACTTTGGAGAGGAATTAATACAACCATTACAACTACTGAAACTCCCTTCAGTCAAACTAGTGGCCTTTATAGAAGTCACGAAGCTTCTGGAATGGAAGTAGATAACATGGGAAATGGTAGAAAGATTCAGTTCAAATGCCTGGGCTGTTGAGCACAACCCAAACTAATGAATGAATGACCCCTTTTTTTAATATCTTGGAACGTTCGTTGTTACCACATAACTTATTCAATGTTTTTGGGAATTTTTGCGCTATGAAATAAATTAATTAAACTATTGCATGGCCACCAAGGTGGCCGCATCTTAGACCATCAGATTTCCATGTGTAATCATAGTCATAAGAAAAATGATCTCTGTAAACAAGTAAAAAGAGGATTAGCAAATAATGTTATTATCATCATCGTTGATGAAAGAAAATATCAGAAATGGTTCTCGATAATAGTAAAAAATCTCTTAAATATATCAATAAAAATTTAATTAATGCTGGTTTCTCCACTCGAATAATGTCTACCTACAAACGTTATAAACAAACTACACACTCAATGCATGTTTAAAATGTTAATGGTTTTCAACAAATCCTCTTTGATATACGTCACTAAATGACACCATTGTCACTGATTTCGATTTCAGTTAATCCTTTTACCGGTATTTGATAACATAACCGTACAATATCCAGCTATACTATATTTCTTTTTCCATAGAAGCAAAGTGCCTCATTATTTATTCAAAAGTAGTATAAATATAGGTTGAGTCTTTCTTTTTTTTTCTATATATGGAATAAAATTATAAAACAGGTCGGTTTCACCAAAATTAAATCGATACGTCCTGTATCGCCTCAAATACAATAGGGTCGTAAAATTCGGCACAATGGTTAAGGATTCATTAATATGATAAGCCGGTGGCCAGTGTCGTGCAGTCAGTTTAAGGGTTTTGCCGTATAGGGATGGGTCTTATAGTTTTTTTTATCATGTTAAATAATTATGGCATTTCATTGTTAAATCAAATGAATTTTGAATATTTTCCGGAACAACACTGGTCTAATGGATTAATTTTTTGTGTGTAATTTTATTGTATCATATAGTTTTGGGGATTGTGGATTCTTCTTCAAGTGTCAGTTTTTCAGAGATTTAACATAAAATACTTGCAAGGTTTTAGTTTGATCTCTATAAATTTCTATTATATGTATTTTCAGTACTAATAATAATTCATAATCTTGAAGAGTAGCATATCTTGATCAGATTTTGTGATTGGTTATTTCATTTTGTATATTTTTTAAAAGCTTTATTTCTAGATTTATCATTATTGAAGCATTTGGCTCTTAATACTGTAAAAATTACTTACTAATAATATGATACTTTCCCAACTTTTGCACTATTAAATAAACCCGACAAATGAAACCATTTAGGTCTTCAACCGAAAAATGTAACGCCAATGGTTTATTGCCGCTCTACGGCTATCGACCCTTTCTTGTGATCATATGCAATAAGAAATTTAGTATAATCATTTATTCCACCAAATATAAATCACATTCACGAAACAATTGTTATATTTCGTTAAGGATCGATCTTTGTAAGTTCGTTGAAAATAATCACACTAGTTTTAAGGTCGTAGAGTTCCAAGCGTTCTAAAGGTGGGTCCACAATAAACTCAGGGGGAACATTTTATGGCTGCTTGTGGTAACCTGTTTCAGTAAATATATAAATTATTATCGTAAACACTCTTTCCACACCAACAAAGCTCATTTAAGTCACAGTATAATGTGGTGCGTTGATCATATAAAGACAGCAGTGGCTGCAATAAGCTCATTTAACATATTTTTTATTGCAATTTCTGAAAGAGCGCATCTCATTTGTAGGGTATGCAAAATTTTATAATTTTCTGATACTATATAAGGAGTACGCTTTAGTACTTTCGCAGGCTCTTCCTTTTTTCTCTTACCCTTGTTAACCGGAGAGGGAGTGCTGGTTTCAGAGCGAATTCTTTTACCCTGCACTTTTGCTCCTGGACCAGATGGTACTGACGACGTTGCAGCTGAGGCAGTTTTTCCAGACCTGGATTCTTGGTTTCCACCGACTTTGGCTTCCTCAATCGCACGTTTACGTCGTTGCGCTCCCGAAAGTCGGGGATCGTTTAGGCTAACACTTCCTAAACTGGTAGTAAGGAGATCTTCTGATAGGCTCTTATTCACTCCAGAAGTTTTTCTCTGCTCCCTTTGCAACTTTGGATCTAAAACTGTATTCACTGGTCCTGAAGGGCTACTGGTCTCTTCACATAAACGGTATCACTAAGAGCACAAAAAGCCTAAAGGCTGAAATGCCGAGGTCTTTAAGCCTCTGACTGGTGGTGCCGAATCAATCAATCAATCAACAGTCAGATATAGCTTTTTAAAATGCCAGTAGTTGGTTCTGGTTATAATAATAAAAGGGTTGAAAGATATTTTTATGAATGTTTATCAATATTTTACAGCAGTAATGGGAAGGAAGGGTTGATGTTTTGGCTCAAAAAAGAATTTACAGGTAGTAGATAATCGCCTAATAGTATAATATTTAAGTTGAGAAGTCAAAAAGTAGTAAAAAAAATCACAAAAGAATCAGTTTCGTTTTGACCACAAAGCTCGTTGGCACACTGTTTATGAAAGCAAGGATGCTCAAAGCAATTAAAACAATGATGAAAAAAATGGCGACTACTACCACAGCGCTCAGATCTGATCAGTTGACAAAACACGCGTTCTGCAGGAAATTGATGATCGTTCCGGTAGCGCTACGTTGGGATGAACGCGACCAATGTTCCTATGTGCTGCTTTTGGTGTAGACGTAGCTTTAGCTTTGTGTAAACAAAATTACCACTATCCTCAAAAAATCGGAATAAATTGACCTCACCTTTGCTTAAACGGAGAAAATCGAATATAAAACATTGCTAATTTTTTCATCCACCATAACTCACCAAATTCCATGAGATTTTAACCAAAATTTAGGTTTTATTACAGTTAATATAAGTACAATAAAACCCTCGGAATATGGGATAGGTCACTATAGAACAGAAATTGCATTCAATTATATAATTAGGCCAGAAAGAGTTGTAACGGTAAATGTGTGCTTTTAGTTGGGCGCCAATTTGTAACGGTATATGTCTGTACCCCACAAAGGGCACCAGCTCGAAGGGCTCCGGCTAGAGACTCCTCTCAAGGGTGATTCGACCCCAAGTTTATGCTGCACAAGGATAACAGAAGGGTTGTAAAAGTTGAGGGCGCCACTACCTTTTTAACGATAAAAACTACAAAAAACTAAGGCGGAAAAGGTAGAAACGCCTTGTAAAATTTAAATAAGTTAATAATAAAAAAGTTACTAAAAATCACCCCGGGCGATATCTCCCTCAACTTTTATAGTTGAGGATTTAAAAAAATGAAAGATACGAGTTAAAACAAATTTATTCTGCCACAGGAACTGAAGAACGGAATTTAATAGAGGAATTTGTACTTTTATAGGTACTTAGCTTAGATGAAGTGGTTTCCTGGAGAAGTCAGGTCTTGATCTGAACTGATGTGTACTGTTCTAGGGCGGTATTTTGGGGTTCTATCCTTGGCTTTATATCCTCGGGTTGTATCCTAGGCTATATTCTTGGGGTTATATTCTAGCCTAGGGTTATATTCTTGGGTTTATATCCTCGGCGTTATATTCTAGCCTAGGGATATATTTTCGGGTTATATCCTAGCCTAGGGGCTGTGCTTACCTAGAAGTACAGGTGGATCAGGGATTTATAGGAAATTGAATGTAATGGCACATTATGTTGGTCAGCTTTTCAGGTTAAAGAAAAGGAAGGCAGTTATTTGAAAGTCAAAAAATTTATTTAATTTACTGAAAGCTTTCCAACATTATATGTTCCATGTTAAAACAGTAAAAATAGCAATTATCGACTAAATTCAAAAAATATACCAATGATCCGAAAGAAACTAATCATAGCAAAAAGTTATTTATTTAGTTATATGAAAAAATATCGTGCTTAGGAAATATATGGAACCGGCACTGGCGTTACGAAAGAATATTTTATAGGTTAATAGTAATTTATAAAAATGTTATTTTATAATTAAAAGAGTTATTTCGCAACTGAAAAAGCTTGATTATGTTTGTATAAAAGTAAAACAGTGAATTATAAAAGAATATTTGGTTTAAAACTACCATATTAGTATAAAAGAACAGTTTATGACCACGTGTTGAATTTAATTTCGTCTATCTCTGTAAAAAAATAAAGAATGCATACGAAAATTATATCAGACAGTACTTTAGAAGAAGCTTATTAATTATAAATTATGATTTTGAACTTACCACAGCAAAATTCATAAGATAGGTACTTAAGAGATGAAAGATAGCGAAAGATGATGTTTTCCCTTAGACGGTCGATAACAAAAAGGGGTGTTTCACGTGGCGTTGTGCAAAAATGGAAGCGTCTGTTGGCAGACGTCAATTGTCTAACGGTCAGGATTGAAGAGTTTGGGATCACAGAACTATAATTGGATGTGGCTAGTGACGACGAGCGCTAATTAAAAGGATTTATTCTGTAAAATCGAAACAGGTCGATAGACATGTTACAGAGTATGTGCTGCAACCTATGAACAACATAAAAAAGGTGGCTCGAGCAACTCTGGTTTTGAAAATATAGTGATTAAATTTTATTACAATGAATATAACTCGATTTTAACAATAAGGATAAGTTCAATTTATTAACATACTTTACTATTACACCTTATAACTACTTAAGATTACTAAATATATTAGTATCTATCCTTTATATTTTAACTGAAGAGCATAATGACTACAACTAAATTAGAATGAATATTGATTACATTATGAATTAATCTGAATGTCAACTCTATATTTTATATTACGGTTCAAGTTCGATGATATTTAGTATTTACTGTTAAATGTTTATTTACGTGATGAACTTGACTCGGTACCTGCCGACCTCGATATATGTATCTAATCTGTTTTATAAAAGCTTCTAATTTTGCGTTCCACAGTGAAATGTGCTTTATCGATACTCGAAGTATCGATACGTTAACGATCCGGGATTTTGCAAATTTTGACGTTTTTTCGGTAAAAAACACCTTTTTGGGGGGTGGAAAAAGACATTGCGATTTCCGTCCAAAGTTGAGTTCCTAGAATAAAAAGTTGATTATAAAAGTTGTAGATCTTGAGAAAATCTACAACTTTTTCATCAGTGACTTTTTCACATAACCTCAAAATTTGCTCGAAAAACGCAAAAAACTGCATTTTTCGTTTTTTATTTTTGGTTTCGTTAAAAAATGTTCGATTTTGATGAAAATTTAGTAGAAGGTAGTTTTGATAGTCACAAACCATGAAAAAAAATTTCGAATTAAAATATTGGAAATTTTTCGAGTTATGACGTTTTTTCGGTAAAAAATACTTTGGGGGGGGGGGGCTGTGGAAAAAGACATTATTGCGATTTCCGGCCAAAGTTGAGTTCCTAGAATAAAAAGTTGATTATAAAAGTTGTAGATCTTGAGAAAATCTACAACTTTTTCATTAGTGACTTTTTCACATAACCTCAAAATTAGCTCGAAAACGCAAAAAACTGCATGTTTCGTTTTTTATTTTTAGTTTCGTCAAAAATTGTTCGATTTTGATGAAAATTTGGTAGAAGGTAGTTTTCATAGTCACAAACCATGAAGAAAAATATCAAATTAAAATATTGGCAATTTTTCGAGTTATAACGTTTTTTCGGGGGTAATATTCCTATAGTGCATTTAATTTTTCCGGAAAAATTCGGAAAAACGAGTTTCTAAGTAATTTGTTTTAAGAAATAGCATGAGCGAGAGTGGTTTTAAAAACCCGAGTCGAAGACGAGGATTTTTCCACTCTCACGAATGCTATTTGTTAAAACAGATTACTTAGAAACGAGTGTTCAAATTTTTCCACAGGAAAAATTGGATGCACGAGGGATATTTGGTAAGATTATTTCCTAAATAAACATTTTATTTTAATACAACATTTTTTTTAATTAAAATAATAAGAACAATAATTAATAAGAACAATATAACTTTCAAGCTAGGAAATGTCAAACTTGCATGAAATTTTTTCGATTTTTTTTTCGGAAAAACTGCTGACAGCTAAGTTGACAGTTGTTAAGTAATTTTTCCCCTTAAAATTTATATTTGACATACCAATTCTTGATAGCGATTGGTCAAAATTAATAGGAAGGAAATAATCAGTAAAAAACACTTTTGGGGGGGTGGAAAAAGACATTATTGCGATTTCCGGCCAAAGTAGAGGTACTAGAAAAAAAAGTTGATAATAAAAGTTGTAGATCTTGGAAAAATCTACTCATTTGTGACTTTTTCACATAATCTCAAAATTAGCTCGAAAAACACTAAAAGCTGTATTTTTCGTTTTTTGTTTCTAGTTTCGTCAAAAATTGTTCGATTTTGATGAAAATTTGGTAGAAGGTAGTTTTCATAGTCACAAATGATGAAAAAAAATCAAATTAAAATATTGGAAATTTTTCGTTATATATACGTTTTTTCGGTAAAAAACACTTTTTTGGGAGGGTGGAAAAAGACACCATTGCGATTTCCGGCCAAAGTTGAGTTCTTAGAATAAAAAGTTGATTATGAAAGTTGTACATCTTGAGAAAATCTACAACTTTTTCATCAGTGACTTTTCCACATAACCACAAAATTAAGTCGAAAAACGCAAAAAACTGCACAATTTTCGTTTTTTATTTTTAGTTTCGTTAAAAAAAGCACGACATCATTTCACAACGTGATTAAAAAATCACGATATATCGCTCATCACTATAGATAACGCCACTTGCCGCTACCACTAAAAATCCCGTATCGCAAGGTATCGATACACTACAAATTTATCGATACCTGGAATGCATCGAAAAGCATAGTATCGATACAAAATATCGAGTATCGGAAGTAAAAGAATCGATACACTGGAATATCGGATAGTATCGCGCATCCCTACTGCGAGGGCCTGACTAGGCTGATGTTTTCAACGATAGGGGAGG
The DNA here is from genome assembly GCA_947563755.1 of Lochmaea crataegi. NCBI lineage: Eukaryota > Metazoa > Arthropoda > Insecta > Coleoptera > Chrysomelidae > Lochmaea > Lochmaea crataegi. Next base: position 1,597,860 of record OX387423.1, on the reverse strand, counting down.
AAAAACCACAACCCTCCCAATATATGGAGGATCTGAGGTTTGCCATCCGTCTAGTAATATGAACGGGTCTAGACAAGGAACTCTAGAATATCAGGAGGGCATACACAATAGATCTGCAAAGGTCGTAGTGGAGAGGCTCTTAGAAGCACATAAGCCCCATATTTATCTATCTATCTATAAACAGGCTAGGGCGTAATTTTTGGATAGCACCCTTGAGTTCTGGTGCTGAGAACGTGGCACAAAATAAGTTCTGTGGGGAGCTAATGATCGAGGGCATTTAATTGCAATAAAAATGAGGTTTTCTGCATTTTCACGTTTAAAGGGTCTAAGGAGTAATTTTTTGACAGCGCCTTAGAATTCTGGGGCTGGAAACGTTGCACAAAAGGAAAATATCATAAGTTCTGTGGGATACTAGCTCACCTGCTTCAAAATCGGAGGATGTGATTTTCGATCTTACTTTTTTTCAAATGCTTATAACTCAACAATAATATCAGCCATCTAGAACTCTATTGGTAAAATTAACATTTAGTAAGTTGAGAGTGAAAATTGATATTAGTTTGATCTTCTAGGATGTGACAGCGAACAACTAAAATTATGGCTCTTGGCGCTTTTGTTAACTCGGATAAAACCAATCCTGATGGAAATCAAGGAATAGGAAATAATATTAAAAGTCAGGCACATCCAATGTCGGATAAACCATCTTCAACTACTTCTGAACCTTTAAGCGTCGAGGGATCTATTGATCAGCTCAACATCATGTCGTTTGATGATATTTCTGTAATTTTTGAAGACATCAACCTTACAGCCAATAGTTCAGCAGAATACGTCATGATACTTGAAGAAAGTTCTCGGAAACCTGCTGATCGAGAAAACGAAGAAGGAAAAAATGATGTGGAGAAATCTATAACGGAGGTAAATCACAATCACTGTGTACGTGTTAAACTAGATAATACCCATTTTTCGTTTTTAATTTCAGGGAGAAGAGTTACAAGACGACTATAATATTATGAATGGGGAAGAAGTTGATGAAACAGAAATGCTTCAGTGTGACGATGAAGAACATGGAGGCGGTTCTGAAACCCACAGTGACTATGTGCCAGATGAAAGAGAAACGAACGGTAGTGATACAGATAATATTGAAAACGAAAATTTAGGAAAGGATAGATCTATTAAAAGAAAGAAGAAACAAGACACATCAACATGGAAAAGACAGATAAATAAAAAACTACGAATGGAGGGTAAAGACTATTTATCTACTATAAAAGATGAGCACCAAAATGAATTGAAGAAGGCTGCTAGGAAATTAGGACCTGCTTGTGAGTGCAATTCACTTGCGAGGTCTTGTAATAAAATAGGTGAAGAAGTAAGACAGGAAATATTTGATGGCCTTTGGAAATTGAACTGGGAAAATAAAAAAAAATAAGTCAGGTCTCTTGTAAATTATGAGGAGAAGAAGAGATGCTATGTGCAGACTGATTCTAGAAGAAAAGGAACATTGTATTACCGCCTTCAAGTTGGAAATGAGAAATTTAAAGTCTGCAAAAAACTTTGCCTCAGTACACTAGGATTGAAAGAAAGATCGGTAAGAGATCGATTGGGTGACAAATAATGCAACTATCCATGGAATGCAAAAATGTAAAGAAGTGAAAAAGCAAAGAACGAATAAACAACAACAGAATAACGAACGAAGAGGTTTGATGATCGAATTTATAAACGCAATCCCAAAATTACCATCACATTACTGCAGAGCGGACACTAAAAAATTATACTTTGAAGAATCTTTCAGAAATAAAACTGAGGTCTACAATTTATACAAAAAGCATTGTGAGGAACGACAAGAGTTACCACTTTCCATTTGTGCCTTTTTGACGACATTAACAGAAATGAATATTTCTATCCACCAACCAAAAAAGGATCAATGTGATCATTGCTGTTCCTACAAAGTAGGACAAATTTCTGACGAAGAATACAGATATCACATAGAAAAAAAAGAACAGGCTAGAAGTGAGAAAAGAAAGGATAAAGAAGCTGCATCAAGTGGCAAATGTTATGTATTTACTATGGATGTACACTTGTGCAGGCAGTTAAGCTGTGTCCAATGTTGTATGCCAGCAAACTTTATTTCAAATCCAAATTGCAAGTTCACAATTTGTCTATTTATAATTTAAGCGACCACCATTGTGTGAATTACTGTTGGAATGAAACAGAAGGCAAACTTGAGGCGTCCATATTCACTACATTTATAGTAAAGCACTTGGATGATTTCTTTTGCCATGCGAAGAAAAAACCGGTGATAATTTATTCGGATGGATGTGGATACCAGAATAGAAATGTTTCACTAGCAAACGCACTTCTCAATTTTGCAGTGGAACATGGTGTGACCATTTACCAAAAATTTTTGGAAAAAGGTCACACACAAATGGAAGTTGATTCCGCTCATGCGTTAATAGAAAGAAGGCTGAAAGGGAGAGAAATTCACATTCCAAGTCAATATCCAATTTTGATAAGGGAAGCACGGAAAAAACCTTCCCCCTTTGAGAATCATTATCTTTCTCACGATATTTTTATCAACTTTGATATCAAAGACAGTTTCATATACCAATCTATTCGTCCTTAGAGAAAAGCGGGCGATCCTACTGTTAATCATCTCAAATGTTTGCAGTATACACCTGATGGCATTATTTATTATAAAACAGATTTCCTAGAGGAAAGCTATACACCACTTCCACAAAGGCTAAATTCAACTGCACGCTTCACCAAACAACCTTTATATAAACATAGGATTCCAATATCTAAGCAAGAATATGATCTTCTACAAGAACTGACCCAAGTCTTACCAGCTGAAGTGAAGAAGTTTTACGACGACATACCTTTCTATGCCAAAATGAAAAACAATTGATTTTTTTCCTGTTTAATAATGTCAATTAGTATGGTACTGTACTTTCCGTTTTTTTTATATAATAAATAATGTTTAGGATTATATTCTGCGATTTTATGCTCATAATTATGTTTTGAAAATATTATGTGAAAGGTCGTACACCACAATCATATTGTGTACGAGATGTCGTAACCCACTAAGTTTTTCAAAAAATAAAAAGGATATTAAATATTATTTTTGAAAATTTTACAAACGATTCAACATAACACATGAAATAATCAATGCTGATTCACATAAAGTTATATCGAAACCAGAAGGTTTTTTGTTTGCACTGAACAATTGTAGTTATTGGGGATACGACGTTTTGCACTTAATCCATCGATATGTTGGTCATAATATTCAAGTTCCCTTTAATCCGGACAATTTTACAAAATCTTCATGTTTCTTTAATTTTATAATCACGCTCTCTAGCAGTCGATACACAATTATGTGTAAATATTTATCTAGGTTTTTCTGGAGACTAATTTTCTTCCTGAAGCTGTACTATTCCTCCAATCTCCGAATAATAGTGAACAGTTGTTATTCGTTTCTTCACCTCTATATTTTCAAGTATTATTCTAATTCATATTCAAGGGTAATATAAGACGACCTTGATAAATAGTCGACTATTTTGTTGCATTTAAATTTCGACTGTATTTTATAATAATTTAACGAGACATTATTTTGGCACTAATGCTCGATGGCTTTCATCTCAAAGTGACGTCGAGTCAAATTAATAAATATAAGAGAAATTTAGCAGCAATAAAAATAGTCGACAATATATCAAGGTCGTCTTATATTTATCAAGATTATTTCTTAAATCCAATTCATTATATCAGTCATATTTACAAAATGAAATAATTTGGAACAATTTTTTCAAAATATCAACAAAATCCAAACAAAAACAGCACCAGCTTCATAATTTATCAATTGAAATTGAAAACACAATTATTGTATGTGTAATTTGTGACATTTGTTCAGCTTTTGAAGAACCGGCAGTATTAACCGTAGAAGATCCATATTCATTCTGATTTCTCAATCTGTTCAAAATACCCTGATGATGTTGTTCATCCATCTGCAAGTAAGGTTGAATTGAAGAAGTACTAGCGTGGCCAGTAATTTGAATGAGTTGCTGCTCTGGTACTCCGGACTTTGCCAGTTGATCTGCAAGAATGGTTTGTAATTTTCAATTGGTTGGTATCTAAACCAATAGACTTTGCTCCCAATTTAGTCCATTTTTCTCAATAGGCGAATTCCTGTACCACAATGAGTTTCTTTTTTGCCAGAATGGATTTGGAGTTAGGAACAAACGTGGGCATGTGAATCCTGGTCCTCTTTTTTCAATCAATTCTCTGAACAATCTAACTTGACAGCGTTGTGGGTTTCGGTCATTTTTAGTAAGCCACTTGCTGTCTGTGCGTTTTTGGTTTCCTCCTTGACAGGTTTTTGTAAAAATTGGGTTGTATTCTATCCTACCTGATCTGAATTTTAAATTTGAAATGTTCAATCAAAGCTGAACAACCTTCGCTCCCACGCCACGCTAATTCTACCAAAGCCAAATAGAGTAAAATTTTTTTAGAAGTTTCCTCTGGAGTTTTTTCATCACATTTCACAATAATAGCAAACATATTTTCTATATACTTAAGTACTAGGAACTCCTTTTCCGTTTTTCCTGATGTTTCTGCAATTTCCATCGTTTGGTATTGCGTGCGTCTCGAGAACTTTGATACTTCTTGAAATACACATCTCTTAAAGAGTTTTGGCTTTAGAATTCCACATAGACTTCTCAGTATATTCTTTATAATCTTGCCCATTTTATTTTTTCGTATTCCAGGCATAATCTTCCAAAATATCATTCAGCTTTGTGAATGGTGTCGACTCATTCAATTCATATTGACGAAGCTCGCAAAATTTGGTAAACTGTTTCCATACGCTATTTTTACTCCTCACTGTATTATCAGTGGTCTCGATTACCCTATCTATTTCTTCGTGTTTGGTTTCTCCAAACCGATTCATTTTCAAACACTTCAACAACTTCAACAGGCTCCTTGGTATATAAGTATCATACATATTGATTGGTCTTGTCAAACAGGAAACAAAAGTATGATATGATTGGTTGATGACTGATATTTAATAGACGAAAGAAATAATCATCATTATTTCCTTTAGAAATTAACCCGTAACCACAGACGTGACGTCTCTTAGACGGCAATTTTATTTTATAAAAAATTGATATAATGATTTTTTAATAATATTATTTATATACAGGGTGTCCCAGACTAATTTATCCAGGCTATATCTCTTAAACGAATAGAGATTATCGAATGGGACAAAAACTGATCTATTCCATTTCTAATACACTTTAATATGGCGTAGAAAAAATCATCCCCTAAATATTCATCCCTTAGTGACAACCCCTAACTTCAAATTTTTCAATAGCACCCTGTACATTTTTTTATAATTTTGGATGTAGTCTTCCATCGATTATTCAACAAATTTTTCAAAAATAAAATGGTTTCGAAAGTAATCAAGAAAATATCAGTTTATTTTTTATTTTTGTTAAATTAATCAAGAAAGCCTTACAGCTTAAAGGAACAATAAAAATAAATGTAATAAAGATTACATGGCTTGAATCATTGCAGGAGTAATTTGGCGACATTCTTGTCTTATATTTTCTTTTAATTCGTCTACATTTTGCGGTTTTGATTGATAAACAATATCTTCTATCACTGGCCCTGGCCAGGTGAACCCTTTTCCAAAAAGGGTCCAGTACTCAAAATCTTCCTCTTACTGGATGGCAACCAACAAATACTGAACCAACATCAACAACATGTGGCACACCTCCAATGCCAAAACTTCAACGTTTGCGGTTTCAATCGTTTGAGTCCAATATATCCCCTATAAGGGTTTGTGAAAACGGCTTCCAGAACAGGACGGAATTCTCCAACAATACGAACTCCTGTAGAACAAAATACTAAACCGTATATTCCACAACTAATCCAGAACGAGAACCTATAAAACCCAGCAGGGGATGACTTCCCAGTCATTAACAAAATTCAGATTCTCGTTCGATGCACTTTTGGAAACCAAGCCATCTAGTAGAAAGCACACAGCGGAAAAAAAGTGGCTGACACTTCCTCAACTTCAGTACAGAATACTACCATAGAGAAACCTACCCACTCCGAACTCACATCCGAACTATACTGCTCACTACACCGAGCGTGTTCCGCACAGATCAAGTCATAAAGTGCTACACTTCCCTCTATGTAAGCCACTACATGACAAACGATCGCTTTTATCCAAGACACGACTGTCACGGCCAATTGTCAATGTCATCCAACAAATAATTCCACTTTGTAAACAATAGACAAAAATAATAAAATCTGTATTAAGGATTATTCATTAAATTTGAGCAATAGATAGTACCACAATACCCCCCTGCCAACGTAAACGTTGCCGAAAAGAAAGAGTCAAGAGGTGACAAATCAGGTGAACGTGCCGCCCACATAATTTCTGGAGAGTTGTTTGCTATCCAGTGGTTATCGAAACGGTTTTGTAGGTGGTCGCTAACGATTCTCGCAGTGTGTGGAGGAGCTCCGTCTTGCTGCTTGTTTCTTGATTACTTACGAACCCATTTTATTTTTGAAAAATTTCTTGAATAGACGATGGAAGACCACATCCTAAATAACAAAAAAATGTACAGGGTGCTATTGAAAAATTTAAAGTTAGTGGTTGTAACTAAGGGACGAATATTTAGGGGATGATTTTTTCTACGCCATATTAAAGTGTATTAGAAATGGAATAGATCAGTTTTTGTCCCATTCGATAATCTCTATTCGTTTAAGAGATATATCCTGGATAAATTAGTCTGGGACACCCTGTATATCAGATATCATTTTAGGTTTACTGACTACAAAATGAGGATTATTTTAATTGTTAAATACTAACACGTTTGTTTACAGGAAAATATTTTCTACGTCGTCGTCCTGATCAGCATAATCGCAGGAATTATCCTCTTCGGCCCATTTTAGAACAGTTTCTTCGAAATTTGGGTCGGCATATACCCCACCCTTTTTGAAGGACCAGGTAGATTGCTGTCACCCATATCGAAAACAAAATCACACTTACACAGACCTCACGTCGCACAGCCCCAATCAAACACGGACGGTTTATTACGTCGAAGGTACATAGCGTCGTATCCGCGTAGATTCTCGGGAAGGGGAGTACTTGAACAATTCAAGGGCAGAGGTGTCTCACAGACGTGTCGTCTGTAATTACGGATTATTATATTACGAATTTACGTGATACTTTTGGAATGGATGTGACACCGTATAATAACGGTTTAATGTACATAAACCTTTTTAAACGTCAACGAAAAATAATAGATTACCAAATTTTGTTAAAATTGCTGCCTATAACGTTACCTACAATACATTTCAGTAAGGTAATAATAATAATATTATCTAACCGGCTTTATATAAAGAATACAGTTATCACTTTCCTTCCATTCAACTTTAACAAATAATGTAAAGATATGTTTAAGTCTCTGAAACTGAAAAATTTCTTACGTCTAATTTTAAATTGAATGTGTGACTTTATTTCAAGACACAACTACACAAAGTACCAAAATATGCAAATAAATGGCATTAATTTATTATATTTAAATATGTTTCTCTCGGATTTTATTCTTCTATCGAAACAAACAATAAAAATGTTTCACTTTCCTTAAAAACTTTCATCAGTGTGTACCTACTACATTAATGTTTTATTTATTTTCGTGTCACCTGTGAGAACGTCGACGTGTGTTACCTACCTATACACACATTTTAATAGAAAGTATTTTTGTGAGAATATAATTATCTATATTAAAAACATTATAAATCAATGACGTATAGTAAATATTTTGAAATTATTAGAAAAAGAAAAATTAATTGCTTCATTAGATCGTAAGTGTTTATAATAAAATTTAACACACACATTAGAATAAAAAAAATTAGCGTGCTTTAATGTATTGAACAAAATATTAATTTATGAAATTGTTCAAGAACGAAATGAAATTACAAAATTATCAAGAAATCACCGTTCGCGTAACGCTAGCAAACTCACAAACGAACCACTGACTGAGATATATACAGGGTGAGTCATGAGGAACTTTGCATACTTCTACCATATGTAGAGGAGGATAATCATGTGGCTACTAAAAAGTATCAACTCCTCTTCTTTATTAATTTACAGGGTGATTTGTGAAATTGACCATAAATATTAATTGGCTATAGTGTTTACTGATTTTTCTAATTTTTTCATAATACAGTACACTACTATCAAGAATTCTACTGGTATTAGCTAAACTTAGAAATTCCAGGACCGGCTTTGAAAAAATTAATTTAGGGATTCGTATAAAATATTGCACCCTGTATATAATTTTTTTTTAAATGCAATAAGTGATTTTCGAACTACATAAATAGCCAATGAAAACGACATATGCGACAATGTTGTCGCACTTTTATTCAATTTTTAACGAACGATCAAATATTACCAAAAATAAAACAACCATAATGACGTATCACATAATAAGGTAATAATTTAAACAAATGTCATAAATTGAAAAATCAAATGAGCCTTGTAAACACTATATAGCCAATTAAAATTGATTGTCGATTTCACAAATCACCCTGTAAATTAATAAAGAAGAAGCCTTTTCAGTAGCCACATGATATCCTCCCTGGAGGACTCTACATATGGTAGAAGTACCTATGTAAAGTTCCTCATGACTCACGATGAATTTTACTAGCTACTCTATTCAATTTACAGGGTGGGACATCAAATTAAAAAGTAAAAAATAATTTTTAATTTATTACAATAAACATCAGGTGCTTTGTTATTTATATTTATACTAACTCAAATTATACTGACCTGGATTGACTCTATGCTAAGAGGAAGGATAATATTTGGCACTATAATGAAGGATGCACTGATGGCTCAGGTAGTTAGAGGATGCCCACAAGAGGGAGCTCTGCTTTCTTTATTGTGGAATCTAGTGGTGGATGGACTATTAGGACTCCTGGAAAATAACGGACACAGATATTGAATATAAGAGGCTCTAGACTTGGTAACAACATGGATACGGTCGAAGGGACTAAATATTAGTCCTTATAAAACGACACTAATGGCATTTACCCGTAGGAAAAAAAGGAAGGACCTCTGAGACTACCAGGAGAAAGTGTAGTGTACCTGGAAGCAACATTTGGAAAAAGTAATAAAGAAAGTGGAGTCCACACTAGTAGTGACCAGGTGCTCCTTTGGGAAAAAATGGGGGGCTAAAACATGACATGCTGTATTGGCTATACAATAAGGTGATAAGGCCTGTCATAAAATAAGCTTCTTGAATGCAAGAATCAAAAAAGCTTACGAACTTGCAAAATAAGGGTTAGAGAACTAGTACAGATTCTTGGTATACCAAAAACAATAATACGAGGATCTGTAAAGAACTAGATCAGAGAGCAACTTAAAAATAAATGAGTAAACATCCCAAAACAAATTTATGATAAAATCTTCATAAGAAAACAATGCTTCAAACGTAATTACAGCAGTAATCAACAGGTGTTATGACTGATCATGCACCAGTAAAGGAACACCTGTACAAAAGAAAACTATACATGCATATTATGTGGTAGGGAAATGGAGACAGTGAAACATACACTGTATGCAAGCGAGATAGTAAACACCCTTTTAAGAACTTATACAAACTGGTGTAGAGGACAAAGTGCTATGAGGAAGCACGAGGAAAAATACTATAAGCCATTCGACTGCAGTGTTATCGGATACTTCGTCAGACGGGCTAGGGAAAAAACTCAAGCTTGAATATGTAATAAAATATCTATCGGACGTAAGCGGAAATTTAACCCTCTACCCCCTAGCACAAGTCATATTCCTTATCATATACGGAAAATGCACAATATTTTTTGATCTGTATATGAGGCATAGCACGGAGGGTGTTTAGACTATAATAAATTAATCGTTAATCTTGGTCAGGATATTCGATTAAACTTAATTAAATTTACGTATGAAGATTCCGTTACATACATACAGGTGGAGCTAATAAAAATACAGATACATGCAATGAGAAACGGAACATAGATGTTTAATGTATTCTTCGATCTAAATAGTCCACCAACAAAACATTTCTATAATGAATATCAAGTATTTAGCTGGATAGCTGAGAATCACTGTAACCAACGTTTTTGGTTGTTGCTCCAACATCCCTTTTTTTGGTAACTCTGACTTTTTTCATTCTGAACCGTTCTGAGACGTTTTCTGAAGCGTTTTGAGACACACTTGTCACCTGTCACTTGCCACCTGTCAAATGTCACCTATCTAACGGCAATTTCGGTTCACCTCCAAGACTCCCCAAATTTGGACCAAATTCCACAAATTGGCCCACGCGTGACGTCATCGACTTCTGAAGCTTTTTGAGACGTTTTAAAGTGTTTTGGGACGTACTGAAGTGGAATGACACGTTTTGAGACGTTCTGAAGTGTTCCTGCATCTGCATCATCAACGAACATCTCGAAATGCCCGAGAGCACTTCAGAACGTCTCAGAATGTCTCAAAACGTGTCACTCCACTTCAGAACGTCTCAGAATGTCTCAAAACGTGTCACTCCACTTCAGAACGTCCCAAAACACTTCAAACCGCCTCAAAACGCTTCAGAAAACGTCTCAAAACGCTTCAGAAAACGTCTCCGAACGCTTCAGAAGTCGATGACGTCACGCGTGGGTCAATTTGAGGAATTTGGTCCAAATTTGGGGAGTATTGAAGGTGAACCGAAATTGCCATTAGACAGGTGACATTTAACAGGTGGCAAGTGACAGGTGACAAGTGTGTCTCAAAACGCTTCAGAAAACGTCTCAAAACGTCTTAGAATGGAAGCAGATGCGTGACCTTGAAGGGAACCATTTTTGCTATTTTTGAGCTTAGCTTTTTTTGCGATTTTCATATAGAGATTCCCATGTTAGCGCCTCCACCAATAGGCCGAATCGGTGCTGCCTATTTACTGTTGTTTCTCTTCATATAAACCATGTCAGACTAACCTCTGTTTAGGTTCAAATTTCTTAGCAAAATCTAATGTGTCATAGATTAAAGCAAATCCAGTGGATTTATTACTTCCAAAATTTGTCCTAAAGCCAAAGACAAAAACTACGTCTGGGAGAACTTTATACATTTTAGCTAGCTTTACCTTATTTCAGTTTTTTTAACAGATGGTTGACCTGGATCGTTGCTGGATGCAAAACATCCACAACCATTTGTTTTCTGGTAATGAATTTTCTGGTTCTAATTGTGGCTGTTCCTTCCGTCATTTTGGCTGGAATAACTCATTCAAGCAACTGTGCGCAATCTCTCTTGCGTGTGAAAAATTGTCAAAAATTGTCAAAATTTTGAAAAAATGGTTAATAATCGCCAAATATGTTAAAATTTTTAAATATGGTCAAAAATTTGGAAAAATGATCAAAAACTGTCAAAATTAAAAAAAAATGGTTAATAATTGTCAAATATTTTCAAAAATTGTCAAAAATTGTCAAAAATTGTCAAAAATTGTCAAAAATTGTCAAAAATGGTCAATAATTGTCAAAAATTTTGAAAAATGGTTAAAATCTTTGAAAAATTGTCAAAAATGGTCAATAATTGTCAAAGACGGTCAATAATTGTCAAAACCAATCAAAATTCGTCAAAAATTGTCAAAAATGATCAATAATTGTTAAAATTTTGAAAAATGGTCAAAAATTGTCAAAATTTTGAAAAAATGGTTAATAATTGTCAAAATTCGTCAAAAATGGTCAATAATTGTTAAAATTGTCAAAAATTTTTAAGTATGGTCAAAAATTGTCAAAAATTTGGAAAAATGATCAAAAATTGTCAAAAACTGTCAAAATCTTGAAAAAATGGTTAATAATTGCCAAATATTTTCAAAAATTGTCAAAAATGGTCAATAATTGTCAAAATTTTTGAAAAAAGGTTAAAATTTTTGGAAAAATTGTCAAAAATGGTCAAAAATGATCAATAATTGTTAAAATTTTGAAAAATTGTCAAAATTTTGAAAAAATGGTCAATAATTGCCAAATATGTTGAAATTTTTGAAAAATTGTCAAAAATGGTCAATAATTGCCAAATATGTTAAAATTTTTGAAAAATTGTCAAAAATGGTCAATAATTGTCAAAATTCGTCAAAAATGGTCAATAATTGTTAAAATTGTCAATAAATTTTAAATATGGTCAAAAATAGTCAAAAATTTGGAAAAATGATCAAAAATTGTCAAAAACTGTCAAAATTTTGAAAAAATGGTTAATAATTGCCAAATATTTTCAAAAATTGTCTCAAATGGTCAATAATTATCAAAGACGGTCAATAATTGTCAAAACCAATCAAAATTCGTCACAAATTGTGAAAAATGGTCAAAAATGATCAATAATTGTTAAAATTTTGAAAAATGGTCAAAAATTGTCAAAATTTGGGCGTCGGCCCAGCTTCTGAAGCGATAATGACAACCAAGCAAGGTCGAGCACGGTTAGTACTTGGATGGGTGACCACTGGGGAAACACCGTCGTAGAGCCCGTACAGCCTGCAGCGAAATACTTTAGATTACTACTAGGGTCAGTAGCATATCACAGCTCGCAGGCATTATACCAATGAGCACGAGGTATAATGGAGATATGCCGTCTTTCGGATGAGACGTAAAACCGAGGTCCCGAGTCCATGGATGTTGGGCTCGATAAAGATCCCTACCACTGGTTGGAACACTAGTGGATTCGGCAAAATTTCCGGTTAGGGGTAGAGTGCTCCCGGCGTCGGTGATTAGCCTAAGTTGCGCAGAAATAGACCGACGTTAAATAACCAAAAAAAAAAAATTGTCAAAATTTTTCAAAAATGGTCAATAATTGTCAAAGACGGTCAATAATTGTCAAAATTCGTCAAAAACTGTCAAAAATGGTCAAAAATTGTCAAAAATTGTCAAAAATTGTCAAAATTTTAAAAAAATGGTGAAAAATTCACGAAAAATGGTCATTCTATTGTGCATAAGAAGCAAGCTTCTGTCGGCGGTCCGACGACCGCTCACCTTTTTTTTATTTCGAAAAGTTTTGGGCTTGAACAGTAGTACTCTCAGCTATCGACTGTCTGACTCTAATTAAGGACCGCCCACAGTTGAGAATACGGAGTGGTGGGAATTGTACGATATGTTATAGGTGTCCAAATAAACGATTGTAATAATCGTGTTTTTAATCTGTTGAAACTTGATGTTGGTCGACTAGTTCAAAAGCAGTTGTGATAAAATGCTTAAATTTCCTATGTTCCGTTTCTCATTGCATGTATCTGTATAAGTACTACTCTTTGTGACTTTTTGTACATAGGATGATAGAAATCAAACCCATTTTTCTATACATTAGGGTTTAAACACAATGCTTTTCCCTAAAATACGAAATATGGAAAGATTATCTAAAAATACACTCTAAGGTATAAAATGTTGAAGATGCATTTGATTTCTAACATCCCATGTACAAAAAGCCACAAAGAGTAGTATTACTAAACGGAAGTTATGACTATTGTTGATCTATAATAGTATATTGTTGCGAGGTCACCAACTCAAAGCCGGACCTGACCTTCGACTGGAAATTTTGGTGGCTGCGCCCCCTTCGAGAACTTTCAAGTAAAACGCTTTGTTTGTGCGTAGGACGAGCGCGGAAGGTACTGGAATTTTCGAGAGTTGAGAAGGACTATACATACGCAGGTTTTTGAGTGCGTGAACAATTAGTGAAACGGACTGTAAAGAGTTAGTTAATCGGACAGTGAATGAAATAGTGAAGATAAATAGTGTAATATTCAAGAGGTCAAAATAAATTAGAACTATTATATCGAGTGTAAATAAATTAGTAGACATTAAGTAAAAATTTAATACAGAGTGTGTTTCTTTAAATAAATCAGTAGATAGTAATTAGCCATAAAAACTATTTAAATAAATAAGAAAAACATTACAATATTTTATGTTAGAGCTGAAATGAAAATGGTTTATTTTATTTCCAAATTATAACAAAACGTTAGAGAGTAGAAGTGATTTTATTTCACAACAATAGAAGTTTTGTTGTGTTGGTGTGAAAATCAACCACTTCCAAACCTGTTACTAATACTACCTCGTAGTATTCAGTTATATAGTTTATTTCAATTGCAGAAAATACAATCTGCCATAAAGAGGTATTATTTTCATTTGTAATATCTCTCGATCTCAAATTAATGACCGGAAATAATTTTTGCGAAAATCGTGTACTGAAAAAACATTTCTGTTAATTAAATTTAAACAAAAACAGTTACAAAATAATGCGTTCTTATGGCATACTGTACTTGCATCAATTTTCGACGAGATATTCTAGTTAATTGGCAATTTGTGGAAAAGCCACGTCTCAGATTAAGTCACACAGTAAGACGTTTGAATTTTATTATGAAGCAACTTAACCAAGGAGGTTACGATTTTAAAATAAAATAAAAAAATTCGAAAACTGAACGATATCGTGAATATTTAATGAATTTGTATTTTATTTTCAAAACAATTCTAGCAACATAATTTCTCTTACAACTTACTGGGTGATCCAACAATAATCAACACCAAAAAATGGCAATATCTTTAAAATGACAAGAGATATCAAATCGCAGTTTTGACAGGTCAATAAGTCATATTAATAAGTTGCCTTTTTGTAAGCTCACCATTCTTCAGTTAACAATAAGAACCACCGTACACTACACTAACTAACGACAAGTAAATTCTCTTGCGTCGGAACGTTTGAAATTTTTGGCACATCGTTTCTCTGGCGCCGTACTCCCCGTTATCGCCGTGCTACCCCTGTACTCAACACTTTCTCGATTTAAACTCACCAGAACTCAGCAGACGATAGGCGGGGTAAGGACAATTTCGGTAACCTCTGAATCGACGAAGTGAATTTACTTGTCGTTAGTTAGTGTACGATGTAAGAACTAAACGCATGTAATGTTATCATTGAAATAATAGCAGTATTTACTTCCAAATATTTTTATGTTCTTACTGATATATTTAATTTTTTGCAGTTGGGCTGTTTCTACAGTTATGACAAGACAGAATACAATACCATCCGAAGATGGAGAAGATACAATTAACGCTCTAATTCCACTTTGGGACATATGTAATCATATCAACGGAACGGTACGTTAATTTACATTTAGGTACCTATATACAACTGTTTAATACACACAAAACGATAAGTCCAAGAGCTGGCACGATATTTGAGTTAATTAATGATTAACACATTAACACATCACCAAATGACTGGCAATTTGCATAGGCCGGTTATGTAAATGGTGGCCAATTTTCCCTGCTTGAAAAACCGATTAGGTCACGCGTTAAATTTTTTTCATGCATTGCTTAGACCTTGACCACCGAACATAAACAAAAGACAAGAAAAGTCACTCTAAGCTCCTCCCCCAATGTTGTCTTTCTCGCTTCCTCTGTGATACTACTCTTCCTCAGCAGATTTCAGCTTCCACTTGATGCGTAGCTGGGATATACCGGTGTGCTTAAAAAATCACAGTTGTATTAACGTCAATGAAGATTTATTGAACATACCTAACACCTGAGCTGCTAGAAAACTGTGAAACAATAATACCGAAACGTTGCTCTTAGAAGTGTTTACAAGTGATATAAATATTTCTAGCACCGACGAGAATGCGTTGGTTTATGTAACTGGCTATTTGCTTAAAAAAAGTTTGTTGCAACATTCGTGTCACGAGTGCTTAAACACATCTTAATCAGCATCTAAACACATGCCCCTCATCATCCTCCACTTTACACCTCTCGCACACTCCACTCTCTCATTTCCCAATCTTATGGAGGTACCCTACTCTCGACCCATGTCCAGTGAGCACCTGTTTCAAGAAGTAGTTCACCTCCCAGCATTTCCGGTCCATCCAATCTCTCCTACTCCCAATCGCCCCTTTTAGCGCACCCTCATACTCCACCCTCCTTACCTCCATTTCCTCCTCTATCCATTCCTGTACATCCTCTCTGGTTGCACCCCTCCAGCGCTTGTTCTTGGTTTTACTCATCACGTCCAATGGGTAGGGCCTTGCCAGCACCGCTGTTGCCACTCCACTCACTGTCCTGTACCCCTGCACCACCCTCAGGAGTATCCCTCTCTGCACCCGCAGGACTGGCCTAACCCTCGAATTCACCCCCGCTCTTTCTCCCCATACTTCCGCGCCGTGCAGCATACTCTGCTCTACCGTCCTACCAATCACCGTCCTCTTCCACTCTCTCGGAACTTTCACATTATACATAAATCTCCCCAGCCTTGCTCTCCTTACTTTCTTCTACGGTGTTGCCTTTAACATGTATGTTCTGAAGGATAATTAACTATCCAACCACACCTCTAGGTATTTCACAGACTCCTCCATACGAATTCTCCTTCCCTTCACAATCACCCCCACTTCCCTCGTCCTGCACCGCCCCTTCACTACCAACCCTATCTTCCGCCACTTCCTGTTCGCACCGCTCTATCTTCTCCACAATCGTCCTACACATCCCCTCCGCCTTTCTTTCTATATCCGCCTCATCATTTGTCGTACATACCAGACTCACACCCCTCCATCCTATAAACCTCTTCTCCTTGTATCCCCATTTTCCCTTTATCCTTCCTCTTCCCCTCAGCATCTGACTTCGTTCTTTCCTACACTCCCTCCACAGCTCCTCTATTTCCTCATTCCATCAGTAATTAGCGCTCCTCATACTCTCTGCGCCGGCCTTCGTCCACCTCCATCCCCTCTCTTCCAATAATTCCTTTCTACCTTTCCTTATATCCGTCTCCACATACCTATGTAAGCTCAACCTTTCCCCATCATCCAGCACCCTCCAACTACTCACTGTTTCCCCCAGCCATTCATCACATGATGTTATATCAATGAATGACTAACCCCCGTCACCCGTCACGAAGGTGGGCAGTATTCCATCATTCAGCACTGCCAAACCTGCTGGATGTCAATACTTCCTACAGGATCTCCCCTCTCCTGTCCGTTTTCTTCCCCCCATACAGTATTCTTAGCATTGAAGTCCCCTGTCACCATTCTCCTTATGACCCTCCTTTTCCCTTTCGACACCCTCAGATCGTCCTACAATCCTGTCATGCTCCTCACATATGCTTCAAGGCTGACTTTTGGGCTTATATACACACTGTACACCACCATGTCTCCCATCCGCACTATCACCCATCCGTTTTCCTTCCTCACTTCACTCGCCCCCAGTCCATCTACCACCACTCCTATTCCTGCCTCGCCTGTATCGTCCATAATCCATCCCTGCTTTTCCACATGTCTAGCATTTACCTCGGATCCACACACCACATCCACTTCCCTCCTAAAAATCACTTCATCTAATATAATGCACTATCCTGCATTTCCCTAAATTTATCTGTATCACGCTCCATCCATCCCCTACATTTCTTCTTCCCGCGCTCTGCTCTACCCTTCCTCCTGTTTGGCCAGACTCGTCCCCTCTGAGGAGTCCCTCCCATATTTTCCTCCTCTTTTCCATCGTCTTCATCTACTCCCTTCCTTCCCTTACTACATTTTATCTCCCCTGGCTTGTGTCCCCTTTCCCCACATACCCTACAAAGGAAGGCCTGTCGACAGTCTCTGGCCATGTGATCCTCGCTCTTACATAACCAGCACTTACTCCTCCCCTTGACTCCGTTCACCTTACACCCTACTACTTTGTGTCCCTTTACCCCACATCCAAAGCATCTGCCCCTTATCTCTTCCCTCTATAATAGTTTCCTAGTTCCACCCCAATCTAATCTACTTTTTCCCAATAAGGCTCCCGCTTTTTCCCATTCCGCTTTCACCACCGTTATTTTCATCCCGTTCCTCTCCATTACCACTTTAATCACCTTTGTCTCTTTCCCAAAAAATGTCTCTATTTTCATCCTCATCCCTTGATCTTCCATCCACGGGTCTATCCCTACCTATCTTTATGGTTTTTGTTCCCCTCCCCGCTTCCACCACCCTAACTCCTGTTACCCTTTCCACCTCCCCCAGAATTCCCCTCACCTCAACCACCTTCTATGCCTCTATAACCACGTCTATATTTCTTGAGACTCTGAGTCTATCCACCCACTCCCCTTTCATCTCCCCCAACCCCTTTCTAATCCTCTCCTGATTGATTTCCCCGATATCCTTCAGGATTACCGCTTCATTCCTGCCCTCCTTTTCCCTATCTGTATAAATTGTTATCTTCTTCGTCTGAACACCTCTCACACACGCCACCATCACCATTACACCTCATATGGTGTACCTTATCGATACTGTTTTATGCAGCCAGCTCTCTGACTAGTTGGGTCGTTGCCTTTGCTTTGAATCCCATAGAATTCCTATGGGATTCGCCTGTCATTCTGTATTTATTAAGAAAACACACTTATTTTCAGGCTTACAATCTAATTTTTCATTCTAGATAACGACCGACTACAATCCAGATCTAAAGACGTGTGAATGCTTGGCACTTAAAACTTATCAACCTGGAGAACAATTTTTTATCTTTTATGGGGCCCGCACTAATGCAGAATTTTTCATAAATAACGGGTAGGTATTTTTTATTATATCGGAATTTTTTATCTATTATTTTTTACAGTGAAAGTGATAACCATTGACCGTAAAATAGATTCATTCAGTTTTATTATCAAATTGTTACTACTGCTAATGAGCGTTCTACACCATTGTTTAATTTTAATTGTTGACTGAGATAATTGTCAGAATTTTTCTTTGTTTTGATCATAGTAGATTTGTGGTAATAGAGAAAAAGAAACAGATGTTTATGGTCAAAAATTGCTATACTCTACAGATCCTCGTACTACGGTTTTTGATATGCCAAGAATCAGTCCTGGTTCAGGCTCTGTGTCCTCTGATCCTCTTTTTGCAAGTTCGTCAGCTTTTTATTTGCCCCCGATACCTTGGTGACCTTGTACCCAGGTCAGCTTGACGGCAAACGTCTTCAGCTCTTCTATACAATCCCAAACAAGTCTTGCCGTCACTTTTTGGCTCGAGATTGCCGCCTGACTATAAGGATCTGCTTGTTCTTGACAGCTCTCCATCTATTTTTTTCTTGCACATAGCAAGATTGTATATACTTCCGCCAGAAATACAGAGGTGTCATTTCCGAGTGCGTAGCTATGATTGATTGATTGGTTCGGCACCACTAGTCAGAGGCTTAGAGGCGTCGGTACCTCAGCCTTTTTGCTTTTTGTGCTCTTGGGTATACCGTTTATGTGATGAGACCAGTAGCCCTTATCAGGCTCAACAGTCTTTTCACTATTTCCTTCTTGGCAAAAAACCTCTCTTGGATACTCTTGTCCTAGGAGTATATATCTCCAATGAGTCAGTGCTTCACATTCGAAGATAATGTGAGAAGCTGTTTCCTCCTCTTCCATGCACAACTGACAGATAGGTTCCTCCCTATATATGCCAATTGTATGCATGTGCTTCCTTAGGATACAGTGACCGGTCAGTAATCCCGTCACTTTCCTTATCTGGCCCCCTGCTGAGGTTTAATATTTTGTTAGTCAGTGACTCCGAGGGTTTTTTGACCAGGAGTTTGCTGTGTTCCTGTTTTAGCACGTGTCTCCAGTACGTCTGATGTTTAGTTTGAATCCACCGAGATGTACAACCACGTGCAGCATATTTTGATAATCCAAATACTGGTTTAGGACCAGTGAAGACAGATTCAGACTCTCAGTTTTGCCAGGGTTTCCGCCGTTTCATTGCCTACATTACCCTTTTGCCCAGGGACACACTTAAGAGTTGCTCTTTTATGGTTTGCCAGGGTTAAAAGTTTTTGTAGGCATTTCCAGACCAGTCTAGATCTGATCTGGGGTCATGCTAAAGATTTCAGTGCTACCTGACTATCTGAGAGAATAAGGATCTTTTGACCTCTATATACCCCCTTTCGATGTTCATTTGCAGAGCGTAGCTATAGCTGTCACCTGGTTTTTTGGAGAATACTCCCGCCCCAGTGCCATTTGTGTTTTTTTAATTTTTAAAGCTAAGCTTTTCTTACCATTTTTACCAAACCTGCATACAATACTGCAACACATGTCGTCTGTCACCAATTACTTTGACCTTCCTACCAATTAACCCGACTAGTTTTTTTTTGGTATTGAGGATGTTCACCCAGAATTTTTACTATTAACTAAACACCTGTCAATTTTTTATTAAAAAAATATATATTGTGATTTTGGGATGTTGTTATGGAAAGGCCTCTTTAATTGGTGATCTTCCAGGCTACTCGGAGGGTCATCTGACTAATAAAACTACTACTCCTATCCGCGGGGAAAGGTTATGTTTATTACCATACTTACACCATATTACACAACTACAACTAACTATGATTACTAAATCTAGTATAAAAGTATCCATCAATATAGTATACTTATATTATAAACTGAATAGAATATCTTTAATACAATATAATACTGATTATGTTATCGTCTGCTTCAACGATATTTATATTGCTGGTCAAGTTCATGTTTATATTTACTATTGAATGTTATATAATTGTTTATCGCAAATATACGTGATGAACTTGACTCTCGATACCTGTCGACCTCGTGGGTTTTATTTATGCATTCTTTAACGTTCAATGATTTATTGAAAATGGTTTCTTATTTTATTTTATGCCCAAAGGCATCACAATATCTCGAAAAGTATTCATTCGACAAGTCTGTTTTAAATAGACAGAGAGTAATAAAACCTAATTTAACATGCAAAACCCTTACCAGGTGGGCAACTAAAACTCCAGAATTTTGAAAAGATTTACATTATAATTCAAATCTGTATTCTTTTATTTGCCTACCCAACATCGCCGGTACAAAATAGAAATCCCATCTTCGGGTCGCTTGTAATTGCAGGCATAGCCGTACCTTTAGGTAGGGCTGTCAGTAGGTATCATATTAAATGAAAAACATGATTGCCACAAAGACTAGCCATATAATACTTTATAATAATCAATTATTTTTATATTATAATTTACTAGTTTTTTAGAAAAAATATAACATGGCGCGTTGGTGATCATATTCATTCTTTTAGGTTCGTGTATGAAGACAATGAACATGATGGCTATTTGATCAAACTTGGTATCGGTAAATTTGATCCGTTACGGGAAAAGAAAACAGAACTATTGAATAAGTTATCTATATCACCTACCAGTAATTTCTTTATCAAAAAAGGACCCATCCCTATTGACGATACACTTTCGGCGTTTGTGAAAATTTTTAACATGAACGAAGGTTAGTATTTTAATTAATATAGTTATGATGCCATTTCGTCATCGTTTACCAACTAGGTATATAATATTGGTGATTAGGCTTATGCAGATAAAATGAAAAAGTTGGCAAGGGAGACGAATAGGTGCTTTAGCTTTTGCAAGTGATTTTTATAAATGCAGAAGACCTATTGCAGTAGATAACTGCTTGCTGACGATTACTGAGGTAGCTACGAAACAAATTTATAGCACTTATATCTAAACCAATAAAATTTAACACGGAAACAATAACTCATGATTTATACGATCAAAGGCTTTGGAATAATCTAGCAAAACTAAAGCTACTAATTTATTAGCGTCCAAAGATGCATGGATATCATCGGTTACTTTTAGGAGAGCTGTTGTGCAACTATGTAATTGTCTGAACCCGGACTGATGAGTTGGATTTAAAATATTATTATGATCTAGGTATTCAATAAGTTGTTTATTTACAATTTTCTCAATCACTTTTGATACACAACATAAAATACTTATAGGGTGCAAATCTCTAAGACTAGCTGGATTATTATTTTTAGGCAATGGTAAAGCATGTGCACGTTTCCAAATAGCAGGATACACACTTTTATTTATACAAAAATTGAATATGTATGTTAAAAACGGTAAAATAACTGGACAACAATATAGTAGCATATCGATGTAGATATGCTAGATTAGATGTAGAGATGTCGCTGATATCGCACTCTTAGCATTTCCTTAACTGAGGCTAATGTATTGGTGTGGTATCAACGTAGTCTCTGGTCCAGGATTATGCTCTCAGAGCTTCTGGACGAATAGCATCTAGGTACTTTGTGCTGATGAGGCGCAATACGCCGAAACCGGTCCACAAGTGATGTTATTCCTTCTAATGGCAAACCAGAATGGTTGGTTCTATCTTAACAGATATACCAACCCCGTTTACTTTAGAAGTGTAATTCAATGTCTGTCGGGGCATATAGCCCGAGAAGTAGACGGTCTCTTTGGAAATTAATTTTTCTAATTTTGTAAAGCGTTATAATAGTATTGAACTATTATTTTTTGACGTCTATATATCACGCTTTACTAATATGACAGTTATTTACAGTTAACTGTAATTAAGTAAATAGATTGTTTATATTATTGAGATCGCCTAAACACATTAAATATTCGTACTTGTGAATAATCTCACTTACTACATTTTCAAACTCATCAATAAACAATTAAGATTCACGAACATGAGGTGAATAAAGCGAACTAATGGCTATCGTTTTATGGTTAAACTCGATTTCAATCCCTATTTGTTCAGTGGAGACACGTATATTATGAATTAGTTTACATTTAATATTATTTTTCAAGTAAATTGCCACGCCTCCTCCTCTACCCTGGAGACGATCTTTTCTATAGAGTTTGTAACCTGGCAAAGATATAATTTGATCTGCAATTTCTGGTTTCAACCAAGTTTCCGAAACAGTAATAATGTCATATTTGTTTGAAACAGTATCTTTAAATTTCTGAAATTTAGTAATAATTATCGAACGTGTGTTTACATGACATATTTTCATAAATTTGGACATGTTTTTTACAAATACTATTAAGAATTCACAAAACTAACTCTTTCGTAAGATGAAAAACAGATTAAATTATTTAATAATCGATTTACAAAATTTATTTGAAAAATATTAACCAAATCAATTAATGGGAAAAAAAAGTAACAATGCTTGGGAAAAAACAAAAATACAAAATCTAGATATGCACTAAATACTTATGCTTATTTTTTACTTTTTAAATTTCGCTCGAATTGTGGACTATAATTAATTTTACACCTTTTGCGTTTTGGATTTTCAATATTTTCTTCCGATTTTTGTATATTCGTTTCCGTTGCTTCTGATTGTTTTGTATCTTCCTCCAAATCGTTAATTCCTTCTTCAGATTCCTTTTTCTATATTCTTCATTCTTGGAGCGAAAAAACTTTTCCATCAATTACCAATTTATTCCCTTTAATCTTTGCTTGTAAGTTTTGTTTTTTGGCGTTTTTAAGATGATCTCTCAACACATTTTGTGTTTGTCTATCTTCTTAGCACATATCATTGGTAATAAAAACACCAGTATTTTTTAATTGTTTTATATTTTTGAAGATGTTTTGTTTTTCTATATACGAAATATGGAACAATATGGGACTTTCCATTATTTTTGCACTCAACAACATAAATATTATTTATACTATTCTTTTGTATATTCGTGTTACAAGTAGGGGAGAGTAGGGAGACTTGATCCCATTTTTAGTATATTGAATCTAGATCGTACTATACAAGGTATTTCTAATTTTTCTGAAATTCACTACAATGTAATAACCTTAATATAAACATTAACACTTAAATTATCGTAAAAAATTGTTTAAGTACCAAGTGGAAAAATGTTTTTAATTATTTTCCAAATGGGATCAAGTGTCCCCCTCTCAGGGAGACTTGATCTCCCTATCTGGGAGAGTTGATCCCATTAGGATCATGTCTCCCTATCCTATTGATTAGTAAAGTGCACTTAAATAAGGAAATCTATACAGATAAATAAAGTAATAATCTATGGGAGTATTTATATTTATTTAAATATTTGCAGTTTATCCAATACAAACATTAGGAAATCTTGTTTTGAAGTTATAAAGTCCACGTCTGACATCAGGTACTGGCAAAACTCTTTTTACGTCATCTGTGGGCACAAGCCCCTCATCTTTAGTTACTGGGAAGTGAAAATGTG
Organism: Lochmaea crataegi; assembly: GCA_947563755.1. Classification (NCBI taxonomy): domain Eukaryota; kingdom Metazoa; phylum Arthropoda; class Insecta; order Coleoptera; family Chrysomelidae; genus Lochmaea; species Lochmaea crataegi. Next base: position 1,573,860 of record OX387423.1, on the reverse strand, counting down.
CCTCTTTCTTCCTTAAAAAGTTTACTAGTACCTCTGAAGCTGTTGATTGAACTTCGGTCACCTGCCCTACAAAATAAGTTGTTCCCTTCTTTCTGCTAAACTCAACGAATACAAAGTCCCCAATTTTAGGAGCGCAGGCCTCGAAGAAATCGTCCACCTCCACTTCGAAATTGTCACTATCACTAGCTGGATCTAAAAGTGGGTCGATATCATCTAAGCTATCGTCACTGGCCTTCCAAACCTCTTCATCTTCAGAACTCTCGCTTTTTGGTCGCTCTTTATCTTTCTTTGAATTGTTTTTATTTTTGGGACTTTTTATCGTTTTTGAAAAATTCTTTTTCACACCTGAAGCCCTCTTTTGACGCTCTGCTTGTGCTGCTTCTAATTCCTGTTTCTCAGGTGTATCAGTCAAAATTCTACATCGACCTCGTTTACGACCTGTCGCTTGCTTCGCAACCCTCGGTGTGGCCTTGGGAAATGGAAAAACTTCCATTGGGGACACCATTGTAGACACAGAAGGTTGAACTGGCGATTGATCACGATGACCAGATGGTCCGAGCTGAGGACTAGGTGAACAAATTCTAGGCAATTCTGAAGCATCAGAATCTGGAGTTTCTCCCATAGGATTTATTTTTATTATTTGCCTTAGCGAACTCATAGGCAAGTTCGCGAAACTTTTTTAAAGATAAACCATAATTTAAGCGAGATGCTTGAATAAGATATTCTGAAAGCTGCAGTTCTTCTTCACTTTTAAAAATTTGTGCTTTTTGAAACCCAGGCAAACGATCTTCTCCTCGTCTAATTATTCGCTCTAACGTCATTACATTGATGTTGAACTGTTTAGCAGTACCTTTAAAGGACCCCCCATTTTTCTCTGCAGCAACAGCTGCAGCTATAATTTCAGAATCGTACTGAACACGCTTCTTTGCACCAACTTTAGGATTGTAATTTTTTGGCATCTGAAATAAAATCGAAGAAATATTTTACAAATAAAATTACATTAGGGAGACTTGATCCCACCAGTTAAAACTCGATAAGGTAGACTTGATCCCCTGATCATATCTCCCTTGACGCAATGGGATCAACTCTCCCGAGAACACATTAAATATTTAATATGGCAATAAAGGTAAATAAACATTTAGTACTCACCATAAAATATTTTTAACACAGTAAAATTAAAAAAACTCTCATAAAACCATAGCAAGCAATACCTGCATATTCGGATGAAGCTTGTTGACTAAAAGTGCTCGATACTCAACCAGTGTTGCCGACGAAACTCGGTACACGATATTTGGGCGGTAAATTCAAAGTGGGGATCAACTCTCCCTGGGGATCAAGTCTCCCCATTCTCCCCTATTATTTATAAATTCTAAAATTTTATTTAGTAGATCATTTTTGTTTACATTTAGACCAAAACTTTATCAGATATTTCTTGAATGCCATTATTTATTTCATACTTTAGTTCCGTTGTTTGGTCCCTAATAGCTTTTATTAACATAGTGTAGAGATCTTCTGAGATCTTGTTGTCATTCATTTTATTCCGACTTGTGGTGGAAAGAACATAGAAAACTAATTAGTTCTTTTTGATTAACAATAAAAACTGGACATTAAACTGGCAGTCTTTACACTTGTGAAATGAATTAGTTATGTTTATAGCAGATTATCAACAAAATCTTAATAATCACTCACAGGTTTTTTACCAGATTGTTAACGAAAATTTTAAAATTTTCACCATATAAATTTCACTCAGGTTCTCACAATTTTTACCACATTATTTTTTGATAATGTAGAAACAAATCAAATTTATTTTTTATTTTATTATTCCTGTGAAAAACCAAGATAGATACAACTTAATACACAATTTTTTCACTTATATCAATGATAACGATAACTAATAACGATTATTACCCCCTCTTGCATTAATGACTGCTTGCATTCTACGAGGCATACTCTGAATTAAATTAGGATTACATTCTGATCCATGTTATTCCACTCCTGCAAAAGCAACTCTCTCAGCTCCTGGGCAGCACTTGAGGCTGGTGTATGCCTTCGAATACGCTGCCCTAACTCATCCCAGACATGTTCGATGGGATTCATATCTGGACTGCACGCTGGCCAATTAAACCGCCCAATCCCTACTTCATCTAGATCTAAATATTCACTTACAATCCTGGCAGCGTGTGGTCTTGCCCATTGTAACCATGAAAGGCACAACATGATCTTCCAGGACATCCGTTACATATCTGTGAGCTGTTAGAGAACCATTTTCTACGAAAACCAACTCTGTACGTGCTTCTGAAGTGATACCTGCCCAAACCATAACAGAACCACCACCAAATTTACGTCTATGGTCAATACAAGCGGGGATGTATCTTTCTCCGGGTCTTCTCCATACTCGTCCCAACGTCCATACTCTATTAAGGCAAAAACGCGACTCATCTGTAAAGAGTACCTTGCTCCAGTCATCATCGTTCCCCTGTAGCCATCCTTCTGCAAGACAATCCTTCAGCACAAAGCTTTCGTCTAGCTATCCATTCGCAAACATTAACATTTCTAACCTCTTGAAGCTGATTTCGCAGCAAAATCGCAGAAACTGTTCTATTCCATCAACAAAAACCGATCATCTCTTTGACTCGTGACTGTTTTTCGCCCAGATCCGGGTCGTCTGGTTATAAGACCATTCTCCTGGTAGCGTTGGTACACATTTTGTACAGCACAGATGCTCTTACCAACAATTCTGGCGGTTTCACGTTGTCCTCTACCATCTTGTATCAACGCTACAAATCGTGCAACGACAATAGGATCTAGAGGCATTGTGGTGCAGTAAATAAACACTAAGAAGAATGAAACGTCGCTATACATAATAAACCATACAATTACAACATGGTAAAATTGACATTATTAAATGAGTCAAATGCGCAACACAAATTACACTTTCTGGTTATCTATTCTTCTGCTTCTACGATCCACCGCAAGATGGAGATATGTGAAAGCATCAATTAATTTTCTCGATATTTCTGTCCAGGCGAATTAACTTTTTTGAAAAAAAATTGTTATCTAGAGTTTGGTAAGTGGTATTTGTATAGGGAGGGTATTACAAACAAGGGAAAAATAAATTGAACAGCTGAAAAGTGGGTGGGATGATTGGGGGGGGGGGGGGAGGGAAGGGGGTGGAAAAAGACATTATTGCGATATCCGGCCAAAGTTGAGGTTCTAGAAAAAAAGTTAAATGTAAAAGTTGTAGATTTCAAAAAGATCTACAACTTTCGTATTGGTGACTTTTTCACATAACCTCAAACTTAGCTCGACTAACGCAAAAAACTGCATTTTTCGATTTTTATTTTTAGTTTCGGCAAAAATTGTTCGATTTTGATGATAATTTGGTAGAAGGTGGCTGTTATAGTCACAAACTGTGAAAAAAAAATTCAAACTAAAATGTTCTAAATTTTTCGAGTTATGACGTTTTTCCGGTAAAAAACACTTTTTTTAAAACGAAAATTCTCCTTTGGAAAATTCTCGAAATAAGTTCCGCGGGAGCTCTTTTTTTGTTTTTACATATAGGGGAATTGGGGAGAGATGGAACACCTTTTTAAAAAAATTAACAACCTTTTTTTGAAACACTTTTTAATTGGGAAATCAGTTAAATGAGAAATATCACATCATTACCTACCAAATAGACATTACAAAGTAACTAAATGTATTACCAATGGTTCGTCTCTCCTCCAACAAGTAGGTGAGATGGACCAGTCTTGGTAGGGAAGATGAGTTATTGGCAAATCTATCATTTTTTGCACAGTAATTTTTTTCCGCACATTTGACAATAGTTTTTGAAACTGGTGCAGCCTTCATGCAACCATCTTTTACATGTTATACACTGTATCCAGTCATATTTGCTAATAGTTTTCCGATAATCTCCCTTACATCCTACACACTCATTTTCATATTCCTCAATATTTTCGCTATCTGAGGAGGTATCGGTTAAACTTAAGTCTTCGGATTCTGATGACGAAACAAACCTTTGAGACTTAGTTGAGGATTTTGGTTTTACTAAAGTTTCAAGTTTTTTTTTCCGCACTACGTTTTTTATTTTTTGCTGAAACCCTTTTTTAAAGCTATTTCTTTTCGGTAGCTTATGCACGCCGGTGACGCTACGACCCTACTCAAATTTTTCTTCGCTGCTTGAACCGAAGGTGTAATAATTGGTACCGGGGAAAAATAACGTTTAGCGCCTTTCCTGGGGTAACTTTGGGACTTTTAGCGCGTACAATTTTATTGTTCATACTAGAGGTTCCTGGTTGTGGACTCGTATACCTGATGGTCCTGCAAGGGGACTAGTCTGACGTGGGTGTTGAATACCTGAAGGTTGGCGTTGAGTACTTGATGCTCGCGTCGGTTTCATCCGGTGTTGGGCTGCAGGTGCTGTCTGTGAATTACTCACGTCTAGAGCCTGACTTTGGACAGTGTTATCAATATCATTGATCTCATCAGTAGTCAAAAAGGCATATTCAGGAATCCTTTGAGAATTGAACGGCATAATTCCTGTGGACTCAAAAGCAGATGTTGCATTTTGAACAGATGCCGACTTACCCCATGCTTCTCCCAATAGTTTTCCAAACTGCAATCTACAACCTTCATTAAAATACCCCTTACGGGATTTAAAAAAACTACAATCTAGAGGCTGTAAATAATGACTTGTATGAGGGGGCACAGAAAATAAATTTATATCGTTCTGATCAGCAAATTCTAGTAGTTCAACATCAGAGACATGAGATGTATGTCCATCCAAAAGTAGGAGAACTTTTCCAGGTGCCTTCCTCGGAAAGAAATGATTCTTTAACCAATCATAAAAAATCTCCGAATTGACGTAGGCCGACTTTTCGGACAATTTTATTTATGAACCCGGTGGCATACCATCATGCCACTCTTCCATTTTGTTCTTTCCCTTAAAAATGCAATAAGGAGGTAAGTAACCACGTTCCGCATTAATGCAGGAAATAACACTAATCGTCTCTCCTTCTTCTCCGGAACTAATAGCCGCAACAGATTTAGATCCTTTTGCAGCTATTACCTCTCGTACTTAGTTGAAGACCTGTTTCGTCGGTATCGTACACACTTCCAGGCTTATCAAATAAAGTGTGTAGTGTAAGAACATCTTCTAATTCCTAAAAATATTTTGCTACAACTTCTTTCGACATTCCTTTGGCCCGTGAAATTGTTTTGCGAACAGAAAGCTCTTTTCTTCTTCTTAAAAAAGACTGTAACCATTTGTAGCCTGCTTTACCTAAAAAATTGAAAATTAGTACCTTAGAATACAATCAATTATTTATTTAGGTAGATATACTAAATTCATGTGGACGTTTTAAGCAAACAGCAAGTTTTTACGCCATTATTCTTACATGTCACGTGTAGGTGCAAACCCATGCTGCTGGAGTTTTTTAATATGAACAGCTAACTTTTCTTCAGCTTCTGTCCCTAGTGAGGAATCTGGCCCCAATCTGTTTGTTTTGATTAAATTGTTATTTTTTATCCACGTCTTCAGAGTAGCATGCGGTATTTGGAAAGTTCTGGCTGCTTCGTTTACATCTAAATCTCCTGATCTTACAGCATTTATAGCTCTAGTTAGGTTTTCTAATGTCCATGTACCTCTAGATCTAGCTGCCTGCTTTCGCTTATATACAGATTGATATGATATATATTGTGTGTTGATAATTAATTTTCATTATACCTTACTGAAAACCCTATCTTAACATGCTTATTAAGAGTACCGAAAATGACCTTTTGAAGTTTTCCTGTGCGCTAACGGGTAGGCACGAATTGGGCACTTTCTATCTGACGTCACCCCAAACTACATGAATTCGGCACTGTAGTGCGAATTAGGGATTTTTGGTCGTGCACGAATTGGGCACCACTTAAGATAATCCCTTCCATTCCAGCTTATTTAACCGGCTGGTCCAATTTAATCAACATAGAGTTCTCAAAGATAAAATGTTGCTTCTTATTGCTCGAGATAGGACTTTTGAGAAGGCTAGTCAAAAATTGTCAAAAATGGTCAGTAATTGTCAAAAACTGTCAAAATATTGAAAAAATGGTTAATAATTGCCAATTATTTTCAAAAATTGTCAAAAATTTGGAAAAATGGTCGATAATTGTCAAAAATGGTCAACATTTGTAAACATTTTGAAAAAATGGTCAATAATTGTCAAAAATTTTGAAAAATGGTTAAAATTTTTGAAAAATTATCAAAAATGGTCAATAATTGTCAAAGACGGTGAATAATGGTCAAAAATTGTCAAAAACTGTCAAAAATTGTTAAAATTTTGAAAAATAGTCAAAAATTGTTAAAATTTTGAAAAATGTTCAAAAATTGTTAAATATTTTAAAAAATGGTCAATGATTGTCAAAATTTTTGAAAAATTGTCAAAAATGGTTAATAATTGTTAAAATTTTGAAAAATGGTCAAAAATTGTTAAAATTTTGAAAAAGGGTCAATAATTATAAAAGACTGTCAAAAATGGTCAATAATTGTTTAAAATTGTCGAAATTTTTGAGAAATGGTCGAAATTTTTGAAAAATTGTCAAAAATAGTCAATAATTGTCAGAAACTGTAAAAAATGGTCAATAATTGTTAAAATTTTGAAAAATGGTCAAAAATTGTCAAAATTTGGAAAAAATGGTCAACAATTATAAAAAACTGTCAAAAACGATCAATAATTGTTAAAAATTGTCAAAATTTTTGAAAACTGGACAAAATTCATGTAAAATTGTCAAAAATGGTCAGAACCTGTCAAAAAGCTAAAAAATTGTCAAAAATGGTCAATAATTGTTAAAATTTTGAAAAATGGTCTAAAATAGACAAAATTCATGAAAAATGATCAGTAATTGTCAAAACTGTTAAAATTGGTCAATAATTGTTAAAATTTGAAAAAATGGTCAAAAATTGTCAAAAATTTTGAAAAATGGTCAATAATTGTTAAAAATAGTTAAAATTTTTGAAAAATTGTCAAAAATGGTCAATAATTGTCAGAACCTGTCAAAAATGCTCAAAAATTGTTAAAATTGGTCAATAATAGTTAAAATTTGGAAAAATGGTCTAAAATGGTCAACATTTTTGAAAAATTGTCAAAAATGATCAATCATTGTCAAAACTGTCAAAATTGGTCAATAATTGTCAAAAACTGTCAAAATATTGAAAAAATGGTCAATAATTATCAAAAATTCTCAAAACTTTGAAAAAATGGTCAATAAAATATAATTTAAAACTTAGTAGAACGTACTGGGCCTAATGTAATTCCAAACATCGCATTCTATTGCGCGTATTTTTATTGATGGTTTTCCCAACCTCGCATTCTATTGTGCATAGGAAGCAAGCTTCTGTCGGCGGTCCGACGACCGCTCACCTTTTTTTATTAAAATTGGAACAGAAATACAGAGCATCTTTTTTGAAAACATTTATTTATACTTTTTCAACAGTTTATTGGCAGGAATAAAATTAGACAGTAATTGAAAGTACCGTCTAAATATATAGTATCGCAATTGCACAAAGTACGCAAGTTAGTCTCACAGGAAAACACTATAATTTGGTTTCTCGATTCAACAGATGTCAGAAAATGTTCACCCTTAATGGTTTTCAGTTCTAAACCTTGTGAAATATTAATGGTTTCATCTGCGTTCTTCGGCAAACTTGGAAGTAGGTAGTTTTCTTCTCTTGTAATACATATTTTTTCTGATATAATAAATATTTTTTACAGTTAATGTGTTCATCGCCTCAATATGATTTTTAACGGTGGAATTAAATATTTTGGACGGTTTTTCTGTTAGGTCTTCTTCTGCTTTCCTCTTCGCGCTAGCACTAACTAAAATATGACAAACTTTTGAAAAATTATTTCTAGGTAGATGAAAATATTGAATTTCAATTATATTGTTACATACCTATTTGCCTGTTTAACAATCTCGTGTTATTAGAATGATTATGTTGAAGATCACTTCTTGAAACAACTTTTTCAGGACCCATAGTCCACACTTTTTACAGAACATTTTTTTACAGAACATCTCCAAAATGTATTTTGGCTTTTCAAAACTATCGCAAAAGTAAACCTATTATTATTCAAAATGATGATATCTCTAACACGATAAGCGGTCGGTGCTCAGTTCGAGAGATTAACCAGGTAAATAGAATGTGTCCCTAATTTGTAGATTTAAAAAGTGCCCAGTTCATGCACGCTCGCGCTAACATGCGTTATTGTTCAGATCCCCTGCACGACTTCCCGGGAACCCGTCGCGCGCACATGGGAAAAGCCTATTTTCTGGACTCGTAATGAAATAGAGGTACTATTAGTTCCCTAAAAAAATAAATTACGGGTTTTATTTTACTTACCACTAGAAGGCCAAAAATTTTCAGAAGGTAGTCAAAACAAAAAAAAATTATAACTCAGCAACAAACGTTGCAACCGCACTGTTTACATTCCACGAGACACTGAAACATCAACGCGAAGACAACTACAGTATTCGCCAGCTAACTTGATGTCCCAGAAATTACCAACTAAGAGAGACAGAGTAATAGTGCCCTGCTATTGGTGGTAAAATTTTGACAAACGCCAATTGCATCGAACCTTATCAGGTGTTAAGATTTTCAGTAGCGTAGCGTAGCGTCACACAGTTATTGTTTCTGCTTTGTACAATGAAGTATTTGTAAAAATGTCAGCCGTTAATGAAGAAAATCTAGTCTAGTCAAGTGATATATAGAGTGTTTAATTATTTTAAGACATTAAAAAGTGATGAAGATGTCATAACAATAGAAGACTCATATTTTGATAGAGAACTTCAAACAGATATGTTTTATGACGTCAACCCTCTTGTGATTACTCTAGATGAAAGTGATTCCAGTAGCGGCAGTGAGTCAGATTCTTCGTAAAGATAAAAACTGTTTATACCTATTCTTAGAAATATACCTAGCTTAAATAATTTCCCATTATCTTGTGTTTCTTTTATTCTCATTACTACATGGAAGAAATTATTTAGTTTCTAACAAATTTTAATTATAGTCCGTCCGGAAATATAAGATCCTAACTTTATAATCTTCAATTAGATAAATAACATGTTATTGTAATGGGTACCTTATTGTTAAAATATTATTTATGTACTCAGAATTCAGGTATAAAGCAGATCCGTTTCTATTAAAATCAATATACCAATAATTATAACAAAGAATTAAATATTATTTATTAAGTTAGGATCATATATTTCCGGACGGACTTTACTTTATTAATTGTACAAGTTGTGTTAATTTGTAACAGAAAGCGTATCCTCAGAACCTGCACGGCACTGTTTACAGTTATCGGATGGGCGGCGTCAATAGCTCCCTAGAAAGCTTTTAGGACATCAAGTTAGCTGGCGAATACTGTAACGCATAGACCGATGCGTTGTTGCCGTAGTTCTTTAAAAATTACACGTGGTCCATCTCACCTACCGGTTCATCTCTCTCCCAATTACCCTACTTTCAATTGAAATAAAAAAAATAGTAGTAACAATAGAAGAACATGCTCAAAAATGCAAAAAAAAAGGAAAATGTACGTTAATCGAGTGCTCATTTTTGCTTTAATTTTAAGAAGTTATAACTATTTAAATAATGGAAATATGATGTTGACAATATGGTACACTGTACCTACATTACTACTACAGTACTTAATTTTACTGTTAAAATTGCTATTATAGTTATCTTAAAATATTGAGATTTTACACCAAGAAAAACATTTTTAAAATTAAACCGTTTAGTTATAATTAATATAAAAAATATTTATTATTTTAGTATTTTGTATACAAACATTTTATTGAAATAAATTTAAAATGCGTTTTTTGGGTCAATAGCATTAAGTGAAAGTCAATATTTATCGATATCGTTTCATGGTTTCAGAACAACTCCGGCACTGGTTGGAAAACGACCGATTCGATGACGGACAATACCTAGAAAGCGCCATATATTCGAGTCTCGAGTATAAATCTTGGACTTTTCTTCAAGACCGACTAAAATTGCTTCTGGGCAGTTACAAGACAACTATCGAGGAAGATCTTAAATTACTGGAAGAGAAACAAATAAGTGCCAATCAAATACTCGCTATAAGAATGAGGACAACAGAGAAAATTATACTAAAAAGCGGCATCGATTATGTGGATCAGTATATCAAGCAATAACGTTTATTAGAGTTTCTATAAAAGTCGGAAACGGCAGTAAAAGTAGAATAAAAAATATTGATATGTGCCTATAATTACCAAAATACGTTACGCTACAGATTGTTTAAAAGTATTTGTTATTTTAAGTACAAATTATTAAGAAATGCGAGTACAATTTTTCAAAATTGTAAAATGTATAAATAATAAAAGTGTATATCCAAATTGGGAGTCCATTACATTATAATAAATATTCACATTTACCATATTCCTAATGTGCTGTCAATTGTAATAATTTTAACCTATTCGATCAGACCTTCGAGAGAAATTACTACAATGGCTAAACATATTTGTAGTAGCGAAAGGTTAAAATGGGCTATGAACAACTTTTCACCTTCAAAGGCACTTGGAGCCGATGGGATTTTCCCAGCATTGCTCCAGCAAGGACAAGACGAAATTCTACCACATTTGGTTAGAACTAGTCGAAGCAGTTTAGAACTGGGTTATATATCAGAATCATGAAGAAGGGCAATAGTAACCTTCATTCCAAAAGCTGGAATCAACAATCTCCAAATCCTTCAGACCAATTAATCTAACATCGTTTGTGCTCAAAACGATGGAAAAAGCTATTGACAATTATATTAGAACGGAAATCCTAGAGAAAATACCTCTCCACCCGCATCAGCATGCTTACCGGGAAGGCAGATCTACGGAAACAGCACTGGTACAACTGACGGAGGATATCCGAGGTGCTCTAGACAACCAAGAAACTGTAATTTGCGCATTTTTTGATATAGAAGGAGCTTTTGACAATACTCCTCATGTCAAAAGAGCATGTAGACAGCACAACTGTACAACCAGAGGATGTCCACAGGGAGGAGTAGCATCCCCATTAATGTGGAGCCTGACGTGTGTGGTTTGACTGACCTCAGAATATCCTGCCAAGGATATGCCGATGATATTGTCATAACAGCCAGGGGGAAATTCGGAAACACCCTTTGTGACATCGTACAAAAGGGTCTGAACTATACAAATAGCTGGTGAAGGTGAAGGCAGAGGGACTTAACATCAAACCCACCAAAACCATCTTAATAGTCTTCACTAAGAAAAGAAAACTCAACCTCAAAACCATTAAACTTGATGGGAGCGAGGTTGAATGGAGACAAAAAGTCAAGTATCTAGGTTTGACTCTAGACAGTAAACTCCTGTGGAACAAACACGAAAAGGAAATTATATACAAAGCAAAAATGGCTCTAATGGTGTGCAGGAATCTGGCAGGGAGAAATTGGGGTTGTAACCCAAAAATCCTGAGCTGATGATTGATGTACACTCGTGATGCCTTTTGGCCCAATATAATAATATAACAATAAATATTTAAAATAAGAATTAAATTCCCTTGATCTTATTTCAATAAAACGTTCGAAAGTTTTAATATGATATCAATAAAGAGTAGGAAGGTCATCGAATAAGAAGTCAAGTTCAGAGCGTGAAGTAAACACAAAACAGTAATATGTTTATTTAATTTATGTGAACTTGACTGGATGTATAAATATACATTCAATATTTATTATGGATGAATTGATTCAATATAATTCAAGAAGAACATTCTATATAGTCGAGTAGTAAGAGATCAGTAAGATGATCTAATCATCAGCAATAATTAACCTTTAGCTATAAGTATGCTATACAGCTAGGTACTTATACATATCATTAGTAATAGTAAGTAGTGTAATGTATTATAGTAAAGTAGTGTAATAAATCAAACATATCTCAGTGCTAGAAGTAGTTGCTTCATTCCCTTAAGATGATCCTCCAAGTGACCCGCAACACCACCTATACAGAGGCCTTTCCACACCTTTAGTCTACCAACGTTTCCATTGGAGACGAAACCATTACACACTGCCATAGTGAGACCAATTATCACTAGTCTATTGACGAGAGAAAACCTCTCCAAAATTTTAAAGACTAGCCTATATATGCATTACAGGAGCAATGAGAACATGCCCAACGGCAGCCATGGATATGATTCTCAACTTCACACCACTACATATGGTGGTGGAAAGTGTTGCAGTAAGAACAAGTTACAGTCTAAGTAGAGAGGGAATCATTAAAAAAACCACCTCCTCACTTCTTAGAAATCAGAAAACCTGGTACATGCCACAAGATGGTATGATGAAAATGTATAACTTTTCAAAGAATTTCGTTACCGAATTAAGCAACAAAAAGGAATGGGATCCAAATAACATTACCAGACTTGGAAATAATGCCATTCAATGGTACACAGACGACTCAAAAGCAATAGAAGGAACTGGGATAGGAGTGTACGGGCCAGGAACACTCTGAAAGCTTGGGAAAATCCCAAGTATCTTTCAAGCTGAAATTCACGCCATAAGAAAGTGTACCCAGTTCAATATTGATAAAGGGTATAGAAGGCAAGGAATTATGATAATGTTGGATAGTCAAGCAGCCATTAAAGCACTGAGCACTTGTGTAATCAGTTCCAAAATGGTGTGGGAATGCCTAGGCAAACTCAATGAACTATGCGAGTACAATATAGTCACATTACTGTGGATTCTAGGACACACTGGAATAGAAGGGAATGAAATAGGGGACCGAAACACCCTTTTGGGCGCCCTTTTGTGGTATCAGCTCCAATGTAATATTGGAAGAAATAGACAAAGCCGAAAAAAAAAAGATCTGACCATTGGAAAGATCTAGTAGGACTTAGACAATCAAAGACTCTTCTGGGTGACTACAACCTGTTGAGAGTTAAAGTAAAACTGCAGTAAGGGTTTTGAAAGGGATCCTAACGGGACATTGTCGCCTGAATGGTCACCTGACAAAGCTCAAAATAGTGGAGGAAGAAGAATGTAGATTCCGAGGCATGGAAGTAGAAACCTCCTTTCACATACTTGCGAAATGCACAGAAATTCAGAATCCTAGGGCACAACACCTAGTAGATTTCTGGATAGAAGAGGGACATTTACCTAAGTTAAAGCCTGCAGATATCCTAAAATTCCTCCGGGAAATAGGAATAAAGGAGCACAATAGATATTTCAGGTCTCAGTGAATGTCACCCCAATATAATATAAAATGTCGCAGTGGAATAGTCCTATTAGCCACCTGATCAAATCTATCTATCCAGTAAGGTAACAGAATGCAAAAAAGGCTATATGTCTCCGTGAATTATTTTTTGAACTTACTGGAAAATTGGATTGTGTAATAGTATATTTCCTTATGAGTACAGAAAATTCGCTTTCCCCGTGAGAGCCGATGAGGCGCAGCTATTTTCCACCATAGCATTTTTAATATCTCTTTAAATAAGCCATATACCGAATTTTGCCATAAAATTGGTACACCCTTTTGAAAATTATCAATGTATACCAGTAATATACTATTCCAAGTTTGACATTCAACACAGTGCAATATATGCGACAAAATTGGAATCGATAAGTTTTAAAACCATAACGCCATCTGTTGCGAGATGGACTAAATTGTTAGTTCAAAAACAATTTATTGATTCGCATGTTATAATTTTCAAGTTTCCGTAAATTTACAGATGTCGCTGTATCTTGTTATACGTAAAAAATTTATCTAATCAAACAAACTTTGAATGTTATAATCAGTTTCGCAATTTACTTCTCTCCTCGACTGTATCAACAAAAGTTTATCACTCGCGTGATAAATGATGTGATTCCGATTGTGAAATTTTTGAATGTTGTCAGCAAAATTTGTCTAGTTTTTTGTAAGCAGTTAATATGAACGGAAAAAATGGTCTGACAAGAGAAGAAATTATTAGAATTAACGAAACAATAAGACAAAATAATTTACATAAACAAGAACTAAGTTTTAAAATTATTGTTATTGGAGATTTTGGAGTTGGTGAGTAGCTTTTTTTTATTTATCCCAATCTTAATATTGGGAAAATAGTTACCTAGGTTTCATTAGATACAGCTAACATACGTGAAGCTGTAAGTTTCCAAAAAAAATTTAATTTCATAAAAACCGTACTTATAGTGATTGTTCAAAACATAATTTAATATAGGTTCTAATAAAATAAGTTCGCACACTGAACCTATATATGTTATTAATTTTAATTACGAATCAAATAGATTATCTGATTATCATCAATTCATATCCATAATTTTATTTGCTTAATAATTTCAAATTTTCTACTATTGTATACTGAGCTCTATAACTAACAAATATATTATAGTCAATTTGCATCAGCAAAAAGACGCCTTCGGGATTGGAGGAAAAAATGATGCAAAATTTCATCACATAAACGAAGTGAGTTTATGTCATTATAATCAGTGGAGGCATATTTCTATTGCAAATGAATCTCACCAAGTCGATGAATATCACTCCATTTGTGGTTGCATTCGTGCGCCATTCTTCCCTTCATTCCGTTTGGGTTATTGTACTTGTATCACTCATTTTTTGAGGCTCCTGAAAATCATTTGTTTGGGATAAAGATTTCCTAATACACTCACCGGCACGAATAGCGGAGCAGTTGAATATTTTTAAACAAACTTCAAATTTTAATGCTTTGTGATGTTTTATTGTTCTAATATCTTACACACCAACAAAACAACATGTTTTACATATTTTCTAACAACAATTGAACCTTTAATTGAAGAAAAAAAGTGTTTTTGAGTAAAAATCATAAGGTCCATAGTATTACTGCAGAGTGCATAGTTGTCCATGAACCCATGTTAACAATGCTGTTGTTGTCATTGTTGTGAGAAATTTGACAGATCGAAAGACGTTTGAAAACTGTTCTGCGTTTATTTACTTATTGTGGTACGTTTATTAATCAAAAAAATATGGATGTTAATCCCAACACAGCGGCTGCTATTGTTGCGTTGCTTTAAGACGGAAGAAATGTTGCCCGAGAGTATCATGTCTCCAATAGCTCTGTGCACCGTATTTTTACATGTTTTTTGGAAACTGAAGGTTACACCAGGCGACCTGGAGCTGGTCCCCAACGCATAACTAGCGCTCGTGATGATCGTTTTATCATCTTACAAAGTCTGCGAAATCGTCATGCTACAGCTGTTGAAATCAGAAATCGACTTCAGCACGTCCGGCAAACCAACGTAAGCGTTCGGACAGTTAGACGAAGACTCCAATATTACCAGTCGTATACCTGCAGCAGGCCCAGAACGTCTTAGGCGTTATCGTGTTCCGCGACTTCAGTTTTCCAGAAATCATCAGCACTGGGGTGAAAATGAATGGGGGGGCTTTTTGTTCACCGATGAGTCCAGATTTAGCCTGCGGTCTCCAGATGGTCGTGAGAGAGTTTTGCAGAATGTACCTTCAGTTCTAGGGCAGGATACCAAGTGGGCTCAGTTATGGTGTGGGCCGGAATTTCTCTGGAGGCACACACAGAATTGTATATCCTTCCGAGATAATCCTTAACTGCTGCCAGGTACATTGAGGACGTTCTCCAAGATTTTGTTGTCTTTTATGTTTGCTTTATTGGAAATGACTTTCTTCTTCCTGTTATGAAGTGGCCAGCGGTAAGTCCGGATGTTAACCCCATAGAACATGTTTGGGACATGCTTGGGCGAAGGATCCGAAGTCGTGTTCCTGCTCCTTTAACTATAGATCAGTTGCGACAAACTCGTTTAGAGGAATGGGAACTTATTCCACAAGTGGACATTCGCCACTTGATTTTAGGCATGCCAAGGAGGATACAGGCAGTAATTCAAGCACGTGGGGGCAACACCCGTTATTAAGAATGCGGCTCCCCAGTTTTTGATAGCAAGTCATTTCAGTTTTGATTAATTTAAGGTAATTTTTCCACAACACCAATTTGTGCGTTTTCGTCCTAGTTTTTTAAATTGTTACATAACACTTTTTTTCAATTAAAGGTTTAATTGTTGTTAGAAAATACGTAAAACATGTTATTTTGTTTGCGTGTAAGATATTATAATAATAAAACATCACAAAACATTAAAATTTGAAGTTTGTTTGAAAATATTCAACTGCTCCGGTTTTCGTGCCGGTGAGTGTATAATAATAATAATAATAAATAATCATAATAATGTGCTGCCTGTCCTCACACACACTTTTGGAATTGTTAGCTGGACCAAAACTGAACTAGAGGGTATTCAAAGGATGACGAAAAACAATAACGCACCTTCCAAAGTCATGTACGGTTAGGACATCACTATCGCGAAAAGAAAGAGGGATCTCTGAAAATTATTCATATATCATGTACGTGGTTTCTTTTGGAATCACTTTAGTTAAACGTTCCTTAAGACCTTATTAAGTTGGTAATAATCATTTTCCTAACTAGAACGGAAAATGATACTTTTCCGCACGCCACCGCTGTCTGGTATTTATGTAATCCTTTATAGTTATCAACGCAATATTCAACAAAATTTCAATAAAATGGATAAAATAATAATAATAGAATGCAATAGTTAATGCGGAAAAGTATAGTTTTCCACACGCTCGTAGAAAAATTAATTTTTTTGAAACAAAATTTCAAAAAATCTTTTTTACAGGTAAAACATCCATAATAGGAAGATTTACTGAAGGTAAGAATTCTGCATTCCATTCGCAGCAAAATTATCAAATATTAAATCTCAACTGTTATAAAATTCCGTGAATCAATAGTCCCGCATTCTTCGAATAGTTTAGTCGCAAATCGATAAGTGGGTGATTAAAGGAATGAACTCGTGTAGTTCTTTGAATGTTTCCTGAAAACAATGAAAACTTTTTCTAGAAAAACCTTGACCCTTGTGAACAGTAACAAAATAAACCTACATTAACATTTTATTTTTTATGTTGTTAAGATATTATTTCTTTCGAAAAATTGGGTAGGTACGTAAACTATTTGTTTTATTTAATAATTTTGAAAAGTACTTATTTATTTTAGACATTGTGTTGCCGATATTCTTTTAATACTGGGTGTCCCAGAGGTTTCTGACCCATTTTAACTGCAAAAATCTCGGAACACAGTAGCGATAGAGAGGTGCGGTTTTCGATAAACAACTTATTTTTATATGAAGTTTTTTCACTATAAATGTTTAATTAATGATATCTTATATAGGGTGTGATGTGAATCAAACTCTCTAGGGTTGTGCAGCATAACAGGGCCCGTATTATTGACTGAGGGAGTGAAGCTTCACGAGAGAACAGATATTTTGTCTTTGTCACTGCAGTGACAGAGTAACCAAGCAAAATAAAGACAAAATATGTGTTCTATCGGGAAGATCCACTCCCTCAGTCAAGAATAAGGCCCCAGACCTACTAGGGCTACGTTCATAAACTTACTCGGAGTAAGGATAGTTTACTCCGAAGCGTTCATAAATTTACTCTACCAGTATAGAGTATGCTTTTATAAACGTTCAGAAACCTACCCGGAGTAAACTCTGCATACTCCGCTTTTTAATGGAGTATTATATACTCTGACAGTTATGACAGTTTGGCTTATACACTAGTTCAGTTCAGATTACTGCCAGGTTATTTTTATTGATAAATTGATATTATTTGATTATTAATATTCAACTCATCCATGGTTAATTAATTTCTATTTTCGAAATGAACAATATAACCCCAAATTCATACACAACACAATGACATTTGATTTGCCTTCGGCCGGTGAAGCCTCTGAACGGTTACTCCGAGTAACCATCAAACATACTTTTCTAATCACGTGATCATACTCTTCTCTAGTCACTGGAGTAAGTTTATGAACGCAGCCTAGGTGTCTATGGTATCAACCGTCAGTGTCAATGTAGTGTCTATGTCATTGCTGTCAACTGTTTACATATCTCAAAATATGTACAATTTTATTATTGAATAAAACCTAATATCGTAGGTTTTCTCGTATCTATTTAAATTTATTCAATAATATGGAAAAGTATTTGAGACCCGAAGTATTCGATGGAGACCCTGCGGCAAAGTCGACAGCCAAAGAGTGGGATCACTGGAAGAAGACGATCCTCAACTTCTTGGCTGCTAGCTCGACAGCTCCAGCACAGCTTTCATCAGCAACTAAACTCCAACAGTTAGTGAATCACATCACACCAAAAGTTTACGCCTATGTAAGTAAATGTCCTGATTACGACAGTGTCATAGCGGCTTTAGACAAGATCTATGTCAAGCCAAACAATGTCATTCATGCCAGGCACATTCTAACAACACGACGGCGACAGGCTGATGAAACGGTAAACGTTTACTTACAATCTTCAAAGCAACTGGCCAAAGATTGCGATTTCAAAACCGTAGACGCAGAAACAAATAAGTACGATACAATTAGAGGAGCCTTTATAGCTGACATATCGTCCCCTAAGATCCGCACAAGCCTGACACTAACTTAAGAAGAAACGTTTAACATAGCACGTTCTATGGAAATGGCAGATGTCAACTCACAGAACTTTGTTAACCCAACATTAAGCGCATTGCCACTCAATGAAGATCCTACGGCTGCTGCTACCTCTAATCCTGTCAGCAGCTCTTCAGGACGGAGATGTTATTTCTGTGGAGGGCCAATGCACTCTGGGGGACGTAAAAACTGCCCAGCACGAGACGCGATCTGCAAAACTTGTGACAAGAAAGGCCATTTCTCCGAAGTTTGCCGCTCAAGGAATAGATCAACAACTAGTGCATCTACAAACCTCTCTGATGAATGTGATCACTGCTCAGCCTGCATCTTAGCAGCTACTCCGGCTTCTCTCCGTAAAGCGATAGTCCCCGCATACATCAAGGGTGTAAGAGCTGAAGCCCTAATAGATACCGGGAGCTCTGTCAGCTTTATAAATGAGGATTTTGCAAACAGTTTCTATGGCCTCATTGTCACTCACTTCTGTCGTACAAGGCCAAACATTTCAAACTATCAGATTAAACCAAAACTCATACGACAACGTGAATCTACTGATCGTAAAGAACATTTGCGCCGATTTGATTATCGGTCATGTCGTCTTAGCGAACCATTCAAGTCTTGAACTGGTGTTTGGTGGGCCAAAAGAGGTTTTCAAAGTATGCAGCGTTACAGAGGCTACAGTGCCAGCAACCCCTTTGTTTTGAGCGTAAATCCAGACAGCAAACCAATTGCCATAAAATCGAGAAGACATAGTTCTGAATATCAGGCTTTCATCCGAAGTGAGGTCCAAAAGATTCTAGAAGAAGGCATCATAGAAGAGAGCCAATTACCATGGCGGGCCCTGGTATTAATAATTAAAAGTGAAACACACAAAAAACGTCTAGTTATTGATCATTCATAAACTGTCAATAGGTACACGCAGCTCGACGCTTACCCGCTACCTAACATAGAAGAAACTATAGCTAAGGTATCTCAATTCACCGTGTTCTCTACAATCGACCTACAAAGTGCGTACCATCAGGTGCCCATCCTCTTCTGCACGAGAAGAAATTCACCGCAATTTCGGCGGATCCCGTTTGGTGTAACAAATGGAGTAGACAGTTTTCAAAGGACTATCGACTAGCTTATTCGTAAGGAAGATCTCAAAGGGACGATATCACCATTTGCGGTAAAACTCGAGAAGAACACGATGAAAATCTGACAAAATTATTAAAAGCAGCTGCTAAATATAAATTAACGCTAAACGAGAAGAAAAGCAAATTTAACCTACAGATCATAAACTTACTTGGGTATACAATCAGACCCAATCACATGATAAAACCTGATAGTGACAGACTCCAACCCTTGCTTAAGATGGCTCCACCTAGCGACCTTCCTTCTCTAAGACGAGTATTGGGAATGTTCGCGCACTATTCTAAGTGGATTCCTAATTTTTCTCAAAGAATTCACACACTAGCCCATTTCAGCACATTCCCAGTCAATGGAGAAGCCTTATCACGTTTTGAAAAATTGAAATCCACTATAGCATCCTCCTCCGTGCACGCAATCGACGAAAGTAAGCCCTTTACGGTTGAGACTGACGCTTCCGACCATTCGATCGCAGCTACTTTATGTCAAGACTCGAGACCTGTAGCTTTCTTTTCGACGTCATTAAATGCTAGTGAGCTCAACGTCTCTGATGTGGAGAAAGAGGCGTACGCCGTAGTTGAATCACTCAAGAAATGACGACATTATTTGATCGGAAAACCTTTCACAGTCATCACCGACCAAAAGTCCGTATCATTTATGTTTGATAATAAGCACGCAAGTAAGAACAAGAATGAAAAGATCCAGGGATGGAGACTAGAATTGGCCTCGTATAAATACGACATTGTGTACAGACCCGGGAAGGATAATCGAGCAGCTGACGCCTTGTCACGCATATGTGGTTGCACTACAATGACAGGAGCATCGAAACTTCAATCGCTTCATGAAGCCTTATGTCATCCGGTATAACTAGAATGTTTCATTCGTTAAAGACTAAAAAATTTACCCTATTCCCTTGAGGAAGTTGAGAAAATGATTAGCAGTTGCCAATTCTGCGCTAAAATCAAGCCTAGATATTTTAAAAATGCTGACCCTTTACTCAAACTTATAAAAGCAACGTCAGCCTTTGAAAGATTAAGCATTGACTTCAAGGAGCCCGTCCCATCAAACAAGAACAATCGTTACATTCTTACGGTTATTGACGAATACTCAAGATTCCCATTCGCCTTCCCATGCAGCGACATAAGCGCGAATACTGTTATCAAGCACCTGAATAACATATTTACGATTTTTGGAATGCACTCGTACATACATTCAGACAGAGGCACGCAGTTTCTTTCTACAGAAGTGAGGGAGTTTCTCCATTCCAAAGGAATCGCTACAAGTCGCACCACTGCTTACAACCCACAGGGAAATGGGCAATGTGAAAAATACAACGGTACCATCTGGAGTACTGTGCAACTGGCCAGCGGCATTCACAATATACAAAATACCATTCCTACTTGGCTAACCGACGCTGGTCACATCCTAATGAAACGGTATGATAGAAAGAATAAATACCCAGCCACTACTTGAGGAAGTCGAGTTACTCCAAGCCAATCCTGACTACTCATTTGTACGGCTACAAGACGGACGCGAAACAACTGTGTCGAACCGGCATCTTGCCCCCATGGGACATCAAGGTAAAGGGGAACCACTAGACTCACCTACTCAAGAGGAACCAGACGCGAACGAATCGCTATTGAACTTCGCGACTCCTCCAAGCTCGCTGCTCACTGTAGACGCTCGTTCTAGTCCAAGCTCATCGCCGCTCACCGGTGCTCCCGCTGTGCAGGTTCCGAGGAGGACTGGTAGAACAAGAAATCCTCCACGCTACTTTCAAGATTATAGTGTGGGAAAATGATGTGAATCAAACTCTTTAGTGTTGTGCAGCATAACCGACCTACTTGGTATCTATGGTATCAACCGTCAGTGTCAATGTAGTGTCTATGACATTGCTGTCAACTGTTTACATAGGGTCAAGTGGGGGTAAAAATGAGACACGCAATATTCAGGTGAAAAATGAGACGCTCAAATAAAATTGCTAATTGTTTATTTCCAATCTTGTTTCTTGTTATAAATATATAGCAACACTTATGAAAACATCATCTCTACAATTTATTTCATTTTTGGGAAACAAATGACGTCAAAATTAAAAATTACAAAATCTATCGAGTCGTTTGCCATTTAAATCTTTTAAAACCGGCTTTTGAATTTTTCTTGTGCAAGTTCGTATGTCGGTCGGAGAGGTTCGGTTAAATTCGCTTCGCGCTCTGCAATTGCAACGTGTGCAATTGCATTTCAGTTCCAATTGATCAGTTTTCGAGTGAGCACGTTTTTCTTGGGGGAGTAAATTTGAGACACGCTTGGAGGTAAAAATGAGACAGCACATTATTTTTAAGCTTTCATTTACAAAACCAAGATGCCAAAGAAATATATAGCCAAACCGAAGAAGTATACAAAGGAAGATCTCGATAAAGCAGCAAAGTTAGTGAGTACTGAGGGTTTTTCTGTAAGAGCTGCTGCCAACCATATCGATAAGTTGAAACTAAGTCGCTATATGAATAAGAAGAATTCAACAAAACAAGAGCGAAAAACATCCTTATCTTTAGAGGTCGAACAAGATTTAGCTTCAAAATTAATAACAATGGCTCAGTGGGTGTTCGCACTAACTAAGCAAGAGGTTAAAAATGCCGTGCAAACATACTTGCAAGAAAATAACCTTAACACGGCTTTCAAAGATGGGCGCCCAGACGATGACTGGTTTAGAGATTTTTGCAGAAGAAATCGTCTTAGTCAGAAAAAATGGAGCAAATTGAAAAGTCACGACGTTTAGCCACTAGTGATCCATTTATTATTTATTCGTTTTATGAGAAACTTGAAAGATGCATAAACAACCTAAATATTACATCGTCACAAGTTTGGAACCTTGATTCATCTTATTTTTCCATGGATCCTACAAGGATTAAAGGGATAGCTGCCAAAGGACAAAAGGTACATAGGAATATTGAAGGATCCGGAAAGGAGAACGTGACTGTAATGGCCTGTATATCAGCAAGCGGGTGTTCTTTACCTCCACCTCCATTAATAATATTTCAAGGCCAAAATCTGTGGAGCTCCTGAAAAGGTAACAACGAATAAGAAAATACGATGTATGGTGTTTCCGGAAAAGGTTGGATGACAACCCTTATTTTCAATGAATGGTTTGCCAAGTTTTGCTCAATTGTAAGGGATAGACCACTCTTGATTCTCTTAGATGGACATTTGACACATTTGGATAAACATACCATAGAACTAGCCATTCGGGAGTACGTGACATTACTGAAGCTACCTGCACATTCTTCTGACTTACTGCAACCGCTGGATCGAGGTTGCTTTGGTCCATTAAAGCTGAAATGGAATGAAACATTAATCGATTGGCAGCGCCAGAATCAAAGAAGGTTGACAAAAAGTGAATTTTCAGATTTGCTTTGTTCCATTTGGGAAAAAGGAATTTCAAAAAAGAACATTGTTTCTTCTTTTGCATCAACAGGAATATTTCCATTTTCAAGGGAGAAATATCCTATAGCAAGGCTAGATACTACAAAACTAGAAAGATATGAAGCTCTACGGCTAGAAAATAAGGACCCTTTAGATATACAGTGTGATCAATTGGAAAGTAATGAACCCCAACAACAAATGGTCAATGTCCCAGCACTCCAAGCAGACTTAGATGATTTTGATGATTCCAGCACAACTCTGGCCTCCAATAACGATGTGCAACCTCCACTTGAACCAGAAGACAGAAATTCTTCCTTTGAAACCATTCTGTTAAAGAAAATCAATAAAACACCCTCTGCTGTACAAACGCGTCGTAAAATACTTCGCGGCAGTCAAATACTTACTAGCCAAGAATATGCAAAGCTGATTGAAGATATTGATAACGAAAAGGGCAGAAAGAAAAATAAGGCAGGAAAAAAGAATGTGAAAACAAAGACAATCTTAAAAAAACTACCTTCTACTAGTTCAGAATCTGTGTCAGAAGTAGAGGATGAGTATGAGGATGAAAGCGATACCGAAAACATGACCCTAGCTGATTTAGTAAGACATGAAAATGAAGAAGAAGAAATTCAAAATGACGATGAAAGTGAGTCAGAAAATATGCCACTAGCACAGAATGTTGGATTCAAATCCCCAGAGGAAGGAAATATAACTATTGGTAATTTCGTTTTGGTTAAATTTAAATTCAAAAAGAAAGACGTGCACTACATGGCAATTGTAAAAGATTTGTTACCTAATAATGAATTTTGTGTTTCCTATCTCAGACGCAAGGGAAATAAATTTGTTTATCCAGCAGTTCCGGAAATCAATAATGTGGTAAAGGAAGATATTGTTTTAAAGTTAACACCCCCATCTCCGCTTGCAGGAACTTCTAGAGCAGCAGATGTTTTTGCCTTTCCAATAGATTTCGATAGATATTTAGTTCGTTAATGTTCTTTTATGTTCAATGTGTTCTGAATTTTGTATTTTATTTTTAAGTAAAACTATTATTTTTTATTAGCACTTCTTTTCCTAAGTTTTGCATGAACTGAAATTTAATTTTGAAATTAATTTTTAATTTTGTGGTTATTTTTCTATCAATAAATATTTTTCTACTGTTTTGTTGAGTTTAACATGAAAAAAAAAACGTATTTTGTCTCATTTTTTCCCTTGGTGTCTTACTTTTGGTTTAGAGGACGGCAAGACTGTTGAAACTTGTATTTTATAACTGTCTCATTTTTAACTAGGCATGTCTCATTTTTACACTTTTTCTAGGTTAAATATGAGATACAGTTTTTATTTTTTTTCACTTTTATAAAGGTCATTTTTATATGTTTTTAAGCTTTTAATAGTTTTCTCATCATCATTTACTTCCCATAACATTTTTATCAATTCTTTTAAAGGAGTCTAAGACTCACAAAAAGTTAAAGTTTTAAAAAATGTCACATTTTTACCCCACTTGACCCTATCTCAAAATATGTACAATTTTATTATTGAATAAAAGCTAATATCCTAGGTTTTCTCGTATCTATTTCAGGGTGTTTTTAAAAAATGGTATTTTTTTAATGCAAATATCGTCTTTTTCGTTAATGGAACACCCTATATATTTTTATTCTATCTGAAAGCTGAACTCTTTCCTGTTCCGAAAATGTATAATTTGTTGAAGTTTAGATGAAAAATGAGTAAGTTTTTTGATTTTTAATGATGATTGTTTATTAGATAAAGATGTCTAACACATACATTTTGAATAAAAAATTATACCGAATGTTTTTGAAAGAAGCACGACTTAGTTAAAATGGGTCAGAAACTTCTGGGACACCCAGTATTTAAATTCTTTAGTCGGGAAACAGTTTTTGCAATTTAGGCTAAGCAATAGGTAAATAATTTTAACAAAAATTCTAGTAGAAAACGGATGGTGCCATCATATAAAAGACATTACGTAGTATAATTTTGAGTTTTCTTGACACGCAAATGTTTTTCAGTAATTTTTGATTTTTTTGAAGTGAAAACTTTTTTGGGTGATTGGTGATTTTTCGTCATCGTCGCGCTTTTATGCAGCACACACTACAATTAACAATGAAGCGTATATTATGTTGCATAAATCATCGTCACGCTTTCCATGAGCTATATATGTATACTCTGTGTATATGTGTACTTTTTTTTGTAAAAAATTCCATTTACGATGGGTTTACTATAAAATTTTTAAAAGGGATTCATTTATTGGTGTTTTCACTTATGTCGGCAGTTCCATGACTGGACTCTACGTTTTTTTTATTAGAATTTAAGTGCCTATACAAAAGTACATAAAATACACAATCATTAACATAACATAACAAAAATAGTCATATCAATTCAGTCAGTGATATTTCGTATTTTGTGGTAGAGGTTAGCTGCTTTGAGGAATTTCAATACCTTCGGAATTTCAACGATTCAGTTTAGAAGTTCTTTCAGGTTCGGTTTCAGGTCTAGGCGCTGGTATGTATCAATCTAAAGCTGGCAGTCGGTGAGAATATGTTCAACATTTAAATGACTATTGCAATAATGGCAGACGCGAAGGTTTTCAGAAGACATCAAGAAACCTTGACTATATCTGGTATGGTTGATCCGTAATCTTCTAATGCCAGCAGCTTCTATCCTGGTTCAGAAGTCGAGGGATCAACAGCCAATGAAAGGTTGGATATCATTAAGAGCTGTTTTGCTGTTGTACCAAAAATTTTGCCAGGATTCTTTGACAGACTTTTTGAATAAATTCGTTCGTAAGTTTGACGTCTTATGGGAGCTTGATTGTTGTTGTGGTGATGGAAGAGGTGGCTTTTTTGGCATGGTAGTCAGCATTTTCATTGCCGGTAATTCCAATGTGAGATGGGAGCCAGATAAGTCAGACTGTTACATCACGAGATGTGATCAGTAAAGATAGTATTGAGTGAATTGATTGAAGAAAGTGAGTCGGAACAAATGGCGACGTGTTTGACAGGATAATAGATATGTTTATAAGCTTGGAAAATGTTATAGAGCTCACCAATGTGAACACTACATGTTGAGGGCAACCGATAGGAACCTATTAGTTCATGGTTGGTTGTGACTGAGCAGCCAACACCAAAAGAAGTTTTTGAGGCATCTGTATCTAGAACTACATAATATGGTGTTTTTTGCAATATTTCCAAGAATGCTTTCTGAATAAGTATGTTTGGCGACTCATGTTTATTGAATTTGGCGGGAGAGGTATTGAACAGAGAAAGTTTTTTAGTCCAAGGAGGGATAAGAGGCTGAGGAAGTGGAGTGGTCATTGAAAGGTCGGTATTCTCATGTAATGGGGAAATAATTTGAGCAACAAATTGTATGCTACGTTTGGGAATAGTGCTGGAAGGATGATGTTGAGACATCGAGGTGAACAATGGGTAAACAGGGTTAGAGGAAGTTGAGGCAGAGTATAAAAGGAGGAGAGATTGACATCTTAGGAAGAGGGGAGGCTCATTTGTTTCACAGTAAAGACTAGCAGCAGGACTAGAACGGAAAGCACCAAGAGAGAGTCGAAGGGCTGTATTGTGAACAGAGTTTAGTGAATCGATGTCGGATTTGGAGGCTGACATGTAAATTAAGCTGACGTAGTCTAACTTAGAACGGATGAGGGCTCCAATTAAGGCGAGAGTCGAAAATCAATCCGAGGATTTTGCAATGATTAACAACAGGTGACGGCGAATTATTAAAGAAGATTAGAGGAGTGCGGGTTGGGGATGTTCTGCTAAGCTTTGTGACATTCGATTTACAAGGAGATAAGGAGAGATGTAGGTTGTTTGCTATATCTTGCATCAAATTTGCTGCGTTTTATAGAAGTTCGCAGATGGTGGAAACGGATTTTCCATGGCAGTAGACAATTAAATCATCAGCATATTGAACATATTTGATGGGAGTTGGGTAGCTGGCGCATAAGTCGTTTATTGTAGGGATAAATAGGGTGGGACTTGATACGGATCCCTGCGGGACACCATTATTTTGGGAAGGAGGCTGGGAAAATTTACCATTTGCAGAAACTCTAAATGATCTTGCAGTTAAAAAGTTTTCAATGAAAAAGAGAAAGTTGCCATCTAGATATTATATTGTAATAATTTATTAATTATTGCATTTTTGGAAATTGTATCAAAAGCACCTACGATATCAAAGATAGTTGCTACGAGATACTGTTGATTATTTATTTCTAAGGAGATGTGGGTTTGCAATAAGCCAAGATAATCATGAGTAGATCGATGACGTCGGAATCCAGATTGGACACTAGGAATAATTTTAACTTTTCTGGGAACCATAAAAGTCTTTTATTGATCATTTTTTCCAGAAGTTTGCAGGTAGTAGGTACATGTGAGTGAAATGGGGCGAAAAGATTTTACCTCCGTGGGGGGTTGTCCAGGTTTTTTAATTGGAATGATAATAGCATTGCGCCATGATTCAGGAAATTGATGTGTATTCCAGATAAGGTTGAATAGTTAAAGGAGTTTGAGGAGAGAATGATTTGAGAGTTTTTTAAAAAAGATATATGGGATGTCAGTGGGACGGGCAGATGAATTTTTGCAAGAACACAAAGACGATTTCAGATCGTTAAAAGTAAAGGGAGCATTGACATATGTAACGTCGCTTTGATGAATAATTGGAAGGATAGAAGGCGATTGTTGAAGTGGGATAGATGGGATGATAGAGGCCGGGGTTGCTTCTGTTAAAGTTATTCTTGAAATTTTGTGCTAGTGTGTCTGCAATTACTTGGTTGTCGGAGATAATTGTATCGTTATATGTATACGAGGCTGGGAATCTTGAGATTAGTCTTGTAACCTTGTACCTGTACTTGAGATGGTTCTGTGTTAATTGAAATGGAGGCGACATAATTTTGCCAGGAAGATCTTTTGCTTTGTTCAGTAATGTATTTAGCTTTTGCTCCGACTTTTTTTAGTTCAATGAGGTTTTATTTCTTCGAAACATGCTTGGATCGTCGGATGACATTTTCACAATCTGGATTCCACTAGGGTACAGATTTGTGGGTACAGGAGATAAATGTTTTACCGATATGAGAATCAGCTGCAGAGAGTATACATTCGGTCAGCTTATTTAAATTGTCACTTATATTCTCTGAAATAATAAGTGAGGATAAGTAGTTTTGGGAGAGAGAAGTAAACTCCAGCCAGTAGGCGTTTTTTGAATTCCAAAGGCTTCGGGTGACAGATTCCTTGTTGGTATTGTTCGAAATAAAGATGGGAAAGTGGTTGCTACCATGAAGGTCATTGAGAACTTGCCAAGAAAGAGGAGTGGATTTTGGGTCACAAAGACTGAGGTCAATTGCAGATAATGTAGCTGATGAAATGTTGAAGTGAGTATTTAAGCCAGTGTTTAGAAGGCATGTGTCTGTAACATTTAAAACATTTTCTACAACTTTACCTTTACCGAAACTTCGAGTGGAGCCCCACATGTAGTTCTGGGCATTAAACTCACCGAGAAGAATATATGGTTGGGGAAGCTGGAATATTAAATCAGTTAGTTCTTCTTCCCTAAGAGGATGATCGGGGGGAATATGTATAAGCTGCAAATGGTCATTTTTGTGGATTCCAAAAGGTAGCTGCTATTGCTCCAAGGCTTGAGGCTAGAGGGAGATGGGATGAGAATATGTCCTTAGATATACATATTAAGGAGCCCCCGCTGGCTGGCTCTAGTGCAATTTGTGCGAATATAATGGTAACCTTCAAAGTTGTTTAGGTTGCACTGATGGTCAATTTTGAGATTTGTTTCCTGAAGACACAAAACCTCGGGGTTATAGAGGAAGATGAATTTTTGTATTCTTTCAAGGCGAGAATAAAATCCATCGCAATTCCATTGTAATACAGAGAATGTTACTAATTAAAAAATATGTTGGTGGGGAAGTATCGGAGGTGGTTCCGTCGTCAGATGTGAGTTATTCTGAGAGATTTTTCAGTTCGGGGAGCAGTTTGAGTTTACTTTGAAGTCGCGTCAGGTGATTCTTCAAAGATCGGTCATTAATATTTTGTAAATTATGGACAAGTCCTTTAGTAGTGCGACGGTGTCGGAGGTAAATTTATCAGCTTCACTAAGGGGGTCGTTGATGCCAAAGGTGTTTTCAAGGAACGCGATTAGTTGGGTTTCGTTAAGGGAGAAGGACTCAGGGGTGATTCGGGTGACCGCCGCTTTCAATAAGTTTTGATTTTTTAGATTTCTTTTTAGGTTTTTTTAAAGAAGTGGAAAAGAAGGGAGGGGGCATAGTAACATGATTTCGGGGAGGGTAGCCATAGGGGATACAGGATGGGATGAATCAAGATTACTGTTGGTTGAATGTGTTCTTTTTTCACCAGTTTTTGGTATTGAAATTGCAGGAGAGGAGGTGGGAGCAAGTGAATTTTCAGGGAGCGATGGGATGGATTCCGACGGTACCTACTGGTTTAGTAGAAAACGTGGGATCCAGGCAGGAGAGACCATTTGGATTGGAGGAATGGTCGAGGGAAGAGGGAGAGTTTTGGGGGAGGAGACTGGACTCCGCGGTGGGTCCAGCCTGTTTGCAAATAAAGCATTCTAGTTTATCAGTTGAAATTAATATTCTGTGTGATGTATTTTCATGATAGACGATAATCGATGTTTCTAAAGAAAAATCATCACTGTTGGGTAGTACATAAGTTAGTGAGCCGCAAGATACTGGAGATGTTAATATAAGTCCGAGATCATGAAGTTCTTTTTCAATTAGTGTATTGGAAATGGAAGGACTGACGTTAGAAATTAGTATTCTTTTGGTGGGCGAGATAAGTCGGAGTTGACTTTAACATGTTGGTTAGTTTTTAGAGGGTTGTCTACTTGTGTGGAAGAGGATAAGTAAAAACAGATGCGGCCATGGGAAATTCTGGAAGCGAAGTGTACGTTTTTGGGAGAGACAATGCTACCATGCAATAGCTTTGATGTAGTCAAATAAGACAGTATTAGGGATAGAAGGCAAAACGATGGCTTGGACTCGAGATGGAACTGGCGGAGGGGGCAATTTTGTTGAGATAGCAGCGGCGTAAGATTTACTGTTTGAAGTGGTGACCAGGGTATTCATATTGATTTGTTTTTCTGAAGATGGGTTTGACATAAACAATTAGTTTGAGAAAAAAAAGAAAAAGTAGAATAAAAGTAAATAGAAACTCAGATGTCAGTCTTTTTCTTGATGACTGGCCTATTTATTTCTCACATAAATAAGTAAATATATTTATATTCATCAAATTAATAGACAGTAGCTGGAACTCTTATAATATTTTAGGGATGATAAAAACAAACTCGTTTAAGATTGATAATTAACGACTTCTGACACGTGAGTGAGTAATTTTTTTAAACTTTTAAAACGAAATAAACGTATACTTGCAGGTAAAATTAATTTGCGTCGTTTCACAATTTGTCGGCGAGTAAAGAAATCTAGAAGCAGAGCCGGTTTCAGACTCATAATGTGAATTTGCGAAAAATGATTGCCAAATGTCAGAAAATATTACAAGAAAGAAGTATAATAGGTACCCATAATAGTAGAAAAATTAGTTAATCATCCGGTGAGCCTTCTTCCTCACTCGATGTGTCATCCAGCTCAATTACAAATGAATGAACAGGAAAACGTTGTCTATAGGTTTCTTCTACATCTTTTACATGCTTGACGCAATTATACCACACATCGGGGCTCACTTCATGACAAATATCTCTAATAAGTTTAATCACACTTTCAGATAGAGTTGGCGAAAAAAAATTTTTCTTATTCCCTTTTTGATGTTAGACCAAATTAACTCTATGGGGGTAATCGAACCACTTAATGACCATGCTGCTTGACAAATTCGTCCACTACATATTTGGGTATAAAATTGAGCTCTCGTAATAATTTTAGCAAATCTTTTTTTAGACACTGTATTGGAATGCTGACACCCATTTTTTGCAGAAAATCTGCAATTACTTGTTTCCTAGCCTTTGCTTTAGGAATTTCTTCAGTTTGCCTGGAATGGTAAGGAGCATTATCCAGAACTATTACAAAACCTCCCGGGATGTTTGGAATTAACTGTTCCTCGAACCATTTCTCAAATAACGCAGCATTCATATCTTGATGGTAATCCGCTGAAGAGCTTGAAATATTTTTGGCAGATAAAAATAAACCGTTGTTAACGAAACCATGTTCATTACCCGCGTGGACAATAATAACTCGTTTTCCTCTATTCGAAGGGGCATTTAATGAACACTTTGGAGTCCCATCATGCCAACCTTTTTTGATAACATCATGGGTATCATACCACGTTACATCGAGATATATTATATTTTTCTGTAATCGTCGACAATGCTTAATTGTTTCTAAATAATAATGTCGAAGCTCTATTATTCTCGATGATTCCATAATTTTTTGACGGCTATTTAATTTTCTAAACCGAAACCCACAAGAGTGCAAGATATTTTTAATGGTTTTATCTGCGTTGTAGGGAAACCAGGAATTTCCTTTAATTTTTCTTTAATCATCTTAAATGTAGGAACGATATTACTGGCGTAAAACTCATATATTTTTCTTCTAAGATTTTCCATTATTGCGGTATCCACACGCACTAGCGATTTCTGTACTCTCTTTTTCCGATGAATAATAGTTGTTTTACCGATAATTGTAATAATGGATCTTTTTGAAACTTTTGTCAATTTGTGTATTCTTTCAGCAACTCCATGTTTTGACCCATTATTTTCTTGTTTCAGTTGCCTGTACATATTTTGTATCACTTTTTGCGTAGATGGCGACAAAAACATACCAAATTTCTTTTTGTCCATTGTCTCAAATCCCTCCTCTTCACTTTCATTAAAAAATATAACAATCTAATATTCTTGTTTTGTACTTACAACAATCAATCAACTCAGTATATTTACTGCAGCTCACATCATTACTAGGAACTATTTCAGGCTCTAAAACACAATATATCAACAATTAGAACCTAATTCTGTTGCATACATTGTTTCAGTATAAAAGGAGAAATATTTCCTGTCCATATTTATAAAATACATACCTATAACAATATCTTCCTTTTCGAATGGTCGCCAAAAAGCCATAATTTTGATAATTACCAACAAAGTAGTCTTAATCAATAAAATAATTCTAATCACCCAAAATCTCAATCACAGAAACAGCTAACATATATATAATTCTTATTCAGAACACAATGTCTCGTAAATAACAATAATGGACTAAGCCTACCCTGCGCGTCCATGTCGACTCGCAGTTGAAGTAAATTTTTCATATACCAATCGGAAGCTACATTGCGCCAATGAGAATCGATTGTTCGGTTGTGGGTGGGTCAAGACTCGAAATGATTTATGGCTTTTTTGGGGGGGCTTTTTAATGCTCACAGACACCTTGCCCTACACTGATATTTTAACCTGAAACGATGCAAATTAATTTTACTCACAACTATACTTTTAAAATTTTTTGTTTCATATAACGTAAAAAGGACTGAAGCAATATCAATGGCATGTATAGAAAGAACGTATTTCGTTTTATTTTAAATTAATATCTTCGTTATTTTTCAATTTCAAGAGCTGAAACTTTTGTACAAAAAAATTGCAGACGCCAGGCGACGCAGTTACTTTGATCGCAATTGCAATTTTAATTTTTTGCAACGTGTGGATATACAAGCGCGCTGGCGCTGGCGTAACCAGTATTATGTGTGTCTCCGACTTAAATACGGTATTACCATTAGGCGTATTTTGAGTATAAGAGAAATTAATAAAAGATAAAACAATGGACATTTTTTTATTGATTAGCATATATATATATAGCGATCTTCTCCGCGTGAAAGGAAAAAATGAAATTCCATACGCCCTTTTTTTAAACATAAACGCTGTTGCAGAAATCGGCTATTATACTTGACATTGCCTAGTTTATCTATAGTCAGTATCAAATTTAAAAAAAAACGATAATTTTTGGCCAATGGTAGACCAATTGGACGGACACGTCTGTCGTGCGTTAGTGTTTGTTTACATCTTTGGCCTCTTGGAAATGAATAGAGTATAGAAGAAACCTGTCTAGATACAAATTAATATTTATGTTTACAAGTCATTTAAAAAATCAGGCGAAAATGTTACTTGTTAAAACATCGTTTGTAATAACAATTTTGATGGATTAAATATTTCAGATCAATTTTCAACACAGTACAAAATTACTATTGGAGCAGATTTCGCTGTAAAAACTTTAGAATGGGACGAAAATACTCGAATTAATTTACATGTATGGGATATTGCAGGCCACGAACGATTTGGAAGTCTACTGAGCGTATTTTATAGGCATGCGTGAGTATATATAATATATATATCAGCGCTATAGGCCTATCTGGCACTCGGCTTCGAGATCTTTCACTCTCGCTTTCCATTTTTCTCTGTTTCTCGCCTCGTTTTCCCAGTCCCTTGTTCCTCTGTTCTCAGGTCTCTCCCAACCTCCTCCAACCATTTTTTCCTTGGTCTTCCTCTTCTCTTTTTACCACCTTCTCCACCTTTTAGCACTCGTTTTACCCATCTATCTTCTGTCATTCTACCTATATGTCCCAACCATCTGGCTATCTGTGCTTTAATTATATGGGTTATACTTTGGGTGCTTATACAATTCTGATAGTTCTCTGTTTGTTCTTCTTCTGTACATTCCATCTTCTTTAATTTCACCACCATAAATCTTTCCGAGCATTTTACGTTCTAGTTTATTCTGCTCTTTTTTGTTCATTGACCAAGTTTCACAGGCGTAGGTAACAGACGGTCTTACTATTGTTTGGTACATTCTTATTTTAGCTATTCGTGATATATCTTTTGAGTTTAACATCTCTGATACCATTCCTGCTATACTGCCTTTTGTTGACCTTTTTTCTATTTCTCTTTCTTCGTCTCCTTTATTTGTGATAGTGACTCCCAAATATTCGAATTGTTCCACTTTTTCTATTCTGTAGCTATTATTTCCCTTGCAATTTATGCGTAAGTATAATCTATATGAAAACGTATTAAATTCGCTTTAATTATGCCTCAAATTTAGGCGATAAATGACGTTACAAAAGTATATTCGAAATCTTTTCATGAGATGAGTAGATATATAAACACCTATATTAGGTACATATTATTATATAATTTTACTTTCGGAAAACATCAGTCATTTAAAGATGGTAATAGTCTTACATCTTCTTAGTTCATATATAGTTAAGTAATTAATGTTATCTCAAAACCGATATTTGGAAAAGTATTATACAACTAAAAAATATGTAGGTATATTTTACAAATAAGATTTGTAATGCATTTTTTCAACGAAAGTAACGAATTTCTTAATATTTCATCAGTAGGCACTTCTGTATTTTTTATTTAAATTTTTACAGCAAAATGTAATATTTTTAATTTTCTAGCGTAGCAGCTGCCATTGTATTTGATTTAACACGACCTGAAACCTTCAATTCTGTTAACAAGGTGAGAATATCCAAATAATTTGTTCTAAAGTATAAATTGGCAAGGAAGATTCATTAGAATAATGTACCGTACCATTAGACCCCTCCAAAACTCCAGGACCAGATGGCATAATCCCCAAGCTCCTGCAAGAGGAATTAGACATCATAATGTGTCCTTTAGTTCTGATACTTCAAAACAGCCATGCTCTAGGGTGAATGAAATGGTTATAACCATTTCATGGAGAGAATCGAAGGCGTTATTTATCCCTGAAGCAGGAAAAGAAACGTACACCCAGGCTAAATCCTACCTACCAATCAGTCTGACATCATTCATGGTGAAAAACATTTTTTTTCTCGGGCCGAGATGTGAAACTCATGTTCGAATGGGTCCAGGACCCAAACAGTGTTGGACTCATCCCAAAGGAGATGCCTACCAACCAAACCCACCTCAAACTCGCCGTTACCCCCGCCTCGGAATCACTACCCTAGCATACTTCGAGACAGGCGGCGGTCCCTCGCACACTCTCCGCTCACACCGTCATCTTCTCCCTCCTATCACTCCTGCCTCTCATGCCATATCGAGTCCTTCTCTCCCCCTCACCATGTTCTCTACTACTCCACTCACCTCCATCCATTCCTCCTCCCCCCTCAACATTATCTCCACCATGTTTTCCCAGTACACCGCCTCCCCTAGTTTCCTCTCCAACTTCTTCAGCACTTCCTCGTTCCTCCAGCATCTAAACACATGCCCCACATCATCCTCCACTTCACACCTCTCGCACACACCAGTCTCTCGTTTCCCAATCTTGTGGAGGTACCCTACTCTCGACCCATGTCCAGTGAGCACTTGTGTCAAGAAGTAGTTCACCTCCCCGAATTTCCTGTCCATCCAATCTCTCCTATTCCCAATCGTTCCTTTTAGCGCGCCCTCATACTCCTCCCACCTTCTCTCCATTTCCTCCTCCATCCATTCCCGTACCTCTTCTTTGGTCGCACCCCTCCAGCGTTGGCTCCTAGCTCTAGCCAACACGTCTTATGGGTAGGACCTTGCCAGCACCGCTGCTGCCAGTCCACCCACTGTCCTGTACCCCTGCACCACCCTCAGCAGTATCCCTCTCTGCACCCGCAGGAAGTGGCCTAACCCTCGCATTCACCCCCGCTCTTTCACCCCACACCTCCGCACCGTACAGCATACTCTGCTCTACCGTCCTACCAATTACCCTCCTCTTCCACTCTCCCGGCCCTTTCACATTACACATCAATCTCCCCAGCCATACTGCCCTCACTTTACCCTTCTCTGCCGCCTTTACCATATGGGTTTTGAAGGATAATTGGCTATCCAACCACACCCCTAGGTATTTCACAGACTCCTCCATGCGAATTCTCCTTCCCTTAACCATCACCCCCACTTCCCTTGCCCTGCTCCGTCCCTTCACTAGCAACCCCACCGTCTTCTCTTCCGCCACTTCCAGTCCGCACCGCTCTATCTTCTCCACAATCTTCCTGCACATTCTCTCCGCCTTTCTTTCTATCTCCGCCTCTCCCTTTGCCGTACATACCAGACACACATCATCCGCATACACCGTAATCTCACATCCCTTTTCACATACTATCCCACAAACCTCATCAAACACACACTTCCAGAGCGTCGGTCCAAGAACCGATAGCCCTGAGGCACTCCAGCCTCCATCTCATATCTCCTCCCTCTGGAGTCTACAATCACACGCCCCGCCAGGTAGTCCTCCACCAGGTTAACCAATCCCTGCTCCACTCCAAGCCTCAGCAACGCGCTCAACACTGCCCGTTTGCTGACACTGTTGAACGCGTTCCCGACGTCGAAGAACACGAGTAGGGCCAATTTCGTCTTCCTCCAGCTGCCCTCCCTAGCTCTTTCCACCAAACCCATCACCTTGCTCAGTGCCGAGATGCAAGATTTCCCCTTCGTGAACCCATGCTGGTTTACCATGGTGAAAACCATGGAAAAAGTATGTGCAAGAAGGAGCGCTTATGAGCATCCCTCTACATAGACTACAAATGGACTTATCAAGCAGGGAAATCAGGAGAAGCTGATCTGCATAATTTGGTCTCAGGTCTCGAAATGAGTCTGAATCATAAGAAAGTAGCCCTTGCAGCATTTCTAGACATCGAAGGTGCTTTTGACAATACATCGATGTCACCAATAAACAGATCCCTTGACAAAAAAGGTATTAACAGCACCAAATGCAAATGGATAGGATCCATGCTCGAGCATAGGAGAATAACAGCACATAACTTATGCATGATAAAACATACACCGTTAGGACAACTAGAGGATGTCCTCAAGGTAGAGTACTTTCATCACTTTTATGGAACCTAATTGTGGATTACTTAATCTGCAGGTTGAATGATCAAGGCATATGGACGCAGGGATTTGCGGACGACATAGTGATTGACTGCAATGGGAAATTCCCAGACTTAATTATGAATGTCCTACAAGAAGCACTACGAATATCCCGCCAAGGATAAGCCGATGATATTGTCATAACAGCCAGGGGAGAATTCGAAAACACCCTTTGTGACATCGTACAAAAGGGTCTGAACAATACATTGGAGAGGAATTAATACAACCATTATAACTACTGAAAATCCCTCCAGTCAAAATATACAGTGGCCTTTATAGAAGACACGAAGCTTCTGGAATGGAAGTAGAAAACATGGGAAATGGTACAAAGATTCAGGTCAAGTGCCTGGGCTGTTGAGCACGACCCAAACGAATGAATGATTGAGTCTTCTCAGTTATTACTTGTATAATACAAAATTTCTTGAAAATGTGATATACACCAAAAATAGGACAACTCAGTTTCGATACAGCAATTCTTGCAACATGACATTACTAAGAAAATTCACTTTCAATGAAAAATTAGGTTAAATAAGCTGTAATTAGTCTAGATCGATTTCACCAACATCCATATAAAAAATATAGAGTAGGTAGTCCAGGCAATCTCAATGTATGTTATGATCACCGTTTATTAAAATTGTTCGCTAATTTTCAGTGGCTTATGGACTTGAGGAAAAAACTACATATGCCGGGAGGAAAATCAATTCCTATAGTAATTTTAGCAAATAAAGGCGATATAACTACAAATAAACTGCCACCAGAAATCGATCAATTCTGTCTAAATAATGACATTTTAGCTTGGTATACTACGTCAGCCAAATATGATATTAATATAGGTAAGCTTGATTTTCTAAGAATTTCGTTTGGTTTTAGAAATATTTTGACTTTAAAATTGAAATCTTGTATTATAATGCTTCACATGGTGTTTAGGTAAGTATTTGTATGTGTCGATCGACTTTTTAACTACTTCCAAAAGCAATTGCATCTGGGCAGGAAACGTCTACCTACTTTTGTACCATCAGCACCTTTACGTTTAACAGTGCGGTTAATGTATTTAGATGACAGTTACTGAGTAGTAAGACTTTTTTGGTATCTTGCCATTTTAAACCAATAAGTGTCCCATTACTATTGCAAACAAACTGGCTCTGCCCTCTTTGTAATTTTTCATTCAAAACGGGCATATTTCGTCGACTTTGTATTGCCGTTCCTATGGCTGCGAAAGGAATTGTGTATCGAATAATGTAACTATAGTAAAAAACCTGTCAAATGCAACTACCACTTATTTTTCTTGTATTCTGCCCACAAGCTTGTTAACAACTTTTTCACCCAATGTACCTTCTGATTGATGATCTATTTCTTTTCCACTGAATATATTTAGATCTTAGGTCTAGCCTGTAATAGCATCAGATCTCACCCACATCTTTATACCCCTTTTTACAGGTTTATTTGGTTATGAACTGTTTCAGGGTACTCCTACCCTTAAATTTTGTCATACTTTCATCGATGCTTTGTCGACTGCTGTCATCGATGCTGTCGACTGCTGTCAGAATGATGTTTTCGGAAGGTATATTTCGAGCATGTAACTATAGTTCTTCGGTGTACCTAGTAAGTTTTTGATGCGTCGTCTGGTTTTGCAGGGTGATTCATGTACAGTTTGGATAAAATGGTGGTATAACGGTTTCTTGATATTGCTTGTTTGATAAATACATTACTACACACTGATGGTCCACTGGACCGGTAGTCACGCAAACGGGGTAGACGATTTATGCACATGATAAACGCTGTACCAAGTACAACACTTATTTCCTCTACGTCTGTAAATGACGCGTCATTCCTTTTGTTTTCTGACCATTTCCAATCTTTCATTGGTGCACTCAGTAATTAGAAGAAACAAACTCGGTGGAAAAAGTTTTTTTGAAAATTTCCAAGGGAGTAGAGTTATGTGTAATATCTTCGAGGGTAGTTGGAATATCGATCGCAGGTATAACTGAGAATCTTGGTTTGAAATTCTGATCAACTTTTGACCACATAATCTTCTCCACACACTTCTTTTTATTTTCTTTGGTCTCTTGAGTTTCGAGATTTTCGTTCTGATGTACACTTTCAGGTATATCATTATCGGATTCGTTCAATGTTTCATTATAGCTGTCCTGATTTGACTCATTAGAGGAGTCACTATTTTGGTAATCTGAATCGGAATCATCACTGCTGTGAAAAAGGTCTTTATCTGTGCACTCTAGTTCAGAATCGGAACAAAAAGTTTCCGCGTACTTTTCCAATTCTCCTTTCGTCAATTCACGCTTCATTCTGAAACAACCACTGGGATTAATGATCCCACCATACGCAATAATTTGTCAATTATCTACAATTTACAGTTTGTTTTTCGTCATTTTCTTATAATATTTTGTATACAAAAGTATTTACAAACTTCAGTTAAAAGTACAGATGAAAACTAGCTTACCTGGATAAATACACAAAAACTCGCTCACAATCAACACTTGGTCAATTTTACATGTATGAACAAATAGGATAAACGTTAAACTGGTTGCATATGTTTAGAATACAGTAGTAGAGACTCATAAAATACCGATACGATTAATTTCAATGCAAAAATGGAACTCTGGTATACCGTTATACAGTCGATGGGACATATTGTTCCAAGGGGACCAAAAGGGTTAAACCTAGTATAAATATCTTTTGTAAAACCGGCCCTTTGTCGGCAGTAGTACTGCACGAGCTTTCTCAGCCTTTTGCAACAAATCACCTGAAGTCTCAATTATCTCCAAGCTTTCATTCATTTTCACAAATTAATAAATTTGACAAATATTTACAAACTTGTCAGTTGATATATCCATGGTAATCGTACTTACTTAATTCTTAAACAACGTTCATTTGATTTTGAAAACCAACAAAATTTGGTTTTCATATTTAATTT
Organism: Lochmaea crataegi; assembly: GCA_947563755.1. Classification (NCBI taxonomy): domain Eukaryota; kingdom Metazoa; phylum Arthropoda; class Insecta; order Coleoptera; family Chrysomelidae; genus Lochmaea; species Lochmaea crataegi. The sequence continues at coordinate 1,534,024 of OX387423.1, read as the reverse complement.
AGTATGAAATAAAATTAATTATCTATCACGTGAGTTATTGGATGTTAACAACATTAGGCAACTCAAAAATCCCTCGGGATTGAAATCTGTTGCTCTCTGTAATTAACATCCTCATAACTCCCTTGATACATAAATAGGTAACTATTTTTCATTCTGTATTATTGATTTAGTTGGACTTTATTTAGTACTTTCAAGTTCATTCAAGTTTATTATGAAATGAAATATTATGAATTCATATTTGTCAAAACATTTCTTTTGCAGATGAAGCTATGATCAAACTTACTAATGCTGCGATAAAAAACTACCAGGGACTACAATGTTCATTAATTACTGATGATATTATCAGTTTGGATCAAAAAACTAAACAACTTGAAAGAAAATGTTGCTAAGTTTTTTATAATAATTATTAGAATCTCTTCTATCATAAATTGTTTATTTAAAAAAAAACAAATAAGTATTTAGTTATTAACTACAACTACATAAATAAAATTATTTTCAAAATTGGCTTTTATTTAACCTGCAGCTTTTTCCATTTTTTGTGCTGCTGCTATGGCACTTTCATTAGCTAAAACTTGGAATTCTTGGAAGCGTTGAGATATCCTTTGGTTCACTTTCAAAAATTTCTCCATGCAGTTGAGAGCACACTTTTCCTAAAAATAATATATGTTCTTCAGATTTTCCAGTATTGGGTTATACATTAAATTATCTAAATGTTTATAACTATTCTGATTTTTTCATGTTTTCATTAAAATGATGCTCAACATTCGCATTAATATAACATAATTAAGATATAAGTAATGATTCACATCTATAACTTCCCAAAGTAGGTAAATGAAACACTTAAAGTAGAGTATACTTTATTCCGAGAACTTACACAGGTTTTGGATTAAGTAAATAAGCAAAGATTCAACTCACCATCTTTACCAAAATATTGTAGGTTGATACTTTGGACGAGTAACGTAACGACCATAGAAGACTAGTCATTAGTCATGTTGCGATTTAAAAAAATATATTAGTTAGAGTATCATTTGACATTGATTAACATATTTTCGTGTCGAGTGTCACCAATTTCGTAGTTATGAAATTTAAATATTGTTTAAAGGTCAGTTGAATCGTTGTTTACTTGCTTAATCCATAACCCGTGAAAGAGCACCAAATAGAGCATACCCCTTTATTCAATAACAACTACAACTGATTTGTGAACATATTCTTATAATAAAACAAATCTACAAAGTTGACTTGGAACTATTGTGTTTGACAGAGTTTAATATAGGCTATTAAAAAAGAAAAATCTATTACTTGAGTATTTGTACTATAACTTACTTCTTTGCCTTTTATAGCTCTTGATGTAAAGTCTACTATACAATCAGTAAAACAAAACTCGGTCAGCTTATTGTAAGATATAAGAAATTCTTTGAACTGAAAAAGAAGGTAACCTATATGTCGAATAATTGGAAATTAAAAATTTCTTACTGTTTTAATTTGGTCGCCATCAATATTTTCGATTCCAGTTCCAGGAGGTAAGGGGACACTCATTTTGCCGAATTTAAAATTATTTTATTTTGATTGACTTCCAAATAAAATATGAAATTTGCTTAGGTAACCTAACTTTAATTTGAATTGAGAGTAGTGAGCATAGGTAGTGTCTAGATCTGTGGTAATGTATCCATAGATCTATATTCTATCTCGTGCTTTTAGATCTATGTACAGGAATTTTCGTAGTGAGTCAATTTTATACTTTTAACACTTTTTATTTTTGGAGGTGACAATAAGGTTTCACTGCACAAAACAAAAAATATTTTTTTGGGAACGGCAAGTTTACAAATCGGCCTTAAAAGTCAAAATATTCTGGTGGCTGTAGACGCTTGTAGGTGTGTATAGGCTGTAGACGCTTGTATGTATAGAACCAATTGAGGGAAGTAGAAGAAGATTTAGGTTAGGTCTCCGAAATATCTAAATTTTCTGGGACAATAATGAAAATATAATATGAACAATTTATTCACTTATTTGAATACAAAACTATGGAACAAAATGAAACGGAACTCTGAAAACACATAAGTAAATTATTTGAAGAACAACAACCACTCTTTTTTCATTCTTTTTTGATAGAATCTTCATCACCATTTTTCGAATTCCTTTCATTATCCATTTTTTTTTAAGACGTCGAATATATGACATATTTTTCTCAAAAGTCTCGTTCATCTCGTTCAGACTTTCGAATTTTTTAAATATTTCATCCAAGCCGGTAAACATATTTTTAATTCTAGAAAACAACGCTCTGTTGTAATCTTGTATTTTTTCTGTAATCTCATCTACATTCTCAACAAACTGTAGTGTTTGTACGATTCGTTCACGAGACGGTCTTTCTTGGGTGTTAATTTTTTCTGCTTTTAATTTTAATAAATCCACAAATTGTTGTTCAAATCGCATATTCATTTGAACAAGAACCTCCTGTAATAGAGATCACGGTGAGAAGGTATAGAATGCATGAAAGTACTTATACTTACCAGTCCTTGGACTAATTCTTTGTAATTCTTTTGAATAAGATTTTCGGCTTCTTTATCATGTAATACATGACTACTAACGTTAATTACAAGCTCTCTTTCAGTTTCTGCAGGTTCAGGCTCCACGACATTGTTATAAGTTTGGTCATGTGTGCTTTCTGCTTCATATTTCTTTTCTACATCCTCACCTTCTAACAATTCAGATTGCTTGTTTTCCATAATTTTGTATTAAATTTTATTGCAAGGAATAAACACTTTCTTTTTATAATTTCTATTTTTTATAAAATCTGTATCTATCGAGAAGTATAGGATAAGTTTAAATTTGAAAACTCACTCTCAGTGAGGACGCTACTTCAGCCAATGTCACCAACGGTAAAAAATAAACTCCCCTTGTAGACAGCATTCTTTTGATTTTAATTTAAAGCACTACGTATTCAACGTTTGAACAAAAAGTTCAAAATTCTAGATCAAAGTATTTGAGTAAACTGATTTAAATTGATACTATTTATTAAAATATTACTAATAAATACGTAAAACGTAGTTCCCCTTTTTAATATTTATTTTCACAAGTTTGGCAATAACTATTGTCTATCTTTGATGAAGTTGACATTTGACATTGACAGTACACAAAAAAGTGTTGTGAACTGTTTTTATTGTATGTATTATTCTATGGTGTTGAGAGAGTTTCCAATTTAATTCAAAATGAAGAATAAATCAGCACGACATAAAGATGCTTATACATTTAAGGTAAAAAATAATTATTTTCTATTATAAAATGTATTAATCTTAAAAAGTTTGAATAGGTTAGGTTCGTGGTGAGTGGGTCTATAAGGCCCTCCACTGCGACTCGTAAGAGTCTATTGTGGCTCATACCTATTCAGATTTCACCAAACAAATTCAGCTTCTTAACAATCCGATTAGTTTGTTTGGTGAATGATATTTCAGGTCCGAGAGCGAGAGAAGGGTCTCTCTCTCGCCAAACATCAGATACCTGATTCACAAATAATATGCTCTGCTCTCTGCTGTTTCATCATCCTCCAGATAGAGACGACAAGTCGGATCTTCCGACCTGTTAAAAGGCCTATTAGACAACGTAGGTCATGCCTGCTATAGTCTAACATTTGTTTGGAGACATTCTTCGAAGGATGTATAAAAGCCTTTGAATTAACCAATCCTGGTATATTTGCTTGATATTATATTGTTTGATTGCATAAATACACTTAAATTTTTAAAATATCACCCACGTTTATTTAACTCCAAGTAAATATACAAGATTAAACTTTCCATTTTAGTCTATTTGAAAACTTATTATTATGATTAAGTAAAACATTTGAAAACTTTGAAACATAAAGAAGGTAAATTTCTTCAAAAACCAACTCTGCTGATAGAAATTTTAATAGATATATTGAATACTTGTCTTGTAACCAATCTGAAGAAACGACATTATTGGTGTGCCAAATTTGTATAGTACTGTTACTTTCTAATAATATGAAGTTATCCCAAGAACAAGCTTCGATGTTAACCAGAAAATTATTATCTGCACCTCATCGAAAAATTTTCTTATATTTCATCGATAATATTAAAACTTTTTCACTATTTGAAGCATTCAATTGGACCACGTTATGTAATAATAGATTAAGCAACATTTTATAATTTCCCAGAAAATTGAATGTAAAGATTTTTTTATTTTTAAGTTATCGTGGAGTCGTTATTGTAGGAGTTATAAATTTGAGTTTTTGACATTAGGACTATTATATAGTGTATTTTAGAGCCCTGTTTTTAAACGTATGATTATATAACCAATTTAAGGCTATAGTGCCAGAATGTAGTTTAATTCAATATTACTTTTTTATAATTAAGCCAGTATCTAAATTTTCGCAAAGAATTAACCAACACATTTGTCGCATGATTCATTATTACAGAACTAAAAAATACAACGTAACATGTTGACGAGGAATAATGCAAAGAAAATTGAGCGCCATTCCAGGCGCTTGAGTCTATGTTACAAAAAAAGGATTTAGATGCAAATAAGTTTTGCAATATCGATATGTCGGATAATTCTTTATTACGTATCTTAAATTTGCATTTTTCCTTGATGAGTTCTAAACATGTCGCTTAATTCAGGTGCTCTTGAAAATAAAGAAGAAAATATTTTATCTGGTAAAAGGTTTTCAAACATAGATTTTAAGCTTCTCTAAGAGATGGCGCCATTAACTTGATTTTTGAAATTTTGTCGCTTAATTCGCTATTACATAACATGTTCCAATTTTGCCTAGTTTTCTAAGATTTTGCTTGAAAAATGAGTTAAGTAGATTAGTGACTGCTTGAATCTTTTGATAAAAATCGTTACACATAAAACTTACCCAAATGGACAAAATACAATTTAGATTTTAAGGAAGGAAATAGTTTAATTTTGGATATTTTTTCTTTAAAAATCTTAAATAAGATGTATTCCACTATGGTTTATTGTGTTTACCTCATCTAACAGCAAAAATTACAAAAATATTGGAAGAAAGTTTACTCGGTTCAATCGAAGGTTTAAAAAAAGTTGAAAATTAAATGGAAAAGAAGAAAATGTAACATTGGAAATAATAATGATACATCTACAAATATGCAATGAAAAACTATTCAAAGAACATATAATAAGTTGAAAGATTTATTACCTCTTACTGATAAAACTGAATACAGAAGTAGTTTACAAAGTTTCGGTTCAATATTATCTTATTTTAAACAAGCTGGAGACAACAGTTTATCTTACGATGGACTTGTTACTCAAAATAAATTCTGTAATGGAGAAAAATTTCAGTTCACCATTTCACGAGGTATGTTTTTCTTTTTTTTGAATTGAACTTTCTTAAGCCATTCTTGTCAGGTGATTACCTATTAAATATTTCAGATGCCCCCTTTAACTATCCACATTTATACGTTATTCGAACATTTACCTGAATTTCAATTAAAACATAGTACAGATCCTGAAGCTCATGTCGAATGATGGGAAGTTTTTTCTCTTATGTATAAAGTAGAATCCACAGTAATATTTTTTTTAATTTTTAGATAAAAATGGTTTCAACTCCGTTAACTTGTATGAGTTTTTATTTTGTGCGTTTTTGTTTAGTTTAGTTTACTAATAATAATAATGAAATTTCTATCCGTAGGGGGATCTTCCACCCGACCACCCGACATCATCAGTTATTAGGACCACACTACCAAGAAAAGAGGGAGGGAGAGCTCTAATGGACATAGTTAATTTACATTACGAACAAATATCTAAACTTCAAAAATTCTTCATTGACAATGCTCAAACATCTAAATTGCATGAGCTGGTCGCAAAAGCAGATAAAAACTATTTCCCCTTAGATCTTGTAAACCCCGATAAGAAACTTGAAATCGTTGCAGACTCTGACAAAAAGGCGGAGTGTGCCCAGAAAGTGCTCCATGGTCGACCTCAATCAACCATATATCGACAAGGAAGCATCAAATAAGTGGATGGATGGATTTATGATGGCGATCCAAGACCAAGTAATTAATACCAATAATTACAAGAAATTTGTTATAAGAGATCCAAACATCGTGTCAGACAAGTGCAGAAGGTGTCAACAAACAACAGAGACGATACAACACATTACGTCAGGATGTTCAGCCATAGCTAACATTGATTACCTACGCAGGCACAATCAACTTTGCAACATCATCCATCATCAAATTTAGATTAGTTAACACCTACACGCCTTATTACAAGTACCATCTGCATTCAGTTATAGAGAATGCTGATTTTAGACTATACTACGATAGGTCAATTATATAAATCGTTTATTTAGTCAAAAATAACTAATTTTACATAGAAATTTACATGATAATACATTCACATTTAATATAAAAAATAAATAAGTATATATTTAAAATACATTTAAAATGATAAAACAAAGTCAATTTTACAAAACATAAAACAAAAAAAACATCAACTAGTCAGCAAGTAATCACTCAGTTTTCTCTTAAATATTATTATGCTTGTAGAGCATTTAATATCTTCAGGCAAATTATTAAAAGCCTGTACACCTTTAAAAAAAAACTGAATTTTGTGTACATTTTTTCGTGGCCCTATGAACTCTAAAATTTTGCTTATTTCTAGTATTGTGTTCATGAACATCCTGGTTATAACTTAAAATATTTTGTAAATATACTGGGGAGATTCCTAATTTAATCTTAAATATAAATAGCACGGAATAAAAGAGTAAATATTTTTTAACAGGCAACCACTGAAGCTCAGTTGATTGGTTGCAACAGTTCAGTATTATCCTCATACCTCCATTCTGCAACCTTTGCAATCGCTGCAACTCATTTTGGTCGAGCAAATACAATATAGTCGCACAATAATTAAAATGAGGTAATACAAGAGTATTATAGATAACTATTTTAGCCCATTTGCTGAGATGTGGAGAACAGCGTCTCAAATAATTAATTTTGAATGAAATATTTTTGATGACGTTATTAGCATGTTCCTTAAGTTGTAAATTTGTATCAACTATCACCCCTAGATATTTAATTTTTTCGACTCTCTGAACAGAACGTCAACAGAAACACTCTGTGCTGCTATATTTAATTTTCTTAAATTTCCACTACCCCCAATTAACATCCATTTTGTCTTTTCGTAATTTATTTTCAACGAATTTCCGTTACAATAATCATTTATTTTACTTATAGAGCTATTTATTTCTTTAAAACAAGTCTCAATGTTTTCATGGGTAAAATAGACCAGGGTATCATCCGCAAATAAGTGTATTGAGCATCTTTTGACTACACTAGCAATGTTATTGATATAAATTAAAAACAGTAGCGGACCCAGAACACTACCCTGTGGCACCCCCATATTATTCTCTATATTATCTGAGACACAATTACTTACCTTTACCTTCTGTTTCCTGTTTTCCAAATAATGTCCCAACCATTCAAGTGCACAACCCCCCAAACCAATAGCTCTTAATTTCATTAATAATCTACCCCTATTAATAGTTTCAAACGCCCTCTGCAAGTCCAAAAATACCGCCATTGTGACAAGATTATTTTCAATTGACAACTTCCAGTCATGTAACACCAACTGTAAAGCAGTTTCACAGTTGTGTTTACTACGGAATCCTGATTGCACGTTACTTATTGTTCTATTTCCCTCTAAATAGTCAATAATTTGAAAATATATTACTTTTTCAATTAATTTTCCAATAGCACTGATCAAATTTATCGGTCTTAAATGGTTAGCTTTAGTTGGATTCGAAATTTTTGGTATCGGAATTATTGTAGCCATCTTAATATCATCCGGAACTAAACCTGTTTCAATAGAAAAATTTATAATATGCAATAGAGGTTGTGATAAACTATCAAAACATTCTTTTAATAAAATTGTGGGTATTTCGTCTGGGCCATTTTTATTTGACATTGAAAATAATATTTCTTTTAACTCATTATAATTCAGTAGTTTAAAACTTACAAAAGTTTCAATTACAGTTATAGGTATAATCGGATAATTATTAATAGAAGGCAACTGCTCAGATATTTGCTCAATACTCTTTACATAGTAATGATTTAAAGCATCTGGAAAAGTAAGATTCTGGTGATTGTCACAAAGATTATCAAATTCAATATTAGTATTAGTAAAGCTGCTTGAGGCTGTTGGAATTAAGTTTTCCACATCTCAGTAGGATTACCCTTGTTTAAATCTATTTTTGTTTCCAAATATTTTCTTTTTTCATGTTTAATTACGTTCACTGCTTTATTCCTATTATATTTATATATTTGCCAGTTTTCTTCTGATTTGTTGGTAATAAAAGTTTTATAACTTTCATCTCTCGCACTAGTAGCAGCTCCAACTCGATCATTCCACCAGGTCTGATAATGTGGTAGAATTTTAACTTGTTTTTTTGGTGCCACTTCATTGACAACTTTCAAAATTTTATTTACAAAATCCCTGTATTTTTCATTAATGTCATGTAACCAATAACTCCATGTAATATATTTTAGATTATTATTAATTGTTGTATAATCAATGAACCTACCTCTACTATCAATAACCATCGTTCCCCTTTTCTGTTTATTTTGTTTGTTTAGTTTTGCAATAATATTTCTATGACTACTTATTTTTGGCGTGTCTATTACTTCAGTTGTAATGTCTGAGTTTGTAATAATTAAATCAATTAATGACCCTCCATGAGTATTTGCATGTGTAAATTCTTTTACCACATTCTCAAAACCTATATCACTAACAATATTTTTTAACCTTTTAGAATAAGTTGAATTACTATACCAATCAATATTGAAATCCCCTACCAATATAACTTCTAAGTTAGCATCAATTAAATTCAGCTCACACCATTCTTCAAAAAAGTCCAGAAACAAATTCTCTCTAGTACTGGGAGATCTATAAAGGCATACAATCATAAACTTTTTGTTATTATATAAGATTTTAGTGAAATTAACCAATAAGTCCTATCTAAAATTACTGTCTCAAATTCTAAAATTTGTAATATCTGATTCACATAAACAATAACTCCTCCAGTATGTCGACTATTACTATCAGCTCTGTATATTATGAAACTATTAATGTTTATTTCATTATTATATATGTCTAAAGTTAAATGCGTTTCTGACATGCAAACTATCAGTGGATTTTTGTTAATAATAAAATTTTTAACTTCTTCGAAATGTGCAGTTAAACTTTGACAATTCATGTATAACAAAAAAGTATCTAGATTATTATTATTTGTTCCGTTTGATTTACGCCTAAAAAAGGACTAGTCATATCTGATTCATTATTATCATCATTATTATCGTTTTCATTATTACTATTGTTCAAGTTATCCCCAGGATGCTCACTTAATGGTTCTAACGCCCTGCAATTTTCTTTAATGTTAATAAATATTAAATTTGAAATTTTCACTCTTTCCATTTCTGCAATAATTTTTTTACAAATAATATTCTTACTGACTAATTTTCCTCTATTTTCTAAAATATTCACCAGTGATATTTTTGCTTGTAAATAATTATTAATTTTTACGATGTATTTAAAAAACACATTATTAAAATTAATAACAGCATGTTTAACATTATAATCAATTGTATTATATGGAACAGTGGTGAATATTATATTTGTATTTATATTTTTAAGCCTATTATGTATAAATTTTACAGATGGATAACGTTTTTCTTTAAAGTTATTGGTTCCCGCAATTATAATTACATAATCGTTAAAAGTGAAATTACCCGTCAAAGCTACAATATCTTGCACCACTCCTTCTAAATGCGCCCCAGGTTTTCTGATAGTCTGTATATTATACCTTACATTTCCATTATAACAGCGCCTAAGTTCTCTATCTAGCTCTTTTCCATATTCATCAGATAGAATTGTTGAAGCAGAATGAAGAATACATCTAAGTAATTTACCATCCTGTATTTGAAATAAGTTAATGAGTGAGTTACGTAGTTAATATATAGAATATGTCAATTTGATTGAAATAAAATTATAATTAGACAAAGTCATTATTTTATTACGAAGGGAAGTTTTTTCTAGTTAGACGATCTGATAATATTAACATGGTAGCAGAGCGTACAGTGCCTAAATGGTAATGCTAGAAGAAACAAGAAATTAAGTAAGAATAAAAATTAAAAAAGATTTTGTAACTGTCTCTGAAAGCTGTCATCTTCATAAAGTAATAAAACGCATTTTCAATTAAATCCAGAGTAAAATGGATCCCAGTAAGGTGCAAATTGGATTACTTGAAGGTAAAGATAGCTGGACTACATGGAAATACAAGCTTTCTATTCTTCTGAGAAGTGTGAAAGGCGCGATGGACGTCCTTGAAGGTAGATTAACTTCACCGAAGTCGTTACCCCAAGAAGCAACACAAGAAGAAAAATGCAAGTATGAAAAAGATGTTACATTTTTCAATCAAACGGATAGTACTGTTTTGTTAGTTCTTACAATAAATATGACTCAAAGCACATTAGAAAAAGTCATGAGATTTTCGACCGCCAGGGAAGTCTGGTTGGAGCTTCATCGTTTGTATGATGGTAGTGCAACAGATAAAACCTATGATATCTGTATGCAATTTTTTAGTTATATTAGACAATCAGATGACGATATTGCTACTCATACATCAAAACTTAAGAACCTTTGGAATAATTTGCAAAGCGAAATTTTAAAAGATAGAGCAGTTGCTGAAAATTACTGTAAGTGCGACTTGCCAGATATTTTGCTTATTTGTAAAATATTAGAAACTTTACCACCTGAATATTTCTCGTTCAAGTCTAGTTGGATTCTGGTATCAAATAAGGACAGAACAATAGATAACTTGACAAATCAGCTATGCTCTTATGAAAAAGCATTAACAAACAAAAATGAGAGCAAGCAAGAAGTTTTATATACAGTGAATAAGAGCAAAGCACATAAATATAGTTATTATTGCAATTACTGTAAGCAAAAAGGTCATAAAGTGAAGCAATGCGATAAATGGAAAACCGATGGAAGACCTCCTAAGCCAGAGAATTCGAAAAAACGTACAAATTCTAATGCGAAAGAAATTCAGATGTCATTAGTTGCTGTATCATCGAATGTTTTGAATTGCGAAGCAGATTTTAAAAATTGGTATGTTGATAACGGAGCGACTAATCACATAACAAATCAACAAGATGTATTTCAATCGTATACACCATTTAACGAAGAGCAAACAATAACAACTGCTAATGGATATGCAGTTCCTGCATTAGGACAAGGTACCATCAAAATACAATCTTTTGTAAACGGAAAAAAGAAAGAGTTTTCATTGACCAACGTATGGTATGTACCCAATATCAAGAAAAATCTTTTCTCAACTTTGTCTGCTCAGGACAAACATCCAGAAAGTGAATTTATTTCCACCACTAAGTGCTGCTATTTTAAAATTTTTAACGAAACAATAATTGTTGGATCAAGATGTCAGTCTGGTGGACTATATAAATTGAAGATGCGGGCAACCAAACCTGAACATCTGAGTGTCAATATGGTTACTTCTAAAGAAAATATATTGCAACTCTACCACGAAAGGCTGGGTCATCAAAGTAAGAGACATGTTAAAAATGTAATTAAGCAAGAATTTAACATTGACGTGAAGCTGGATAGTGAATTATGTGAGGGCTGCGTCTATGGAAAGGCTTCTGTGAAAAAGTTTGGCATAAGAAAAAGAACAGAAACACCAGGAGAACTGATCCATTCAGATGTTTGTGGACCTTTTCAGATCTCAAAATCAGGTTTTAAATATTTTGTTTTATTTAAAGATGATTTTAGCAGATATCGATTTGTATATTTTTTAAAGCGAAAGTCAGAAGTAGCTGATAAATTAGATATAGTTTTAAAAGAAATGAAAGCTGCAGGATATGGTGTTAAAGAATTTTTGTCAGATCATGGTGGAGAATTTGATAATCATAAAGTAGCAAATATTTTAAACAAATATGGAATAAAACTAAGATTGGTGATGCCGTATACACCACAACAAAATGGCTGTTCAGAGCGTGATAACAGAACGATTGTCGAATGTGCAAGATCTTTAATGCATGCAAGAGAAAGTATCTTTGATCAAACATTTTGGGCTGAATTAATAAACACACCTACATATATCTTAAATAGATCTGGTATATCCTGTATTCCTGGTAAATCACCACATGAAATATGGTTTAACAAGAAGCCTGAACTTAAACATTTAAGAGTAATCGGTAGTACTTGTTATGCTCATGTTCCTAAAGTTTGCAGAAGAAAATTGGATAAGAAATCTATTAAAGGTATACTCGTTGGTTATGAAAATGATGATGGATACAGGATATGGTCAGAAGATCAGCATCGACTTATACTTTCACGAGATGTTATTTTTAATGAATTTGAAACTCTAGGTGTGGTACAAGAATCCAAACAATTTCCATGTTTGCAACCTACAATAGATGTCTTGGATCTTGTTCCAAATAATTGTGATACAGAAGAAATAGACATTGTTGATGTAAGTAGTGATGTTATGGAAGAAATGGATCTAGATTACCAAGCAGATGACCAATGTTATGAACCAGAAGAGAGTTTAGACGAAGATATAGAATTTAGAAGACAATTGAGAGAAAGATCAAACATTAAGAAACCGACACGCTTTGACGAGTTCGTTATGATGGTTGCTGCTGAAATAAACCACCCCAAAGAACCACTTAGTTACAAAGAAGCAATTGTTTGTTGTGAACAAAATAACTGGAGGCTGGCAATGGAGCATGAAATGCAGTCATTAAAAGAGAATTGTACATGGGTTTTGAAAAATTTACCCGAAAACAAAAAAGCGATTCCTTGTAAGTGGGTGTATAAACTCAAAACCAATACAGATGGTTCAATTGATAAATACAAAGCTCGTCTGGTAGTGAAGGGTTATTCACAAAGAAAAGGAGAAGATTATGAACAAACGTTTAGTCCAGTAGCTAAAGGTGGTACGATATAAGAGCCGTTATAAGTATAGCTGCTAGTAAAAACATGTCACTCACACAATTCGATGTCTGTACTGCATTTCTTTACGGTACTCTAGACGAAGAAGTGTTCATGAAACAACCAGAAGGCTACGATGATGGTACTGGTATGGTTTGTCATCTTCAGAGAAGTTTATATGGGTTAAAGCAAGCACCAAGGTGCTGGAATAAGCGTTTTGGAAACTTTATAGATTCGCTTGGCTTTAAACGAAGTACTGCAGACCCATGTTTATTTATTAAGAATGAAGGAAAAGATATGTTGATATTAGTGCTGTATGTTGACGACGGTCTAATAGCATGTACAAATGAGATAATGAAGATGGATTTTTTGAAGAAACTTCAGGAGAAGTTTAAAATAACAGTTAAACCAGCTACATATTTCTTAGGTTTGGAAATAGAGAAAAATCAAGACGACTCAATAAGTGTTACCCAGTCAGCTTATACAAAAAAGGTGCTAGAACGTTTTGGCATGGAAAATAGCAAACCGGTCTCGACCCCGATTGTAAAAGAAGCCATCCAATTAGGGAAGGAAACTAGTGAAACGGAATCGAATACTTCTTTTCCATATCGCGAAGCAGTGGGTGCTCTTATGTACCTAATGACGGGTACACGTCCAGATATAGCTTATGCTGTTAGTGTTGTATCCAGAAAATTAGAAAATCCAAGTCAAAACGACTGTGTGAAAGTTAAGAGAATATTCCGCTATTTGAATGGTACAATAAATTATCGCTTAACTTATATGCAAAAGCCAGAAATACAACCTCAGTTAACAAGCTATAGTGATGCTGATCATGGAGGTGATATTACTACCGGCAGATCGACATCTGGGGTATTGTGTCTTTATGCTGGAGCAGCTGTATCTTGGTTCAGTCAGCGACAAACATCAGTAGCCATATCGACAACAGAGGCAGAAATAGTAGCTGCAAGTGACGCTGCACGAGAAATAGTCTGGTTAAAAAGAATATTTACGGAATTAACAGGCGTTAACTTGGTTCCGACACTACATGTGGACAATGAATCTGCCATAAGATTAACGCAGAATCCCGAGTTTCATCGTCCGACTAAACATATACATATTAGACATTTTTTTGTTAGAGAAATGGTGTTGGATGGATCACTTGAAGTAGTAAAGGTATCATCTGAAAATCAATTAGCCGATATTATGACGAAGCCACTGTTTTCTAACAGATTGAAAAAATTACTTTTTGGAATGGGGTTGGCAAATTACTCAATGAGGGAAGGTGTTGAAGCAGAATGAAGAATACATCTAAGTAATTTACCATCCTGTATTTGAAATAAGTTAATGAGTGAGTTACGTAGTTAATATATAGAATATGTCAATTTGATTGAAATAAAATTATAATTAGACAAAGTCATTATTTTATTACGAAGGGAAGTTTTTTCTAGTTAGACGATCTGATAATATTAACAAGAATAAGTATCCTCTTCATGTCCATCATTTCTCTGCTGCCCTTCTTTTCACAAGCATTTGGTGGCTGTGTTCTTTCTATTCTACTATTTGATTTCTGTATATCATTTATTATGTTTCTTAGGTCGTTTAGTTCTTTTAAGCAAGTTTCATTTTTATGTTCTATTGACTTACTGGAGTTTTCTAATTTTGTATTGGTTTCTTGTAGGATTCTTATTTCTTTATTTTTATTCATCAAATTGTCATGGGCCACTTTGTTTTCATTTTCTAAAATTCTGATGGTTGTCACCATGTCTTTACTTAAAATGTTTAATTCCTCTGCATCTTTCTTTAATTTTGTTTCATGTTCCTCCTTATTAGAAATGATATCATTTAATGTAGTATTATCATTCTTTGATTGCAATAGTTCTGAATTTACTTTTTCTATAATTTTTTCCTGGTCAGCCATTTTTTTTAAAGTGTATTTTCTACTTCAAGAACCATGTCTTCATAATCTTGAGTGCCTCGTTGAAGACGTCTAATGTATATGTCTTTATCTGCTACTGTCTTCTTAAGTTTATTAATTTCTTCGATAAGTGTTTCCACTTTTCTTTCTTCCATTGCGTTTGTTTGTTGACATTCCATAGTACAATGTATTTTATTACCTCCTAATTTAATAGCACGTTTGTGATCACTTTCTAAACAGCTGTTATGATACACATTAAAACATTCTACACATATAAAATTTTTAAACTCCTTATTATTACAGCATTTGAATTTGCAATCCATTTTCTCACCGATAGACGGGTGACGAATAACCGGCCTGATATTGTAGTTGTGGATAAAAAAGCTAACTCAGTTCTCCTAGTGGATGTTGCTGTACCCAATAACAACAATATTTTAGACAAATACAATGAGAAAATTGCAAAATACACCGATCTTGCAATTGAGGTAGGGCAGATATGTGGCATGCAGAGAAAGTAGAGGTGGTGGCGGTCATCGTTTCATCTACGGGACTAATCCCCAAAACTCTACAAGACAGCCTCACCAAACTAGGTCTTCACAAAAACACATACATCGATCTACAGAAGGCTGCAATTTTGAATACTTGTCACACTGTCCGTAAATTTCTAAATATGTAACTGCTGCGCCTACTACCATTTGCGATTACATACGCTCGGGATAGGTGAACATTACCAGCAAGGGCTGAGCAAGACTAGTAAGATATACCTTGACCTTCAATTAATGTTGACGTTCTTTAAATCCGTTCCGTAAAGTATTTAATTTTGTCAGAGAAGAAATAGTTTTTAAATTTTGATTTTTATGTAGAACAAGTGGTTAAATGCAAGCTACAACATGGTATACTTATTTCCAACATAAAGTGTGTGATTTTGGTTAAAAAGTGCATCTAAAATACATTCTCTCATACAAACATTTCAGTGTGCTACAACTTTTTGTTAGAGAGGAATAAAAAATTTTCTCATTAGTGAAGAGAAGATAAGACAAGACCAAATATTTAAACCAGTTCCAGTCTATTTTAAGGGGACTTACAGTAAAATGAAATATGGAATGCTCGGTATGTAATGTTATCAAACAACCTACAAAAGATATAAAAGTACCCTGCTTTTCTTGTGACTCATGCAAAAATTACACCTGCTTTGAATGTAGTGAATTAACTATAACCGAACTTAGATGTATGAATTTACAGAAAAGAAATTTGAAATATTATTGTAAAAGGTGCAGTAAATTTGAGCTTCTAAATGTTTTACAAAATACCATTAACGATAAAAATAAAATTATAGAAGATCAAGAACTAATAGTCAAATTGCTCAAAAATTTAGAGAAAAACAGCCAAAAATCTTATGCTAATATATTACAACAGAATAAAGAAACTGCAGGGACCAACATTATAAAACCCAACATTCCGGCTATTATTGTAAAACCAAAAAAACCACAATCCTTTGACAAAACAAAAATGGATTTAAATAAAATAAATCCTGGTGAAATTAAAGTTGGTATCAATAATACAAAAATTAACAAATCCGGTAATATGATAATTAAATGCCAGGAAAAAAATGAAGTTGAGATCCTTAAACAAACACTAATCAATAAATTAAAAGATAATTACAACGTTGAATTAAGTCAATTAAGGTTACCGAAAATAAAAATAGTAAAAGTTACACAAGATTTCACTCACGAAGAAATTAAAAACTATTTACAAGAACAAAACATAAACAGTGAACTATGTTAGACAAAATAGAGATAAGACCAAAACGATAATATGTGAATGTACACCCAACGCATTTCATCAAGTTTTAAATATGAAAAAGGTATGTCTGGGATGGGAGAGATATATGGTTTACGAAGATTTGGAGGTACCAAAGTGCTTCAAGTGTCAGGAGTACTTCCATAAAAATGATAAATGTTTAAACAAAATTGTGTGCCCTATATGTTCTGCGGATCATTTAGAAAGAGACTGCCCTAAACAACATAAACATTGTAAAAATTGTGAAGTTTCCAATGCAAAGTACAATACCAGTTATTCTACCGAACATGAAAGCAGAAATCGTGATTGTCCAACGTTAAAATTTCACCTTCAAATGTTAAGGAGTAAGATTAACTATACCAATGAATAATTCTTCCTTTTTTTTTTGTATACACAATATGTTTAGTTTATTGTAAGTTCCGCCTTACTGTACTTTATTAAGCTAATGGATATCGCTGAATTAGATATACTAAATGAAATGGAATTTGAAGAAGCCGAAGCTTTGAATAATATAAATCACAAATATGACTTACAGCTATATACTGAGTATTATTCAGACTCAGTTTCTAGAAAGTCTGTACTCAAAATTTTACATATTAATATTCGTAGTGCACAAAAAAACTTTGAATCTTTCTTAACTTTTCTTGAAACTTTTCAACTGAAAGACTTGGATATAATAATTTTTGGTGAAACAAGAAATATCATTAATACAAATAATTATACAATCCCAGGTTTCCAGACATTTTTCAATAACAGTAAGAATAATCAAAATGATGGAATACTTGTTTTTATTAGAGATCATATTAACTTCAACATAGAGAATATCATTCTGCCACAAAGTAATGTTACCATTACTAACATAACTTTTAAAGTATGCAATGTGGATTATTCAGTTTTAACATGTTATAGAGCTCCCTCTATTAACGATAACTTATTTCTGTCGGATCTGGAATCTTTTCTATTTAATTTGAGTGGAAAAAATATAGATATTTTTTTGGGTGACATAAATTTTGATATACTTAATCCAACTAAACCCACTACAAATAGCTATATATCTATGATGTCATTTTTCGGTTTTAAATCTTACATTAACTCATATACCAGAGTGACTCCAGAAAGCAGAACTTGTATTGATCACATTTTTATAAGAAAAAACATGGAAATGAATAATCTTGTTTATGATTCATTCGTTATAGATATTAATGTCACTAATCACTTCCCAATATATTTAAATATTAGGCTTGCTCAAAACATTATTACTTCAAATAAAAGCATAGAAGAGAAAACGGTTAGGACGTTTGACGAAATTAAATTCGAAAGTAAATTAAGTACAATAAAATGGAATAATGTGATTTCTGAAAACAATCCAGATCTGGCTTATCAAAAATTTATTGATACCTTTACAAACCTATATAAAGAATGTCACAATACAAAAACGTTATCTATTCAAGTTCATAAAAAACTTAAGCCGTGGATCACTAACGGCATCATTCAATCAGTAAAACATAGAGACAAATTGAAAAAGTTAGTAGTTAATAATAAAAATGATAATGATTTACTTCGGGTATATAGAAATTATAGAAACAATCTTAACAAGATTATGCAAGTTACAAAACATGACTATTATAAAAAGCTAATCAATGATAATGCTAATGATATGAAAAAAATCTATAAAATAATATCTGATGCAACAAATGAAAATAAAAATAAAACCAATAATGATATTAATATACTCAATCAAAATAACAAGCCATTCAATAATGACAAGGAAATGGCTAATTTTTGCAACAACTACTTTGTTAACATAGGACTGAATATGGCCGAAAAAATAAAACAACCGACTCCAGGCATTATTATGAATTATCCAAATCTAATAAATTCCATGGCTTTAAAGCCTGTCACTAACACAGAAATTATTATGCATATTAATAGTTTAAAAAATAATAGTGTTCCAGGTATAGATGGTATTCCATCACGGATAATAAAGAAATATCACAAATACCTGTTAGGCCCTTTAGTTCATATTATAAATAACATTTTCTTAACTGGTACAGTCCCAATGTCTTTCAAAATATCTACTGTTACACCTATTTTTAAAAAAGGTAGCAAAACTGATATTACCAATTATCGACCCATAAGTGTTATCTCTAACTTTGCAAAAATTTTTGAAAAAAGTATAAAAAGTCGATTATTTGATTATCTAACTTTTAATAATATATTAAATAACAATCAGTTTGGTTTTATGAAAGGGGTCAGTACTGCCGATGCTATGTACGAACTAATAAATAATGTAAAAAATGGACTTGACAATAATGAAAAAGTGATTGCAGTTTTTCTGGACCTTGCAAAGGCGTTCGACACAGTACCTCATCGTCAGCTGATTGATGTCCTTGAGCACTATGGTATCAGAGGTGTTCTGCTGGATGTTTTTGAAAATTACCTAGGGCAAAGAAATCAAATGGTGAAAATCAGAAAAGAGTGTAGTGACCCTTTAAAAATTAAAATTGGAATACCACAGGGTACAGTCCTTGGTCCATTACTTTTTATTATATATATTAACTCCCTATTGAAATTGGAAATAAGTGGAGTCTCCATTTCGTATGCAGATGATACAGTCTTACTTTTTAAAGCAAGAAACTGGCAAACTGTCAGAGATACAGTCATTAAGGGTTTTAAAAAAGTCAAATATTGGCTTGAATGTAGCAAATTAACTTTAAACACTGATAAAACATTTTACTTAGCATTTTCACTGAATGATGCAAACAGACCAAATTTTAATTGTATCAAAATAAATGACTCTGATATTATTTGGGAAACTAACACCATGAAATACCTGGGCATTTAAGTTGACAAAAATTTGAAGTGGACCGAACATATTCAAGATTTAACGAATAAAATTAGGCGTTTGATACATAAATTTTATATAATTCGCAGAATTTTACCTCAAAAACTGCTTCTGCAAATTTATAAGTCTTTAGTGGAGTCACTCTTGAGATATGGTAACATTGTTTGGGGAGGGCTATATGACAATGCCCTAAAACAATTAAATGTCATACAAAATTATATTCTGCGAATAATTTTCTTTAAAGATAGGCTCTATTCAACCAGTCTATTATATAATGAAAATATCTTAAATGTTCAATGTTTATTTTACGTAAGTAACTGTATCTTTTATTTTAAACTTAAAACAAAAAATTTCTTAAATCATCAATACCAAACAAGAAATAATACAAGTCATATGATCTTCGTACCATTTAGAAGATATGATGCTAACCAAAGGTTTGCTACCATTTTGGCTCCAAAAATTTTCAATTGTTTACCAAACACCATAAAAACAACAACCAAATATAAGACATTTGTCAGTCTGTGTAAGAAATATATATATGAAAATAGTGAGTACTTAGATGGACTGTTATAGTATATAGTACTGAATAATCTTTTTTTCAATTCGGATATTATTTATTGTAAGGCAATTTAATTTAATAGTTATATTTTCATTTAAAATGTATTTATTTCAACTGCACATACAAGTGTTAAGTCACTTAGGTGCGTTATACTCAACTGGTGTTATAGTGTATGATGAATTGCACAGCTTTTACTTTTTTTTTTATACCATTTATTAGTATTATTTTTAAACATTAAGTATATTGTATATTCTATAGCACAATAAATAAATAAATAAAAGAGTACACTTGAGTAATGATAATCTTTATGTCAAAATATGTTTACAGATATACAATATAACTGACTACACATAATGAAATGACGTGTCCCATAAAATTTTTAGGATAAATGATGATTTAAGTAATCATTTATATACACCCCACAAAAATTATCGCATCACTCATTATTTTTTAAATATTTTAAATGAGTTGCCTGTTTTTCGAATTTTATTATTATTACGAATTAAAACACCAATAGATACGCCTTTTGCAACATTTATTTTATATCAGTTTAATCTACAGAGCATAAAAAGTTTGATTTACCAAAACATCGAAAACATCTATACAAAAAAATGAACGGTGCTTAAACTAAAACCAGCCAATGAACTTCTAATAGCGTGTGTTGCCGCCCCTCGCTCCAATTACAGCTTCCATTCGTCTTGGAAGGCTTCTAAACAGGTTCTGGACGTATCCTTGCGGCATGTTTTCCCAGAAGTTAAAAAGAACATTTTGAAGATCATCTAGTGTTCTTATTGGTGCCGGATGTTGCTGAATTTGCCATCCTAGATGGTCCCAGACATGCTCTATTGGGTTAAGGTCCGGGCTACGTGCAGGCCAATTCAGGGTGGGTATCTCGACCTCTTCTAAGTACTGCCGAACCACTCTAGCAGCGTGTGGACGAGCATTATCGTGCATTAGCACAGAGTTGTCACCGATATGAGGCATATAGGGCACTACATGGGGTTCTAGGATATTGGTTATGTACCTGTCAGCATTTAGTCTTCCATCATTCACTGGTACTAACTCCGTGCGACCCTCGAAAGAAATTCCTCCCCAAACCATGATAGAGCCACCACCAAAGCTTTCAGTTTGACAAAAATTAACCTGATCGTGCCGTTCATCACGTCGCCTATATACTGGTACACGCCTATCTGATGAATACAGACAAAATCTTGATTCATCCGTGAATAAAATATTGGACCAATCTTGAATATTCCAATTTGCGTGTTCTCGAGCAAATTCCAATCTTGCTACTCGATGTTCTCTGGTAAGACGTGGACCTCTAGCTGGCACTCTGGCTCGTATACCTGCTTCTCTCAACCTATTTCGAACTGTTTGTAGGCTTATTCGAACATTACGAGCAGCCAACAAATCTGTTTGCAGCCTTCGAGCGGTGGTATGCCTAATTCTTAACGCCGTTAACCTCAAATAACGATCATCTACTACCGAAGTTACCCTTCCGCGGCCTTGTTTGGGTCTTCTGGTTAGCTGCCCTGTTTCTTGGTAGCGAATAACAACTCTGGATATGGTGCTTTGTTGAACTCCAATTACCCCGGCGACGTATCTTTGACTGCGGCCATCTTGTATGAGCGCGATGATTCTAGCGGCTTCTTCATTCGTCACATGTCTTGTTAAACGTTGAAGCACATCCATTATTAACAAAATAAATTTAAATTTTCACTATACAATAACACAATTTGCTTAGAAAGTTCTCGATCTCAATGCATTCTCCAAGACAGAAATGATTTACTCGAGCATTTTTGCTTCCAAAAAAATTTGTAAGAAATTGTGATTATTTTTTGCACATGATAAGAAACCAGAAATATCTATTAAGTTGATACATATACAGATTGTCCCAAAAAACTAAAATTATGTATTAAAAATATCCTAAAATACCAGTGATGCGATAATTTTTGTGGGGTGTATATTATAAGGTTCCAACTGAACCAAGAACTCTTTTACTTTTTATAATATTTTGTGTAAATTGGAATATTGCAGTTTGTGTAGATCTTTTGCTAAGATAACCATGTTGACTTAAGCTAAGTAAATTTCTGGAAAAACGCTATAATATTATTGCACATAATAAGAACGAAAAAAATGTAACTGAATTTTTTAATGTAGTAACAGTTTTATTTTTACAGTATACATATTTTTAAAAAATCCGAGTTTTCTTTTTCTTCAAGAACAACCTAGCGAGACATAAAAAAAGGATTGTTCATAAAAAGATGTAAGTTTGGTAAGTAAATCCTTTAACTGAGATTTTAATCCTTCACTAGGACATGGGATTCCAATTGAACTGTCCTGCTTCCACTACTTTTTTCGTATATTCTCTATATTGGTAATATGTGTCCTCTTAGAAAATATACATGTCCTTCAATAAACTTGAAGGCATCTGTTATACCAAGCGGTAGTCCAGGAAACTGATCCATAATTCGGCCACGTGTCTTTAATGAAAAATGGTTTAGAGTAAATTCAAAATAATTATTGGTGTCATGAAACACGGAATTTCTTCCGCTATTAGTTTGAAACATGACATTAATTTGTTTATATCGAATGTCAACAATATTTTCCAATATGTGTAAATCTGGGAAAAATGCATTGGTTCGATTGTTTAACGCAAATAGGGTACCTACCATCGGAATTTTGAAAAATATGTGAAATTTATGCAGATTTTAGTTTTGTGGGCAGGTAATAATAAAGATTATCAGGACTGGAAGGTATTCTCATGTCATTCAAATCAATTTTCCATAAAAGATTCTGATAACCAACATACAGACGAAAGTTTGGAAATGACGGAGCACTTGCTAGAAACATAAGGCTTGGTTTTGTTATATCACACAAATTTTTGATCAATGCACTAGGGTGATCATCATCATCTGGTAACGCTGTAGAGGGATCGGTTTCAGGAATTTTTCCATTTTTAGATCCATAGAGAGCTTCTATACCCCTAATATCATCATCATGCAATGCTTGCGCGTATTCGTAATACAAAGGAAACATTATTGCATCATCATTATCACTATGTGCTAAACCTAAATTATGTCCGATCTCATGAACCACCACCATCAGAAAGTTGCTTTTTCCATCGGGAGAGAGATTTGCCCCAGTTAAATCCCAATTTTCATCGCCATCAATATGGAGCTCGATACATTAATCGTCTCCCATTGGAAAAAAAAGCCTTGGGCGAGTACAAGTTCATGTTGAAGGAATTTTAAATGCGTATACATATGTCGTTAAGACTTTTTCAACGATGTGTCACACTTGCTTACTGACTGAATTTAAGTATGAGGGGTGGAACGCGAGGGATGATGGAGGGTGGTTGGAATTTTATTTTACGTATATACTATACGTTAAGGCCTTTCAAACGAGATGTCGTTTGCTATGATTGGTTGACTTTAGTACAAGGGGTGCTGCGTGGGGGAGGGGTAGCTAGAATTCATTATTTTACGTATATACTAGACGTTAAGGCCTTTTAAACGAGACGTCGTTTGCTATGATTGACTTTTAGTACGAGGGATGCTGCGTGGGGGAGGGGGTAGCTAGAATTCGTCATTTTTCTCATTTATCCTATCACGTTACCTATCCAATGACCGCATGCGCGCGATTTACCCACACCACTTTTTGAACGAATTTTGCTGGAATGGACCTTAGCTTTTTTCGCGATTTCCTTATGGAGATTCCCATGCTAGCGCCTCCGCCATGTCCCAGAACTCACATAGCACCTTTACTACTATCAAATGGGTATTGGCATTCATGACTTCGTTTGCAGTGGGCTCGGTTTTGATGTACTTTTCGTCCAAATGAAATAGTAATGTCAGGTTTATGTTGCGATGGAGACGAAATCTGTGTAAATTGGCTTTTGCCGCCAATTGCTTCAATGTCGAGTTGATTCTAGGGAAATACCTACCAATAAAAATCCGTCTTGTTCCATTTGGTAGAAACTTCATAGTTGTTTTCTGCTTGAACACATCGAGGTCTGGATAGCAAACGTACAGTGTCATCGTTTAATTCACCATCTACAGGAAGATTAGCGCTAACATCAATGGAGTTTATGTAATTATATCTTTTGAACAAGTCCAATGCTTCAGATTCATTAACCGCTAGCACCTTTGAGCTGATACAAAGTAGTATAAATAGAAAACGTACATGATGACGTCCAGATTAAGAATGAAATAAAAATCTTGCAAACATCATATTTATTAAATAAAGATAATTTTTATTATTAAAATTCTACATCATCAACGACTTTTCACTTATACAAATAAATATACTCTCTGAGAGCAATTGACAAATATACTACTTCCACAGTCTCCGTAGATCTGCCTGCCCGGTAAGCATGCTGATGCGGGTGGAGAGGTAGGTCTCTCTACGATTTCCGTTCTAATATAATTATTGTCAATAGCCTTTTCTAACGTTTTGAGCACAAACGATGTTAGACTAATTGGTCTGAAGGATTTGGGGTTTGTTATTGTGTCCTTTATTCCAGCTTTGCTTCTAGCAATGAAGGTTACTATTGCCCTTCTCCATGCTTTTGGTATATAACCAAGTTCTAGGCTGCTTCAACTAATTCTAATAAAATGTGGTAGAATTTCGTCTTGTCCTTGCTGGAGCAATGCTTTAGGGGGGATGTTCTTCTCCTCTCCTTGTTTTTTTGCGCTCTGCAGCTTTCTTTCTTGCTTCTTCCGGTGCAATTCCCTGCTCAACCATCTTACCCACGCTCCACTAAGTCCACTCCTCAGTGGATCATCCCTTCCTCCGGGTTTACCGGGTTCAGGAAGGATAGGGGGTTTTCTACGTTTTTCCAGGATTTTCCCCGAAAACTCTCAGCAGTTGAGGAGGTTGAGGGTATGGGTGCCCCTGCCGTTCTCCTTTCCTGTTTTCCTATAGCTTCCTCAACACGATGGTTGCTCGCGCGTGAGGAAGGTGCTATGGTTTTTTTGGGCACTGTGGATACATTTCTCCGATTTGTGCCCGGTTGCGGTGCTTGCCCGCTTAGCTTCTTTTTTTTCTTATCCATGGATGATCCCACGAGTAGTACCCTTACTCCTGCAGAGCCCCGCATGCAGGAGTAAGGGTATTTAAAATGGATGTCCCCAGGTATCCAGAGTCCGCATATTAGCGATCAAGCTTCCCCTTGACAACGCAGTCCTCGGCATATGCTGTTCCACCTTGTATTGAGGGGTATTTTATTGTGGTCTCTTTACACTTGGCCAGCTGTTTAAGACAAGCCCCCACATCTAGTGAATATACCTCATCAACCACCTTCCTCTAGATACGGTTTATATCAGGCATCAGGTTTCCACGAGCAAACTATTGCTCCGACGACACCGCTGACTCCCGCAACCGACCAGCTATCAACGAACACATCGGGACAACAGCCCACTCTCCACGCCACTGGGCTCCCCCACCAACGACCAGGTCTCACAGCTCCTTGGGGGAGCCCTCGAAATCCAAAAAAATTTACCATTTCCGAGAAAAAAAAAATTAATGTTCATCCATCACAAACAAGTTTTTTAACCATATTTCGGCAACTAAGGGACGCGGTATTTTTTTGACGATGGATTCGTAACTAGCAGATCACGCGGAATTTTTTGATATATTACACCTCAGCAACTTAGAGAATATGCTCAGACCAGTCTTTGTTTATAATAACACCGAGGTCACATTGCCATGATACGGTCAAACACATGATTGTTCATGTAGGACGACACACTTATCTATATTAAGCGGTTATTAACCAGTCTGAAGACCATTTAGACACTGCACTCAAGTCCGATTGAAGAGACAGGTGATATTTTGTAGGATTTGCATATATTTTAGCATCATCTACGTAAAAAGAACAGTTGTTTTTTATATGCTAAGGGAGATCAGCCGTATAAAACAGAAATAGCAATGGTCCCAGAACAGATTCTTGCGGAACTCCAGGTTTCAGCGGGGAAAAAGTAGTATTGAAGCGCACACAAAATTGTCTTGAGGTGAGAAAGTCCAGCTCTTCAAATTTCCTCTGATAACATAATATTCAATCTTATGTAGTACGCTTTGGAACCCGGTCAAAAGCCTTGGCAAAATCAAGATGAATAACGTCTGAAGGTAAACCGTTTTCAAAGGCAATAGTCCAATCATTTACACACAACAAAATATTTGTTAAATTTGAACGACCTTGTATGAAACCATGCTGCTGGGAGAGAAGAATATTTTGTTGAAGAAGAAAAGAAAATATTTTGTCACATATATTTGACTCCATAACCTTGCAACAATAGGGACTAGACTGATTGTCCTATAATTGTTTTGGTCAAGTTTATTGCCTTTTTTGAATATGGGAATAACGGCAGTTTTCCATATCGGTGCGGTAGTGTGCGAGTCTTGAAGGAAGCATTCATTATACGTGATAGAAGATGTCATGGAACCTCGGCCCAGTATTTTAAAATATGAGATGATATATATTGTCCAGGCCACCACTTTATACATTTCTGAGCCACACTTTCTTGTGACCATGTTTATTGACGATTTTCGACGACGCAGATGAGGTCTGATCCAATTGCATTGTCTGGCCATTTCATCCGCCTTTTCATTGCTGTCTGCCTGTGAATATGGCAAGTGGTATGAGGTATGTTCTTTGCTGTCTATTAATTTCTTCAATGCAGTAGTGAATCGCCGTCACTTCCGCTTGGAAAGCTGTGACTTCTTTACATAGGCTTATTGGAAAAGCTATCCTTCAATAATGAAGCCTTACAATTCCGGCAATTCTCCATTGGAGCCCTCCATATATACCAGGTTCTTATAGCTTCTATGGGTACCCACACCTTTCTTCCAGTCTTCCTTACCTGTTAAAGTTATTTGGAACTTATTGCTAAAGCTATATCTTGTTGCGTCAATGGGTTCGATAGTCGGGTTGGTTTATGTGTTGTTGACTTTGAAGTAGTCTTTGCGTTCCTGTTTTGAGAAGTTGGCTTCATCAAAGCAGTGGTAGCAAAATTGGGATTGTTTGCAATTTTACTTAATATTCATTGGTGAAACTGCATACGGAGCAGATATCTATCTATTCAAGGTAGCAAATCTTGAATAATATCCAAGATAAGCTTGCTTGGAGAACTTTCAAGACACTGAAGTTCAGCTACAGGTTCTTTTTCTTCAAGACACAGAACCTCAGCAGTAGTACTACATGTAGCTGTTTTCATATATATAGGACTTGAGAAGGAAAAATAATTATGGAAAGGATACTGGTTAGTTGAAAATTGAAATTTTGATAAACTATTTAATTAAAATTTATTAAAAAATAAAATTGTATCAACAATTTAATTTGTAAATTAAGTTAAAAATTATGTGCACATGTCGTTAAGATTTTTTGTGTATATTATAGCAATTGAAACGGGTTTTCAAATACTGTTTATACAGTAACCCCGGCCCTGATTTTACTAAGACCGTCACTACTTTTTTTAGATTTTAAACTATTAGAAGATTCTGCAGAATTAACTCTCTTCATGTTGGTTGTGTATTCAACCTAAAATATATAGAAATAATTCAATCATTAGAATGTTTAGCATAATAATTAATCGAAGGGTTGAGAATATTTCCTTTTCTATTTTTTTTTCTCTTTCAGTACTATGTCATTTTATCTATTTTAATTGCAACTTTTTCTAAAAAATGCTTACAAAAATTCCATCACATCTTAACAATCTACCCATTTCGAAAATAGAAATTAATTGTTAAATATAGAATGCAAGTGGCCATTGGTAATTTAAATTTAAGAAATAAAAGGTTGTTATCTGCTCCTATATTCAAAACGGAAATATTTCGTCGATCTTATATGTACCAAATTGTTCATATTTATAGAACTCTCTTCCTGAAAAGTTGAGAGCTATTATTACCAATAGCTTTAAAGTAAGATTTAAAAATATGTTCCAGGGTCAACAGGATCAGAATAGAACATATTATTAATATTGTAATGTTTGCTTCAATTTATGTTCTCATCTTATTTATATTTTCATTTCCTATTTTGATCTGAATATCACAGTTTTCTGTATAAAGAGCATACCAGTAATTTTTTCAAATCAGTTTTATCAACCATCTCTGGTTTTTCTTCAAATCATTGTTCACCTTCAATTCTCTTAAATTGTACTTGTATAGAACATAAAGATATCATCGGCAAAAGTAAAGTATTTTGTTGTGTGAAATTGTGCTTTTTCTAAACTTCTCACAAGTAATTTTAGTCTATAATAATAAATGAGGAGCAGATTTTCTATATGCATTTTGTCAATTTTTTCAACATTTCAACCAAACTACGGCGGCGGCGTCACAAACTACATATACAGAGCTACAATGTCATGCCAGAATGTCATAATTATGCCCAGATACTTGACCTCCTGGCTAAGACACAGCTGCACGTTGATTTTGTCCCATGCAAATTAAATGATAAATACATCTTGGACTTTCTATGTGCAGTATGTCTATTGGCGGTAGACTAACTCAGAAGTATGCGCCGCGCCGTGGACTAATTACCATTTATTTGGAGTTGGACTTGTTACTATTTAAAGTATGTTTTAACAGTTTCAAACGTTAAAAACGCGGTAAAAAACTGTTGAAACACTACCACGAAATAATATTGAAACAAAAAAACTCCAGAGCCTCTCGAAACTGTCAAGTATCTGGCTAGACACAACTAAGTAGCTTTGTTATGGGTGCAAGGACATAAAGGAATTGTCGGAAATAAGATTGCTGATGGTCTTTGCCATGCTCCGGATGACAAATAATTAATGATGAAGGTATCTATAAACTTTATATTTTAAATTTTCTCAATTACAGGTTGCTTTTATTTTTGGAATAGCGGGCGCATGTCGTCGAGAAGAACTCGCTCATATGAAAATTGATGACATACAAGGTTTGCAGGATCTGCTTTGTTAATAAAAATCCCCTATAATAAAACAAACAATCCAAGATAATTTACGGCGACGGGAGAATATCTAAAATACTATAGAAATTATATGGCTTTACGTCCAAAAAATATGAGTGATCGACGATTTTTTTTGTCTTACCATAATGGAAAATGCTGTATAAGCAAGTTGTCGGTATACACAAATTTGGCTCCATACCTCAGGAAATAGCGTCGTATCTAAAACTACCGAACGCTAAAGAATTCACGGGACATTGTTTTCGAAGAACATCGGCCACATTCCATGTGGATGCAGGAGCAGACATAACTGCACATTGCACATTTAATATAAATATTGTAAATAAATAAGATTAAAATAAACAGTTAATAGCGTCTGAAAAGTATTACCTAGGTAACAATTTAATACCTTACTGAAAAGGTTACCTTTTCGTCCAAATATCTAAACCATAAAACGTAATTTTTTGACACAATTGGATAAAAAGGTTATTACGACGTTCTGCTCGCTACGCTAAATTGTTCTTGGAGCTGCAGAAATCTGATTTATGAGAAATCACAGAAATTCTCACTGGACACTGCTCATTCAGATACCATCTCTAAAGTGGACAGTGGAACATGCAGATTCTGCGAAGCCGCATATGAGACGGCGGAACACATTATCTGCAATTGCAGGTAATTGTCCGCCAATGCCTTAAATACCTGGAACAGATCTAGTTAGAGCCTGATCAGGTTAGAGACGGATAATAGGCTTTTTCAGAAGCCTAGAACTTATGGATTAAATATAATTTTTTTGAGTTTATCAATTTTTCGGATAATTTCATGACAAACGCGTAGCAGTTTTTCTTTATTTGCAAAAACTTCAAAAAATTGACAAAATGCATATACAAAATCTGTTCCTCAAAATATTCTTTCCTATTTTATTAATCTGAATATTTTTGATTACTTTTAGTAAATGAAAAAACTCTGGTGTTCTTAAATTAAATTCACGTCTTCGTTTTAAAAAATCTGCACTATCAATCACTATTGCAATCAGTTTTAACAACGCACACCCACCCCGCCCAATTTTAATTTTAAACAATTTTAGTCTTTCTAGTTCGTACTATGAGTTTTTATTATTCGTTCTCATAAGTAATGTTTAAAATTTGACTACTGTCATTTATAAAAACTAAGGTTAGATGGATTTGCAGTGGCGACACCGCGGTGAAAAAACAAACTGCCTAGATAGACAATTCTAAGGACAGGTTTTGTCAATTTTTTCCGCTTGAGTTCGATTTCCTTGTCTAGCCTGCATGGTGAACAGTTTCGCTGTACGATTCAGGCATAGTTATTTTATGTAAGTATTCTCATGAATTTGTCTTGGTATGTTTATCCAGTAAATTTTTTAAAGACCCTCGAACTACGGTTTTTGGTTTACCAAGATTATGTCCTGGTTCAGATTATTTGTGCAAATTTATCAACTTTTTCATTGCCTTCAATACCCTGGTGATCTGGCACTCAGGTCAGCTTGACGTTATTCCGTTAATTACGCACTTCTTCATATTAATTTCTCTTGCGCTGCGCAATTCCCCAGGGAATACTAAAGTTTGTTCCTAGTGAGATCTTCACTTGTGAATTTCTTCCCTCTCTGTATACTATAGCACCAGTTTCTTTCTTACTCTTGTATCCGTCTGTATACCAAATCCTTTCACCAGGTATGCATTTAATGTTGTCATCTGTCCGTTTTCTTCGAGCTTTCATGATCACCTCAGAGTTGATGTTAAAGAAGTATCTGGGAGTCACGTGGCCAGTTGGTTTCATTTCGAGAATGTTACCTCCCACTATTTCCTTCTTGTTGCTTGTGTAATTTGTTGCCTTAAAAGTGATCTTTTTGCCTCTTCAATAATTGTTATGTCAATCGGAGGGAGGTCCAGCAGTGCTTCTATGGCTTATGTTGGTGTTGTTTTCATAGCCCTAGTTATGCTAAACCATGCAATTCTTTGTACCTTACTCAACTTAGCCGCTGCTATTTTTTTGGTTATCCACCATACCAAAGATGCAAATGTAATGATGGGTTTCACCAGTCGACCCAATCAACGATAGATGCGTGATCAAAGTATGATATCCATGCGCCCTTGCATCTATTGGCTAAAATGAATATGCCTCCACTCTCTGGCCGATCGGATTTAAATGCAATCGGCCGACAGAATTCATTGTCTTTGGTACATCCATACAGAGTCGGAGAGATCACGTGCACTATGCATGATATTGTTTTGGAACACTCCGTTGCTTGGATGGACGGATTATAGCTATTAATAAAAAATACTTACATGTTTATCGATGGCTCTGAACTGCCAAGACCAATTGGCTCTATATAAAAATGGTCGCAAATCGAATCTATTATCTTCTGGACTGTAGGACTCTGCATGATATGATGGCGTGACTACGGTCATTTTATGTCTATTAATCGCATAGCATCTGCAAAATCAAGATTATTTTCAGTACTAAAAATAAATCTATAAATCTAAGTGATGAGCATTAAGCACGAGCAGCTTTCACTTTTTCGTCCTACTAATCAGTGGAAGCAAATAATACAAAAATTGATTGTTTTGGTTAAAAGTTTTTAGATTGGAAAAAAACTTGGTATTTTACCAAACATGGAAACAGTTTCCGATGAGATGATTTTTTCAAATTACTATTTCACTAGAGTGTTTTTCACTGGCAAAATACCATAGCAACGGCATCTTTTCTACTGACAAAAAAATTACCTTAACACAAAATTCACATGAGATTTTTACAGCGACAAAATTTTAATTTTCTCAAGGTGCGTTCATCAAATCAAATTTTGCTACCGTGTTTCTGATATTTATTGAAAATGTCATTGTGTTATTTCTTGTTAGATTAGTTCAGTTTAAAAATGAGTGTTTATGAAGAAAAAAATTGATTTGGAACACAATCCATTGCAAAAATTAAAAAGGCAGTGTCGGAGAATATATCATCTCCAAATACGTGTGTCTCCAGAGCTTCCTGTTGGCGACAGTTTTCGCAGTTTTAATTGATAAGAGATTATAAGCTTGAAAAGCATGTTTACAGTATGACAAAAAAAACGGAGAGGACTACAAAGAATCAAGTGTCAAAAGCATATGGAACACCACGTCGCAGATGCTACAAGAAAAGTACTATCAAGAATTTAATATAAAAATAGACCCATTTACCGACATTGTTTTTAAATCTGTCCGTTTGGCAAAGGACTCAAAACGAAAACAACTTCAAGGTAACCAAGAGAAAAGAAAGTTCGAAAGCCCTTTCAACACAAGAATTATTGGAAAGGATTACGAAGACACTGCAGACGGCCTACAGAAAAACATATTTCACTTATCCTCTTATGAACTTGCCTGGCGAGGCAACGAAGCATTGAACTACAAAGTACATTCTTTTCAACAAGAATTAGACCTAAATGAAGAATGAATACAATCAACCATATTTTCAAAGACCACACAAGGAGGTGCAAAAGCCTTGGCAAGTAGCAAATGGTTGGTAGGAAACAACACTAACGAAAATTTTTGTCCTACTCGTCTATTTTTAAAATTATATTATTGGAAAAAAGAAATACCAATCCAGAAATCACAAGTGACAGGCTTTTTTTGAAAGTCCATCCAAATTGGAAAAAAGGAATGTACCAAACTCTCGGCAGAAAAAATTGGCGTAAATACCAAAAGATTTAAAGTAACAAATTATTCACATCGCTCTTCCACTATTTCTGGTGTTGGTGAGCAAGAAATGATCATATTAACAGGATATTCCCATGCCAACTCGTTGAAACCTCATTTGAAGTTGGACTCTCAACATCATTTAAAATTAATTGAAAACTTAGCACCAGATCAAGAAAATTTTCCTAGTTCGAGTTCACATCATAACGATAAAAATAATGCACAAACGTTTATTATCATAAATGTAACTTTTATACAAAAAAAAAGGCGACCCCGTCTCTAGGATAGGTAGAAAACTGAAAAATAATTGGGGTTTGCTTAGTAAAAAATTTTCGTAGCGCCATCCGTATTCAAGATAAAGGGCGTTAAAGAAAAAAAATGTATACAAATTTTTTACGATTTTGCCAAAACGACTGGCAACATTATAATGAAATTTTATACGAATATGTTTTGGAAGCTGATACATCCCATGAATTTGTTTTTATTTCTGACTCTCATAGAGGGCGCTAGTTACACGGTTCGTACGATGTAGTATTGAACGTAACTTTTTTTAAGGTTAGATTTATTAATCAAAATTGCAAGTGAACCGAAAAGGTTCTCTTGGTAAAACTCGATACTGTGTACCGTTTTCGGAATATTTCAATTTGAAAATTATGAAGTAATAACCGATGCTGGTATAAAGTTGTAACGTGCCTCCCTTCTTACACGTGGCTCCTGCCACAAGAACACGTCACTATGGACACCCTTGATGCAAAATTCGGGTTTTTAAATCTCGGGCGCCAGATTATTAACGTGGTTTGCTCCACGGCCCCTTGACCCTTAGCGTCAAGAGTTCCAGATAGCCTCAGATGGAGGTTACGGAAAATTCCAGGGGTCTTGTTGAATTAAATTTAACTAACTAGTGAAAATCCGGAAAAGCCAAATCTTGGTTCTCCAATCAATAAATTGCGGTTAAAAATGAGAATAATAGGAATTCAAAACTTTGATCTATTAATACTCTGTGGTCTATTTTACGAATAATTCTTTTTAGTGACAAACAAATTAACCGGGAAAAGAAAATGAGGTATGTATTACCTATATCTGGGATTTTAACGGACTTAACGGTCAGGTTATCAAATACGGTTCAAATCTACCGGGTTTAACGGGGTCCCTAATGCACGATTTAGATCTGCCGGGTAATCAGACAAATTGTGGCTAAGCCTCTTCCAAGTCTGATTAACCCTTGAATCCAAATGAAACCGGCAACTATTATTCCGACGGGGGAAAAAAATATATAAATAATGATTCTACGAAACGGGAAAAGAACGATTTAGATCTGCCGGGAAATCAAACAAATTGTGGCTAAGCCTCTTCCAAGTCTGATTAACCCTTGAATCCAAATGAAACCGGCAACTATTATTCCGACGGGGAGAAAAAAAATATAAATAATGATTCTACGAAACGGGAAAAGAACGATTTAGATCTGCCGGGAAATCAAACAAATTGTGGCTAAGCCTCTTCCAAGTCTGATTAACCCTTGAATCTATTAAAGCCGGTAACTATTATTCCAAAAAAAATAAAATTTAAGAACGAGTTAGATCTGCCGGGAAATCAAACAAATTGTGGCTAAGCCTCTTCCAAGTCTGATTAACCCTTGAATCTAACTAAAGCCGGTAACAATTATTCCAAAAAAAATATTTTCCCACGAGTTAAACGGTTCCCAACTATCGACACACAGAGTAAAAAATATTCGTACTAGCATAAAATTAAAATATTATACCTAATCCACTTGGATATCAATTTAATTTAAAACTACTGACAACCAAAAGCATAAAATAATTCGAGAATCCACTAATAACTCATATCAGTTATTTAATATATAATAAACGCAGTAAATAAAATTCTAAATCAAATTACGGTTGACAAATCTTTATTTCCAGATAAGAGAAACAAAATAAAAAAAACAAATTTCAGTTCAACAACAAAAGAAAAAAAATAGCCGGTCGGAAAATTTTCAAAACTATACATTTAACAATTTAATACTAAGCGGCGATACGGAAAGTTTAGATTACACAGTTTAATTGTAAAAACGATTTACCTTTTAAAATACAGCTGAACACACAATCGGAATACGGAATACACTCAATTTTCACACTACGGTTTTTCGGTTTTCGGAAGAAAGTTGAACGGAGAATATTTAGAACCGGAATCAATCAGAGCGCGAATGAATTGATTCTTCAGAGCCGAAAAATGAATTGATTCTTGAGAGCCAAAAAATGAATTGATTCTTGAGAGCCGAAAAATGAATTGATTCTCGAGCGCCCTGAATGATGCGCGACAGCCAATTTATATCCAAAATTTTAGTTACACTTTTCGGCCGTTGTCGAGGTGTCAGAATTAAAACGTGAAATTTATCTAGTTTCGACAAAAACTTGTATCTATACTAGACGGCTTTCGTTTAAATTAAAATGTTGTATATACCGGGCGTCCTTTCAGTTGAAAAATTTAAATATCGGGAATGAATAAATTGTGTATGCTAGAATTTGGATTTGCGTAACTCGGACTTATACTTAAATATACAACGGTAATAACAACAAAAAAAATAAATCAATGCGGTAGTCGAAAGGGTTGTAAAGTAACGAGTTATATACACCCTAGTGGTAAAATAAAATATATTACGGAACAAAATAAAATAAAAATTAAACTTGCAAAAAGAAAAAAAATAACTCGTTACAAAGTAATGATAAAGTTATTAATTAAACAAAAAATCACAAAAAATTAAAATAAAGACTAAGAACATAAAATAAAATTCAATTAGAGTAAGTGTTCTAAATGTCCTCCTTTTTCACGAATACACAAGTCTATCCTTTTTCCTAAAGAATCCATCAATCTTCTAAACGGTTGGGGATCAGCTTCCAATTCTTGACGTGAATTTACCTCTGTAGCATAGACTTTTTCCTCAAGATACTACCAAACTGTGTAGTCCAAAGGATTAAAATCGTATGACCGAAGAGGCCAATGAATCGGAGTTTCTGCACCTCTACCAATCCATCGATTCGGAAAATGGTTACTCAACCAATTACGACACCTTCTATCAAAGTGCGGTGGAGCTCCATCGTGCATAAAAAATAGAGATATTCGCTCGTTTAGCGTTAAATCTTCTGATATCTCGAATAAGTGATTGTTTAAAAAATCCAGGTACCTACATATCACCATTTAAATTTCCAGGTAGAATGTGATAACCTATTAATTTGTTACCTAAAGTTGCTGCCCAAACATTAACTTTAAATGAGTATTGGTAATGTGATACCCTTTTGACTTGTGGATTCTCATCACACCAGTAATGTGCATTATGGGAGTTACACATACCTTGTCGCGTAAACAGAATGCATTTTAAAAAATTTGGATCGAGGGCTGTCCTTTTTTGTAATGTTTGACAAAAACCACTCTAACCGGTAGATTGTCTGGCAAGAGCTCCTGCACTTGTCTGTAATGATAAGGATGTAGCTGCTGCTCTTTAAGTATCCTCCAAGTACTTGAAGAAGACGTATTTATTTAAAAACTGAATAGATGAGGCTTTTACTTGATGAAGATCCATACTACTGATGAAATAAAACAAATTAATTTGTTTAAATCTTCATTATTTATTTTGAACTGACGTTCAAATTAAAATTAGTTTGAAAAAGCTACTGTGTAGCGAAACGCGTCACTAATTTTAATTTGAACGTCAGTTCAAAATAAATAATGAAGATTTAAACAAATTAATTTGTTTTATTTCATCAACGTATTTATTTGCCTTGCCATATTCCTCACGCTAACTGTTGGATCCTAATCAACTGAATTTAAAATAATATTTCCTTTATTAATGATTCTTGTTGTTGTAACGCTTTTAGTTGGGCGTCAGGCTGTAACGACTGCCCAGGTAAAGAGCACCTCAGGCGTAGATTCTAGACCAGAGTAAATAGTAATTCAAGGAGTAGGTCTTACCGGTTCTCGGGTAACCCTACTTGAATTTAAGTTACGTTAAGTGAAGCGAAGATAAGTGGGCGCCACCCTGAATACTACTAGTTTACGGTTTCACATCAACTTTATCAATCGATAAACCCTGGAATCTTGGAAGGTGATAAATACGAACAACGTTATTAAATTTACAATAGTATAATTTAAACA
Organism: Lochmaea crataegi; assembly: GCA_947563755.1. Lineage (NCBI taxonomy): Eukaryota > Metazoa > Arthropoda > Insecta > Coleoptera > Chrysomelidae > Lochmaea > Lochmaea crataegi. Next base: position 1,497,166 of record OX387423.1, on the reverse strand, counting down.
AAGGTGTTAAGATGTATAAAAGATATAAAAATGATATCTGTATGGATAAATAAATATAAATGTACAGTTTTTTTTCACAGTGTTGAGCTGGTAATATGAACAATGAAGAGGCACTTTCCTTTTATACTTTTCTTCTATCTCCTTTGGGATCTTCCTGGTTGAAATTTCTTACAGGTTCAGTTCCCTTGGGTTAATTCCCAGATAATAAGGTTTATATCTTCAGTTCTCTTGGGTTAATTCCCAGATAATAAGATTTATCTTCATATAAATAGTTCCAGACAAATGCATTCACATGAATGCACTTTTTCTAAAGATAAATAGATGAAACCTCACCAATTAAAATTTGGCTTCAATAGCTCATATTCACAGGTAAGAAGAACGAAACCTCTTTTCTCCTGTTTAAATACAACACACGAAATCATATGAACGATGGTAGACTTACGTCTCAACTCCATGTCAAGCTCAGACGCTTTGACCAGGAAAGGAATTTAATTTCCAGTAGTGAATTCTTAATTCACATTTAATTAATTAATAGAAGAAGAATCTAGAACGATGTCGAAGTGGGGACTAACAAATAGCAGTGGATATTTTCACGACAGACGGAACTCGTTCGGCCCGTATTAAAACGTTGATTTCGACTCTTATCGACAGTAAATCTATTCAGCCTCGAAACATTTCTCGGTGTTGAGCATGAGAAAGGACTGGCTATTCGCCGCCCATACGATACTTATTAATAGTTCTAAATTAACGTAGCATTGTTCTTGGCCTACCAGAATTTTTTTTGTCTCACATTCCCAGTTTCTCGACAACGTCGTTCAATGAGTCTAAATGTATTTTTACTTGGTAAGTTTCATCTATGAAACTTTTCTGCATAACGCACAACAGCTGCACTAGAGTTTCCTAAACACTCGCCTAAGGTTAATAACATGTCGGTGCATTCAACATTTGAGTACATTTTTTTTCACAATAACTAATTCTACAAATAACAAGGTTTCAAAAATCTAATAATTGTTGAATTATCGTCAGAACTATCAATAAATGACAGTTTTCCATGGCAAACTGAGAGGAAATCAAATATACCGATTAGAATGAATTTTTGTGAAACGTTATAAGAAAGGAAAGCCCTCAATCCCTATTTTTTAACAAGTATACGTTTTATCGATGAGGTCTCATTTACGCGACAAAAAATTTTTAATTCACATAATTAATAATAATAATAATCGGTTATTACTTCAAAATTTTCATTTTCTCACAAGATAGTCATGTCGAATACCACTCGTGAAAAAAAATTCAAGTTTGTTGCGTTTCGGCAATTTTGCGCATGAAATTTTTGATAAAATGTCAAAAATTGCCAAGCGACAAACTTTCATACCTTTCGAAAATTTTGCCGACAAAATTTTTTCTCTTGTGATATATTATATATGAAAAGATTTTTTATTAATCTCTAATAGTTTTAAAGTATAATTTTAAATACAAATTTTACCTTCTTTTGAAAGTAAGAATAATAAAAATACCTAATTTGAATTCCCTCAAATCGATTTATAAAGTTGATATTTTATTTTAAAACGAACAATAGTTTATAGACCAGGGCAAATTAGCTCAAATAACGACCAAACTATGTTTCCTACAACTGCATCTCAGGAAAAGAGAGCTTTAATTAAATCACTATTAACTACACTGCGCAACAATTGAAGTGGATAATATAAAAATTTCTGAATTTTCTTTGTAAATATTTGAAAGAAAAAACGGTATTCATTACGTGGAATGAAAATTCATTCAGAGAATAACAAAAGCAACACTAAAAACAAATAATCAATGAAGAAAAAAGGATGTTCAAGAAAAAATGACAAACTAAGTGGAATAAAATCATACAAAGTTCCTTCATTATGGTATTTACTTACAATGGCTGTTTGTGAAAATTAATACCGCGTACGACCACCTCGGGCTCGCCTTAATGCTCTTACTCGATTTGGGAGACTATCTATTAAATTATTTATGAACTGCTGTGGAATGCCAGCCCAGATGACTTGCAATACGTTAGATAATTGGTGTAATGTTGGTGGAGGTTGTTCAAGTCGATTTAATTGCCTGGACATTTCAGCCCAAACATGCTAGATGCAATTCATATCTGGTAAGCAGGGTGGCCACTCCATCCTAGTTAACCCGGTCTTGCGCGGCGAGGACGAGCATTACCATCAATAAAAACAAATCTGGAGCCAACAAATGGTTCGACTATAGGCTCAATAACCATGTCGCGTTATCTTACAGCAGTCATTGTTTGCTGAATGAAGACCAACATAACATATGCCGCCCCAAACACAAACGGATCCTCCACCGAAAGGAGTGGTTGGCGCCAATAAATTTGCATTATACCGCTGTCCTCTTTCTCTCCAGACTAAAATTTGACCATCAGACGTATACAACCGAAATCGTGATTTGTCGGAGAGAGAGAGAAGACAATGCCACCAATTTTCAAGATTCCAATTGCTGCGCTGTAAAACCCACCGATGTCTGAATGCACGTGGGTATGTAGGGCGTCTTCTTGTCCTCAAATTACGATTATGCAACCTTCTTCTGATAGTCTGGCCAGAAATAACTAGTCCAGTAGCTTGTCTAAAGAAGCTGTTGATTCTTGAAGCAGTGAATGTTGGGTTTCTCCTAGCAGTCAGGACTATTAAACGGTCTTGAGCTTGTGTTCTCGTCCTCCTCTATGTGTATTCTCTGCATTCCCAGTTGCAGCATGTCGATTCCATGCTCGACTGACGACACTTTGAGTCACATTTAAACGCGTAACGACTTCTATCTGGGATACACCTTCAAGAATCCAACGCACTAATTGCTCCAGTTGCACTGCCTGTAATCGTCGTAGAGGCACAACAAAATAAGGAGACTTATTGGTAAAAACAACAGAAATACAGCCGATATCAGCTTTTCTCTTCGATTAAAATATAAACACGTTAAAAAGATAAGAGCCAAGGCATAGAAAGAAAATGATAAAAAGATTGACTATAGATAAATGGGCGTACAGTGTGATCGCTTTGGCAATGTTTTTAAATAAAATATTTCCAAAAGTTATAATAGACCGTTTTAACGGAAGACATCTTGTGGTAGCGGCGACCGATGTCCACCTATAGATTTATATAGTAATTAATAGAAGCCAACTGTAATTTTAAAAGGAAACTGTAACTTAGGGCTTGGACAGCTGTGCCTAAGCTTACGGCAACGGTATATTTCTTCTCTTTTTTTAAGGACTCGTCAAAGGAATAAGGACGATTTTTTTCGGACCTTTCATAATCTTCGAGTAAACGAGGTACCTATGAACGAGGTCACATTTCTTCTTTTATCATGTTTTATCTTCTCTACTTGTATGAGTGATTCGTTTTGTCTTATTTTTTTTGTCACAAATTTCTAATTAAGTAATTTTTGTGTGACCAGGCACTATCTCAAGTTTGTAATTATTTTTGAAATACAGGATATAACAGAAAAAATTATGAGTACAAGGTAAGTGTGCATCACCTTTTGTTTAGTAGGTATACCTATCCATCAAACCCTCTGCTGTGGAGAATATTTATATACAAAAAACACCTAGTCTACCTATTCTATTTCTAATTTTTGTATTGTTTTTGGTGGTTATTTGAAATGTTGTATGGATTAATGTCCCAATACTTCTAAAATGATGTCTTTACACAGATTTCATAGAAACAGAACAATGGCATTCGTTTGGATGAGTAAACTTAATATAACCACTGATTCCGACAGATATTTTACGAAGAGGATTTGTCAAATGCATTTTTTAGTTTTGCAGGAATCTTTGCAAACCAAAAAGTATGGTAAGATATTCTTTGAATAGGTAGCATATTTTTTACATGAATGTGTAACGTGCTTACTACCTTACACGTGGCTCCTGCCACACGAACACGTCACTATGGACACCCTTGATGCAAAATTCGGTTTAAATCTCGGGCGCCAGATTATTAACGTGGTTTGCTCCACGGCCCCTTGACCCTTAGCGCCAAGAGTTCCAGATAGGTTACGGAAAATTCCAGGGGTCTTGTTGAATTAACTTTATTTACTTAATTACAATCAAATATGGATCCTTCAATTTATAAATTACGGGTTTTTTGAAGGAAACAGGAATTCAGCAGAGTGGTATACTACCTACGGTTTAGTGTATACCTACGATCACACAATAGGGCGGTATATCACAAAATAATCAAAAAGAAACCTTTGGGTCTATTAATACTCTGTGGTCTATTTTATGGATAATTCTACAGTGACGATCAAAATAACAGGGAAAGAAAATGAGGTATGTATTACCTATACCTGGGATTTTAACGGACGTAACAGTTAAGGCTGGTCAGATTATTCAAATACCGCTCAAATCTGCCGGGTAACCGAACAACTTGTGGCTAAGCCTCTTGCAAGTTCAAGAAACCCTTCGGATTCAATGGAGACACGGGAATTTACTATTTAGACAGGAAGAGAGTGTATTGATTCGTGAGCCGGTGAAAGAACTTTCTAAATCAGCCGGGTTCTCGAACGAGTTGTGGCTAAGCCTCTTCCAAGTTCAAGAAAGCCCTTAGGATTCAAAGGAAATACGGAAAGCCAGTGTTTAAACAACAACAAAAATTATATATATATATATATATATATATATATATATATATTGCACACGAGATGGTGGAAAGAAAGAGAGAAAAAAATTAAATCGGCCGGGTAATCGAACAAGTTGTGGCTAAGCCTCTTGCAAGTTCGAGAAACTCTTCGGATTCCCAATAAATACAAAGATTATTATTTAGACAATAAAAGAATTGAATTGGTCCTCTGGACGACGTAATATATATATATATATATATATTATCAAAAACCCAATTACTATAGTGTATGGTGTAGGGTATACTTTTACAATTATACTTGTTTCAACTACATAGTATTATGCTTAAGACATATATCCATTTTTTCATCGATGCTTTGGTCCAGATAGAATTTTATTCATGTACAAATTTAGCCCATTGTTTTTTATCTTTTGCCATTGTTTTTGCCTCTATCCATGTTTTTCCTTTTTCTTGCAGTATGCCTACCATAACACCATCCCATGTTTGTTTTGGTCTTCCCTTTTTCGTTCTTTTTTGTATTTTTGATTGCCATACTTTTTTAACTGGTCTTGTATCGTTCATTCTTTGTAAATGTCCCCACCAGCTTAATTGTCTCTTTTCAATGAATTTAAGTGTTGATTCTATGTCAAGGTCTTCTCTTATTTTCGTATTTCTTAGTTTGTCTTTCTTTGTGACTCCTTTAACTCGCCTAAGATACTTCATCTCAACTGCTTGTATTCGACTCTTTTGTCTCTTTGTTAATACCCAAGATTCACATCCGAATGTTAATATTGGCCGGTAAATTGTTTTAAATATATTTAACTTCGTTTTCTTGGAAATTTCTTTTTTATTTATAAATGTCGAATTCATCGTGTGATAAAGATTCATCGTTTTTTGTACTCTATTGGTAATTTCGACTTCCTGCGTTCCATTTTCTTCTATTTCTACTCCCAAGTATTTATATCTTCTAACTTGCTCAATTTTTATTCCATCTAATTGTATATTCAAATTTTTTTGTTGCGGTCCTATAACCATAACTTTGGTTTTGCTTTGATTAACTGTCATTCCAAATTCTTCAGATACCGTGCTCCATATTTCCATATTCTTTTGTAAATCCTTCTCTTTCCCTGCCATAATTATTAAATCATCTGCAAAAGCTGCTTCTGATATATCCACTCTTCCTAAATGTCTGTATCCAACGTGTAGTTTTGCCATTTTGATCGACGATTTTTTAATTATTTCATCAATAAAAATTGTAAATAATAATGGACTTAGTCCCCCTCCTTGCCTTAATCCTTCTTGTGTTGAAAATGATTCTGATGCTTTATTTTTGTATATTACACAATTTCTATTATTTTTGTAAATGTTTTTGATTATGTCTATTATTTTGTAGTTTACCCCCCTTCCTTCTAGTACTTTCCATAACTTCTCCCTTGGTACTTTGTCAAAAGCTTTTTCCATATCTATAAATCCCATATATACCTCTTTTTCTTGTTGTGAGAACTTATCAATGATCTGTTTCACCGTAAATATGTGGTCTTGTATGCTTCGCCCTCTTCTAAATCCACTTTGCGATTCTTCGAGAGTATTTTCTATCAGTGGTCTTAGCTTACTGTCTATAATATTCTCGTAGACTTTCATAGCTGTACTAAGTAGATTTATTCCTCTATAATTATTGCAGTCTTGTCTATCCCCCTTTTTATATATTGGAACTATTAAGGCTGTTTTCCAATCTTCTGGAATCTGTTCTTCACTCCAAGCAGTGTTGTATATTTTCAATAATATTTTTGTTCCTGTTTCCCCTAAATTCTTGAACATTTCTGATGTTAATTTATCAATTCCTGGAGATTTTCCATTTTTCAATTCATCTATTATTTCCTGTAATTCTTTTAATGTTACAATGTCTTTATTTTCTATTATTGCATCCTTTTTTTTGTTAATGTCCTGAACTTGGTTGTCTGCTCCTAGTAATTCCTCAAAATACTCTTTCCATCTATCAATTACTTCGTTTTCATTTCTTAGTATATCTCCTTTTTTATTTTTTATCCAGGTTATTTCTTGTGTTTTTTCCTTTCTTAATGACTTCAATGTTTTGTAAAACAGTTTTTGATTTGATTTACTATTGCTTTCCATTTTTTCGCCAAATTCTTTCCACTGATTTCTTTTAGCTACTGCTACCATCTCTTTTACATTTTTCCTCTTCTCTTTATACATTTCATAGTTTTCCGTTGTTTTGTTATTTATATACATTTTCCACGCTTCTTTTTTTAATTTTACTTTTATTTTAATTTCGTCCGTCCACCAAGCTGTTTGTTTTTTCTTATTAGTTTTCTTGCTACAACCACATATTTCTTTAGCGGTTTCAAATACGGTTTTTTTGAAATAATCCCACATTTCTTCTAAATTACCATTTTTCAGTATATCACATTTATTTAAGAACTTTCCTGATAATGCTATTTTGTATTTTTCTGCCATATCTTTGTTTTGTAGTTTGTATGATCTGACCGATTCATATTCTATTGTTTTTTCTAATTTTTGTCTATTATGGTTTGTAATTTCTACTTGTTCTCTTATTTTTGTTACAAGTAAATAGTGGTCACTTCCTATTTCTGGTCCTCTTCTAACTTTGGTATCCAATACTTCCTTTCTATTTCTCTTTTCCACTAATATATAATCTATTATTGACCTTTCATTTCTGCTTTCCATCACACGTGTATATTTATGTATGTCTTTATGTTGGAAAAATGTATTAGTTACAATAAAATTGTGTAATATGCAAAAATCCAGCAGCCGTTCTCCATTATTATTCCTAAATGTTTCACCATGTTTTCCTATTACTGCTCTATAAATGTCATCTTTTGTTCCCACTCTGCTATTCAAATCTCCAAGTATAATTATTTTTCCTTTTGCATTTTCTGTAGCCATAGTTAGATCTTCCCAAAACCTATCTTTATTTCCTACTGTATCGTCTTCATTTGGTCCATATACAATTATTATAGTTTTTGTGTTCATATTTTTATCTTTCATTTCCATCACCAATAATCTTTCCGACCATCCCCTCCATCCAGTAATTTGTTCTTCTAAGTTTCTATGTATTATGCATCCAACTCCTGCTGCCGCTCTTTTCTCATTTTCAATACCACTATATATGAGTATATGGCCATTATCCATTTTCACTATCCCCTGTCCTTTTTTTTTGTCTCTGTTATAGCTAGTATTCTCAAGTTTGTATTTTCAAACTCTTCTTCTAATTCTTTTTCTTTTCCTAAAATACTTCTTACATTCCATGTTCCAATTCTCCACATTTCCGTTGCTGATTTTACTTTATTCATATCCAATTCCGTTGCTGTGTCTTTTTCTCTGTTACCATGAACATCTGTTTCTTTATTTAGTTTTTTGAATGTATTTTTTCCAGTATTCTCATTCTATTTGTTTCTTTATCCCATCTCCATTCTTGCCCATTTACCGTTACCTTATTGTATCCCGTTTTTACGTCTTTTCCCTTTTGACTTTCTAATTTTGCAAACATCCTTATCTCTTTTTGTTTTTCTCTTTCCTTCTTGGTCATATCATTATTTATAAAAACTCTTTCTTCTTTCCTCTCCTTTAATTTAGCTTTATTTGCCATAATTTTTTCTTTATCAGCTTCTTTTTGACATTCCACTATACACATTTTCTCCCCTATCTTGTTAACTGCTTTAGGCTCGATATTTATTTTTAGTTGTTGACTCAAAAAGTTTCTGACATTTTCTACCAATTTCGACGGCTCATTAGTATCAAGTTTTAATCCATTTATCATCACATTATTCTTTCTTCTTTCTTTATCTATAATTTCCATCGTTTTTTTAATCTCTTCCATTTCTGTTTTCATTTCTGCATTTTCTTTTTTAATTGCTTGGTTTTCTTTTCTCAATACTTCATTTTCAACTTTCAGCTTTAATATTTCCTCATTAAACAGAGCCTGTTGATCTTTGGTTTCTTTGATCTCGTTTTTAATCAGTTGTTGTTCCCATTTCATATCCTTTTGATCTGCAGACATTTCCTTCATTAACTCTATGATTTGATCTAACTTTTCATCTTTTTTACTTTTAGTTGGGGTTCTGCTAGTCCTCTTGCTAACTTCAAATACAGCATCCATTTTTCTTTTCTTTGAATCTTCTGTAGAATAATCATCACTATCCATTTTGTTTATATTTTGTATTCAATTACTATTTAATTATATTATTTTCGTGGTAGCGTAAGACCAAGATACCCAGATCTACTCTTCGGAGATACTTGATCTATCCCGCCACTTATTATATATATATCTAATTTCTTTCTTTATTTTGTCCTTAATTTTTTAAATTTGACAACGTCGCAAATTATATTGTTTTGGACTCGCCTTAAATCAATTGCTTTTTATTTTAATAACCTAACACTAACCTATTTATTTAATTGATTTTACAAAATCTAACGTTTTTTTTGTTTTTTTTCTTTTGTAGCACTACGTACTTTTCCTTTTGTTGATACAATTCAAATTCTATTTGATTAATTTTCGCTGCACTTTCCGATATATCGAAATAAATGCAGGCGAATTTTATAAACACTTTATTATTTCAACGCACCGTTGCCACCGGGACGACGTAATAAGGGTTTAAATCTGCCGGTTAATCGAACAAGTTGTAGCTAAGCCTCTTCCAAGTTCGAGAAACTCTTTGGATTTAAAAGAAATACAAAAGAAATATTATTTAGAAAATAAAAGAAATAAACTGGTCGATAGTACGATATAAGAACGGTTTAAATCTGCCGGTTACTCAAACGAGTTGTAGCTAAGCCTCTTCCAAGTTCGAGAAACCCTTTGGATTTAAAAGGAATACGAAAAATATTATAAACTACTATTCCCGAAATAAATTTCACGAGTTTAAAAGGTACCTAATTATCGACACACAGAGTAAAAATATCAAGACCGGAATAAAGTTAAAATTTCACAATCCACACGAGTTTTAATTATATAGAAAGAACTTCAGCAACTAAAATCATAAAACCACTAGAGAACCGGATAATAATAATTCATATCGATTATGAATTAATATTTTAAACGATGTGATACAAAAAAAAATGTAAGCCAACTATACTTCAACTACAACTTTTATTTTTGTAAAAGAACCAAACAACAAAAAAAACTTGACTTAATATCTAAAAGAAACTAGTCATGAAAATTTTCGTAGAAATATCTACAAAATTTTAATCTCAATCGGCGGTACGAAAAATTATCGAATATACTGTTATCGGAAACTTTATTTCATTCCAACTATAAATATTTTATTTATGTAAAAGAAAGAATCAAAATTTTTTTTAACTTAATACATAAAAACTGGTCATGACAATTTTCAAAGAAATGTCTACAAAATTTTAATGTTAAACGGCGGTACGGAAAGTCTTCGAATATACTATTAATTTAAACTATTTTACCTTCGAAACAAAACTGCCGGAGTCCTGATTCACAAAATATTTTCTCAACTGTACGGTATGGTTCACTAGTTTTTTAAAAACGAAGAGCAGAGAAGAGAGCGATTGACTTCAAATTTATATCTTAATTCCCACTCTACATTTCGGCATTAGCGGTCGATAAATTTATCTCTAGCCTAAAAATTCACATGTATACTAGGTGTCTTTCGAAATTAATTAGTTTGTATATTTACTGAATGTCTCCTCAGTTGAAATATTTAAATCAAAAATTTTATATAGTATACTTCGACTTTACGTACTTCCGGACGGATAATAAAAATATAAGGATAAAGAAAAATAAATACCTGGATACTGTAACGGAAAAGGTTGGAAAGTATGTAACGAGTTATATTAAACCCAAAGAAAATGTTACGAAAGGAAAAAAAAATCAACCTCTAATCGGTGCCCACAAAAAAAACTCGTTACAAATGTTATCATTAGGAGTTTTTATTGTTTTAGAAACAAACCAAATTTATGAAGAGCATTCCTATTCATATGTTGGAAGTATAGACAAACATAAAAACCAATTTAAAAATTTACAAATTCAACTCCATAAGTATCGACCCATAGCGCTTGCTTCCTGTATTCTTAAAACATACGAACGTTTAATAAAAACTAGATTAGAGTTTTACCTTGAAAGGAATAATTTATTACACGGTTCACAGTATGGATTCAGAAAAGGCAGATCCACTCAAGAAAACTTTTAACAAACATAATTACCGATATACAGACAGCTTTCACAAAAAATCGTAGCATTTCTGCTGCATTCATAGACATAGAAGGTGCTTATGACAATGTTAACCTGCACATCCTAGAGGACAAAATGTTAAGTCTGAACATACCAATTAACATCGCTCACAATATATCCAAGCTTTACTCAACAAGACAAATATACATTAGAACGTGTAATGGATTAGTATGACCTAGAACAACTCATCACGGTTTACCTCAAGGTAGTATTCTTAGTCCACTTCTGTATATTATTTACACCCATGAGTTGGAAAACCTTATTACTCCAGAAATTAAAATACTTCAATTTGCAGATGATATATGTGTGTATGTAGAGTCAAAAACAATTCAAAGTTGTAATGAAAAATTATCAGATGCGGTGAGCTCCCTTTATGCTTGTACTGAAAAACTTGGATTCACTATTTCTGAACCTAAATCGAGTGTGTGTACATTCACCAGAAGAAGATTCTTACCTCCACCACAAATCAATATTGCTTCGTTCAACTTCAAATACAACTCTTATGTTAAATTTCTTGGCATTTTCCTTGACATGAAACTCAACTGGAAACAGCATATTAATTACATAATAGGTCGCGCAGAAGATGCTACAAACATCTTAAGGGCTGTCTGCGGAAGTAATTGGGGCGCAGACCCAAATACTGCTATGCTTTGTCAGATCTATTTTAGACTATGGTTCTATATTTTACCACAATGCATCAAATACTCTTTTGGATAAAATAGAAAAAATTAAAAATAAGTGTATACGTATCAGTAGTGGTTTATTAAAGAGCACCCCAATATTAGTCCTAGAAGCTGAATTTGGAGTACCCGCATTTCACCTAAGAAGAGACTTCATGGGCCAAAAGTTTTTGCTGAAACTAATAATTAAAGAGAGTTCTTTAATTACTATATTTAATTACCAAATCTCATCGAAAATTACAATAAAATTTTACCCTATACAGAGAACATGTATACCTCCAACAACCTATTAAGTAATATACCGACATATAATTATTTTGAAAACATACCGAACGTCATTATTGAGATAGTAACCAACTTACTTTATGATCCTAGGCACAGCAGAATAGTAGAAAGAGAAATTAACACTCGCTGGAATAACTATCAACAAATTTACACAGACGGGTCATTATTAAATAAAGCAACTGGTTGTGCATACATACATAAAAACTCCCAAGGAAAATAAAATGTTTAAACTCCCAGAACACTCCTCAACCTTTACAGCAGAGTTGACAGCTATAAGGGAAGCAATGAAATTATGTCTGAACCTCGAAGAGACAAAGTTCGTTATTTTTTCTGATAGCAGAAGTGCACTAGAGAGCATTAAATCAGTTTCACCTAATTGTCTTAAAAACTATTTAATCGTTGATATTCTCAAACTTTACAATTAAATTAAAAGTAAAAATAAATGTCTCTCTCTGGTGTGGATCAAGTCTCACGCAGGAATCAAGATGAATGAAGAAGTAGATCTACTAGCAAAAATGGCTACAACTCAAGGTAGCTCCCTTGAAGGATGTAAATTTCCATATACTGATTTGTACAACGTACTTAAAAATGAATTGAGGGAAAAATGGCAAACAATATATGACAATACAGAAAAGGGACTATTTTATAAAACTATTCAACCAAAAATTCCAAATAAACCGTGGTTTAGAGATATATCCAACAGATACCTTGTAAAAATAATTTGTCGAATGAGGTGCAATAAGGCATTATATCCAGAATACCTTCATAGAATAAAGCAAACTGATTCTCCAAATTGTTCCTGTGGGGGAGTATGGTGATCTAGAACATGTTATCTGTAGGAATTGTAGCCATTAGTTTTGTTGAATTGTATTCCTTTTAGCATAAGTCACGTTATTGGCCTTGTCAATTTAGGGTGACAATATGTCAGTAGGTTTATGAAGTTTCAAATTGTATTTCGACAAAAAGTCAGTCGTGAAATAAATATTAGTAAAAAGTCATAATTACTTTCTTTGGGGCTTTACTAATACATTTTTGGATCTATCACGATTATTATATACAACTATATATTTTGGGAAGTCCTTTCAAACGGGTAGTTTGATTGTGAATTCAACATTTTGGAGGTCCCACCGAGATAAACGGATAATTATCAAATCAAAGTAAGGAATGGATCGTGAGAAACAAGCAAGACGTCCAGTCAGAGCTCAGTTAACGAGGCTCATCAACGACTGCAAGGCGTTAATGGAAGTAGATCCTATCAATAAAACATCTCTTCAAGTTAAGTTGAACGTAATAGAGTCAATCCATGCTGACTTGGAGGAGTATGATACTAGAGTCGTTGATAAGATGTTGGATGAAGGTCTGGACAACGATGCACAGGACCAGGAATACCAAACCATAACGGACTACAAGGAGTCATTCATGGAGATCAAGCTGAAAATTCAAACAGTGCTACATCCCACAGCCAGTCCACCGAATTCAGATTTAGAAAGTGTCAGTTCAGTGGGTGAACACAAGAAACAAAATAACTTCAAGTTACCGAGGATTGAGCTGCGAAAATTTAACGGAGACCTGAAAAGCTGGTTGGGGTGGTGGTGCCAATTTCAGAAAATTCATGATGATGAAGATATTCACGCGTCAGACAAAATACAGTATCTTTTTCAATCCATGGAATGGGGCAGTGAACCTCAGGAGCTTGTCAGTAGTTACCCACAGACAGCAGCTAATTACCCAAAAGTTGTGGAAGCACTTAAGGAGCGTTTTGGGCGCGAAGATCTTCTACTCCAAGTTTATGTAAGAGAACTACTCACATTGGTAATCTCGAACGTGACCGCCAACGATAAGTTATCATTAGCTAACCTGTATACAAAACTGGAATCTCATCTCCGATCGCTGGCGGCACTCAACCTTGACAAGGGGCTTCTTGCCACCATCCTTTTTCCACTGGTCGAATCCAGCTTATCAGGGGAGACCCTTAGAGCGTGGCAAAGAAGTCAACAAGTTAGACTTGATGGATCCACCATGCAACCACCTAGGTCTCGTTTAGACCTATTGATGGAGTTCATAAAACAAGAAGTGCAAAACGAGCAACAAATTATGCTGGCTCAAACTGGATTTGGAAATCTCTCTACCGGTAGTGATGGCAAGAAGAAGAAAAACAAGAAGACAACATCGGTGGGAGAAGAAACTAATGAAACGATGGCCACCGCAGCCGGGCTCATATCCACATCAAAACCATCTTCAGGATGCGGATTCTGTGACAAGAAACATGAGACTGACCGGTGTGTCAAAGCGTTATCAATGTCATTAGACGAGCGACAGAAGAAAATTGAGAAAAAGCGATTATGTTTCCGCTGCTTTAAAGGAGGACATCACGCAAGCAAATGCAGATCCGTTGTCCGTTGTGCACTCTGTAGAGGAAAACACTACCCAGTTCTCTGTCCCCTCTCCGACAATCGTTCCAGCAACGAAAAAGAAGATAAAAATACAGAGTCTGATAAGCCAGAAGGCACAGCAAGCAACTCAAATCGGTGCTCTTCAGACGTATTAATGTATACATTAATGACGCAGCTTGTATCTCGAAGCGGAACTGTAATTAATGCAAGATTGGTTGGAGATCCTGGAAGCCAGAGGAGCTACATAAAGGCAAAACTGATTCCACAATTGCAGTGTGAAAATCCGGTGATGAATGGATACAAAACATCCTATTTGGAGCAGTGGTGTCCCCAGTAAAACGAAGTGGAAGGTACATAGTAGCATTCAGAACGATCAATGGTGGAGGTGTAAAAACTTTGGAACTCTTAGAAAGAGTTGCCATATGCGGTAAACTACCGAAAATTCCCAATGGACCTTGGATTGATGAACTGCATCAAAAAGGAATCACTCTCACTGACGTCGGAGGAGGATGTGAAGATATCGACATCCTACTTGGCAATGATTTGTGGGGACACGTTCTTACTGGAAAAATGGAGAAACTGTCACACGGACTTGTGGCAATTGAGACTATATTTGGCTGGGTACTGGGAGGACCAATCACCAAAGCAGCCAATAATATCGCAACGGTGGTTACCACACTGATGACCACGGATCTCGACATCAGCAACTTATGGAGGCTTGACACTATTGGCATAACTGATCCAATAGAAACGAAGACAACTGAAGAAAACGAACAGGAGGCACTTGCGTACTTTACTGCTACCGTGACCAAAGACGACAACAAGTACGTAGTGGGCTTACCATGGAACGACTCCAGTTTTAATTCAAAGCCCCCAACCAACAGAGAAGCTGCAGAAAAGCGACTCATTCGCACCACCAGGAAACTCAAGAAAGAAAAAAAGGTGCAAGATTACCATGATATTTTCCAGGCATGGGAAAAAGAAGGATTCATTGTGAAAGTGGAGAAGGATGATGACACTGGCCATTATTTACCACATAGACCGATCTTCAAACATAGTGTCACGACGCCTGTTAGACCAGTCTTCGACGCTTCCTGCAGAGTTGGTCGGAGCCCATCCCTAAACGAAACTCTTCACAAGGGTCCAAACTTGCTAGAGTTGATCCCGAAACTACTATTACGCTTTCGAGAGAAAAAATATGGAGTATCAGCCGACATAAGAAAAGCGTTTCAGATGATACAAGTGCGAGTAGAGGACCAATCTTATCAAAAGTTTCTATGGTGGGAGAATAGCGGTTGTAGCAAAATAGCAGTTTACAAGCACCTGAGGGTCGTCTTTGGATTGACATGTAGCCCCTTTCTTCTCGGAGCTGTTATCAATCACCATCTAGACCAAGTAGAAGGTCTCTCCGTACCGGTAGCACAAACATTAAGACAAAGTTTTTATGTTGATAATATGATTACGTCTGTCTCCAGTGTGCAACAATACCACGACTTCCGAAACACAGCTATATCAATCATGAGCGGAGCCAACATGAAACTCAGACAATGGGCTCACAGCTTCTCGAAGGAGTTCGGAATCGGCTTGTCCACCAGTGATGAGTGCGGGTTGAACTCCGGGGAAGATGATGATATGACTGAGAAGGACGTATGTATTTCATTACTTGGCTTACTCTGGAACCGCTGTGAGGATACGTTATCCTGTGATGTCAAGGACGTTGGAACATCAGAAAAAATTACCAAGAGACAAGTACTCAGCATTCTATCACAGGTATTTGATCCCATTGGTTTCACCTGTCCAGCATTGGCACTACCAAAATTGCTTCTGCAAAATTCATGGACCACAAAAATCGGATGGGACGAGCCAATGCCTGAGGAAATACAAAAGAAGTTTAGGCAGTGGAAGGAGGGAATGAGTCAGTTACGCCAAATCAAAATACCACGTCTCATTCAGCTTCTATCATCTACCAGACGAGAAGTGCACACATTTTGTGACGCAAGTTCAGATTTTTACGCAAGTGTGTGTTTTATGCGATCCGAGAACAGCAACCATATCGACGTCCAATTGTTGACTGCTAAGTCCCGATTAGCTCCCATTAAACATGCAAATATTCCGAGATTGGAACTAATGGCATGCGTAGTTGGTGTAAGACAAGCAAATCTAGTGCGTGAAGCCTTACCAACGAAGGATGTTCAATTCCATTTCTGGAGTGACTCCAGTGTTGTACTGGCCTGGATTCGACGTGCTAGAGATTGGGGAGTTTTCGTGGAGAATCGGGTGAAGGAAATTCGTGCATCAACAAGCTGTGACCAGTGGCGCCATGTTCCTGGAATACATAATCCAGCCGATCTTCCTTCCCGGGGATGTAGTCCAAGCCAGCTCTTGGAGTCGCGATGGTGGGAGGGACCAGCTTGGCTAAAACTTTCAAAAGGAAATTGGCCAGTGGCAGCTGAAGTTTACCAAGAAGAAGAAATAAATAAAGAACGCAGAGCTACATCTTCAGCAGCAGCAACAGTAACTAGGGCCACGCCACCTGTATTTTCCTGCTACCACAAAAATGTCGCAGTTTGGGGATGGGTGCTTCGATTTATCAAGTCATGTAGAGGAAAAAAGAGCACAACATCGGTGTTGACGTTTCCTGAATTGAAAGCAGCAGAGAAAATTCTTATCCGACAAATTCAAAAGGAGTCATTTCCAGAAAACAGTTCCAGCATTCAAGGGTTAGTAGTCTACAAGGATAAGGATGACATGCTCCGTGTCAAAACTAAACTTACAGAATTAAAAGACACGGAAGACTTTATTTTTCCTTTCTTGTTGCCGAGCCGACACCCACTAGTGCAAATATTGATTCAAGATGCTCATAAGTACTACTGCCATGGCGGGATCCAATTCCTGATGAGCAAGCTGAGAAAAAAAATACTGGATTTTACAGGCAAGACGAAACATTGCAAAAGTAGTACATCAATGTATAAAGTGTAAGAGACATGCAGCAGTCCCATTAACAGTTGACCCGGTGGCACTTCCCGAAAATCGAGTGAAAATCAACGAGCCATTTTCCACCACCGGAGTCGACCTTGCTGGACCAGTCTACCTGAAGGGTAGAACGAAAGCCTGGATCGTTCTCTTCACATGCGCAGTATTTCGTGGAGTGCACTTAGATGTCGTGACAAGTCTAAGTACAGAGGCGTTCATCTGTGCACTTGAGCGTTTCATAAGTATTTGTGGCCGCCCATGTACTATATACAGCGATAATGGTACCAATTTCGTGGGAGCTGACCACTTATTCAAGACGTTGGATTGGGACTCTATCAATGAGTTGAGTAACACTAAGCAGATTCGCTGGAATTTTAACCCGCCTACTGCAGCGTGGTGGGGTGGATGGTGGGAGAGATTGGTCCGTTCTGTTAAAGATCTCCTCAAACGAATGCTAGGTCGGGCGAAGCTGTCATATGATGAGTTACGCACTTCTTTGGCAGGAGTAGCTGCTGTGATCAACGACCGTCCATTGACCGTTGTGACTGAAGATAACGGAGATCTCATTCCACTTACACCCAACACTTTCATGAGAGGAAAGATGACAGGATTTTTAAATGAGACCAATGATGCTGACTTCCTGTCAGAGTCCTATAAGAACATGAAGCGGCTCCAAGATCAAATACAGTCACGATTCCGGAAAGAGTACCTGTCGCAGCTTGTGTTGAAGGCAAACGAGAAGAAAAAGCTGCCGGTAGAAGTCGGAGACATTGTGCTCGTGGGATCGGATGGAAAAAAGCGCTTTGAATGGCCGCTTGGAGTCATCGAGGAACTGTTTCTAGGAAAAGATAAAAAGGCGAGGGTAGCGAAGGTCAAGACCCAAAGAGGGACTTTTGTTCGACCCCTTCAGCGTCTTTATCCACTAGAAGTAACGAAGAAAGATGAAATCCCGGATGTTGGAGAAAGTAGTCATAAGTTAGATATTAGCCCACCTGTAAAAACTAGAGTAGGTAGGATAATTAAACCTTTTAGTAGATATGGTCAATGGCTACACTTAGAATGTAAATAAGTCTTTCACTCATTGTTATTCGTAAAAGAGGTGGGAGAAAATGTAGGAATTGTAGCCATTAGTTTTGTTGAATTGTATTCCTTTTAGCATAAGTCACGTTATTGGCCTTGTCAATTTAGGGTGACAATATGTCAGTAGGTTTATGAAGTTTCAAATTGTATTTCGACAAAAAGTCAGTCGTGAAATAAATATTAGTAAAAAGTCATAATTACTTTCTTTGGGGCTTTACTAATACATTTTTGGATCTATCACGATTATTATATACAACTATATATTTTGGGAAGTCCTTTCAAACGGGTAGTTTGATTGTGAATTCAACATTATCCTTGAATGTCCAATTAATCTTATTCATATAAATAACTTCTTTCGTCAGTTATATCTTAATAACATAGAGCAACCAATAAATTTGAATATTTTATTAACAAAAAGTCAGTGTACTATATGACTATATTAGAAAAGCTGGTATAAAATTGTAATGAAACAATTATTGTAATTTATGTATCCCTCTCTACTGTTCACCTATCCATGGATTAACACCTATGTTTGTTTAAACCCGCCTGGGTGGTCCTCTGGGCAAAGAAAAATAATTCCTTTTTTGTATCCTAGTACCAAATATGATAAAAAAAATTAATTAAAAAAAAAGATAAAAAAAATAAATATATATATGTATAATAATAATATGTATATGTATATATATAAAAAAATTATATGTGTATATATAAAAGAAAATAATATAAAGGAATAAAAATTAAAAAAAGGAAAGAAAGATATTAAAATAAGGAGAAAAAAAAAGAAATAAATAAATAAACTGTTGACTGTTGAGGAAAAGCGAATAATTGATTTACGTTAAAAAAATTGAATGTATTGAACTAGAAAGACTGTATAAATACGTACATACGAAGATATTGGCCAGTTGGTTTACTCCAGTGCCAAAAAAAAACTCCATAAGTTGGAAACACAGAATGCTGAATTAAAACTAAAACTAGAGGGAGCTGAAAAATATAAGCCTGGAAAAGTGTTTGGAAAACTCATACCTTCTAAATTTTTATACCGGATTTGACGAACCGAACCGAACCAAGTGAACATATTCCTCCAACAAAATAATCCTGGATACAAATTAAGTTTATGTAGTTTGGACTTTGATACACAAATATTTATTGTTCTCAGCAGGCTTCGAGTTGGACTTCTAGTTGTGGACCTGGCCAATAAATACAATATTTCTCCAGCCACAATAACAAATATTTTTAGGTTTTGGGTAAATGTTATGTATGTTCATTTTAAACAAATACCAATTTGGGCTAGTGAGCAGATAATAAAAGAAAATTTGCCTGACTGTTTTAAACAAAAATACCACAAAACCAGAATTATTTTAGATGCAACAGAAATATTTATCCAGACACGTACCTAGCGACTGCATTGAGCAGTCTTCTACATATTCCGAATATAAGTCACACGACACTGCAAAATGATTAATTTCTGAATAATATCCAGGAAGAATATCAGATAAAGAAATTGTATTGTCAAGTGGGATATTAAGTAAGCTGGAGCCTGGATGGGGTGTCATGGCCGATAGAGGATTTACTATTGAACAAGAACTGAGAAATGTTGGTTGTGATTTAAATATCCCCCCTTTTGCAAAAAACGTCAACGACTTCCAATTTAATGAAGAAGAACAGCGTACTAGAGATATAGCAAGTAAGTAATTCAAAAAAATAAAAAGACAGGTGCTATGTTCATTTTTTTGAAGTAGTATACAGGTTGTTCCAAAATTAGAGGTCAATATTTTAATAGTGTATTGTAGAAGTGAAAATAGGATATCTCATCACTTCTCATTCAGAGAAAAATTACACCGATACACAGTTATTTTTCTAAATAAGTTTTATATTTTTTTTGTAGGTGTCCGCATTCATAAGGAATGTAAAAAAATTTAGAATTTTACATGGTAATGTTCCAAACTTCATATGTGATCGACTTAACCAAATATGTTTTATATGCTGCATATTAAATAATTTTACGGGTCTTCCTTTATTAGATAGGAAAGGAAAAAAATAAAAAACAAATCATTTATTATACCTGTTTTATTTTATCCTCACAATTTTAACATTTTTCAACCATATGTAATTTTCTAAAATGTTAAATTCACCGTCCAAGGGTTTTTTCACCTTGTTATCAGTGATTTTTCAAAGTGAATAAAATAAAAGAGGGCTAATGGTGGTTAGTTAGTGGAAACCCAAAGTTCTTTATCAAATAGTATGTTCTGAACAAACATATATGTACCAGCATCCACTAATAAATGGCAATTCGTTAAGCCAGTTAAAGCCATTTGTCCTTGGATTTGAACAAAATATTCGTGGTTTGTCTCAAGTGATATTCCTTTTGTTTCATCGTACATCAGATATGTGGCTAGATCTCTTTCAATGCACTCCTTTATGTTCAAATTTTGTATTAGTCCTCCTTTTACCAATGTTTTTACTTCAAATAGATGGTGTTGCTTTTTTTCGCGGTCGTAAATTAATCTGTCTGGTGAAGCTGCTAGGAAAGGCAATCCAGGGTTAACACAAAGTCCACAATTAAAAATTTCAAAATTAGGATTTTCTGCAGCATATTTGTCCACAGCTTTTTTTTCATTGTCTAACCCTAGTTTCCTTGTCGCAGTTTGAAAATTTCTTTTAGGAAAAATTCTTTTAATAAATTTATCATTCACAGGAGCTTTTCTTCTTATGATTTCTTTAAATTTACTGCTGGTCAACCTTTTTGCTCTTTCTACATACCATTTCGTGCAAGAGCTTTGGGTTCTTGTCTCTTTTTCTAAATTGTGTGCTTCGTCTAAGCTTATATTACAATATTTTAACATATTTTCATTTAAATCGTAGGCATTTAAAATGTCCAAAAATTCTTCCTGCCACATAATTGTAAGTGGTAAGTTAAGTTGGTTGCTATCGTTAGTATTCTCATTTTCACAAATATTTAATGGAAGTGGTGTAAAATGGTGGCTTTGTAACACTTTATAAAAGAAATTTGAATTATTTTCTTTTAATTGGCCCTCATGTTCTTC
Source organism: Lochmaea crataegi (assembly GCA_947563755.1). NCBI lineage: Eukaryota > Metazoa > Arthropoda > Insecta > Coleoptera > Chrysomelidae > Lochmaea > Lochmaea crataegi. Next base: position 1,475,881 of record OX387423.1, on the reverse strand, counting down.
TAAAGTTGTAGCATCTAACACTTGAGTGCACTGACAATTTATTTTTTCTATCTTCTAATATTTTTAATGTTTTTCTTGTCGGGTTTTAATGGATCGTGTTTCACAAATTTGAATTCTTGAAAGGGTTCGATTTCAAACAGAGCTGTGGAACCCTTTCCCCATTCTGCTGCCTTAGAGGTACAAGCTATCTCTTCTTCAATAATTTTTTTTTCACAACGGACAATATCTAACATTTGCCATAATATTGCACACATATGTTTGCATCTGCCCAATGTTCCACCAACACAATTGCATTTCCCCCAAATCACATTTCCATTATTGACAATAAGAACTACTGAATTATATACATTCCTCTTCATGCTTGCATGTACCTTTGCTTTAATATATGTATTTTTATCATCAGTATAATGAAGTAAAATGTTTTGTACTTTGTTTGCTTTGAACATCTTATAGCCCAAGTGATTGGGTCTATTAACATCATCGTCAGCCTTATTTTGAAATAATAAGATATTCTCCTCCCTAAAATGGTTGGGATATTTCGACAACTTTTTTGGAATACTAAAACAAAAACTTATTGAATTCTACTAATTGTATTTTATCTTTGTTAACATACCTTTTTATTTCCATATTGTTAAAGGCACGAGTCGAAAACTCACTAAAAAATACAAAACTGGCACTTAGTGTCCTTGATATGCTGTAGATTAAAAATATATACAAAAATACTAAACAGTAAACACTAAATGAAGAGCAATCAAATAAGTAATAAAATAGTCCCAACAGCAAGCAATACAATTCTGAACAAAAACCAAACACGGGTATCAAAAACACAACAGACCAAACAACGCTAAATGGCTAAAATCGTAAACACAGATTGATCGTAGATAAAATCAGAATACATAACCATAGAACTGGTAGATCAACAAGATTACGTTAAAAGTGTCACTGTTTGTTGTCTCGACGAGTCCTTAAAAAAATAGAAGAAATATACCGTTGCCGTAAGCTTAGGCACAGCTGTCCAAGCCCTAAGTTACAGTTTCCTTTTAAAATTACAGTTAGCTTCTATTAATTACTATATAAATCTATAGGTGGACAACGGACGCCACTACCACAAGATGTCTTCCGTTAAAACGGTCTATCATCCACTTCAATTATTGTAGGGCAGTGTACAAATTTATATAAACAAATTAGTGAAACCACCGAACCTAAATGTTAAATTACAATTTTTAAACGAAAAAAAGATGGTTCGTTATTCATCACATGATGCAGTTGTACCGAAATATTATTTAAAGCTTTTTCCTGCACCTACCAACTGACTATCGGGATTTTTACAACAGTCTCAAGAAACTGATATTATAACAATGTGGTAATACCAAGAATTCTCACTGAATAGACACATGATGAAATAGTATGAAACAACTTATCAATAATAGAATATAACTTTGTCGTTAAAATCGCTATGTTTAACATTAATAAAGTCTGTCCCAATAGAGTTGATAGAACGGATCGGGGGTTCGGACCATAAAATATTTGTAAACCATAGGCGCGACGGAACTACCTGCCCCGTAACCTATACTGGTACAACCTAATTTCCTGTTAATATTTAAATCTAAGTACCTGTATAGAATAAAATTTGAAGTAGTTAGTATTCGGCAACTAGCAAGTAACGTCTATTCGTCTAATTAAGATGGCTTCAAGTTCAAGTTTTTCTCCAATTCCTATTCAACGAGTTAGCAAAAGTGCATATTCTTTGTGGGAAAAAACATTAATCCTGAACGTTCATGATGCCCTTGTGCACCAAAACCCCACAAGTTCTGTTCGCGACATAATTACGAACTGTGCCAATATGATAGGGGTAGGAGAATCGACGATTTATAGATTTTTACGTGAGAGAAAATGCCGGAACCTCCGTGAACCTATTCCTCACCCGGGGAAGAAACCATTAGAAATTGACGACGATGTTAAAAACAGTGTTCGTAGAATAGTGCATGGTATGTATTTCGCAAAAGAAATACCAACATTGGACAAGTTTGTGCAAGCCGCCCAGAATTACGAAAACCTTCCACAACTATCAAGAACTAGAGTATGTAGAATTCTTCATGGAATGAACTTTCGGTGGGAAATACAGAACAGAAAATATTTTCTTATTGATAGGCCGGATATTGTTTGCTGGAGACGAGAATACTTAAGGTCAATCCGAAAATATCGCAACGAATGTAAGAATATGTTCTATTTGGATGAAACCTGGCTAAATAAAGGACACACCGTATCGAAAGTCTGGCAAGATAAAAGTATACTGAATTCCCGACAAGCTGTCATGGAGGGTTGGTCAACAGTATTAAGACTTCCTTCTGGAAAGGGACGCAGGCTTATTATAACCCATATAGGCAGTGAAAACGGATTTTTGGATCAAGGATTATTGGAATTTCAATCTAATTCAAGCAAAGACTACCACGAATAAATGACGGCAGACGTTTTTGATGAATATTTCCAACAAATGATCGAATACATTCCCCAGAATTCAGTTATTGTAATGGATAACGCCAGCTATCATTCTCGATTAGTAGAGAAGCTTCCCACAAGTTCATGGAAAAAAGCGGCGATAATTGAGTGGTTGCAGTGTAAAGCCTTAAATTTCGATGATACAATGGTGAAAAAAGAACTTTTGCAAATTGTTAGAGAGCGTAAGGCAAAATATAAAAAATTTGTAATCGATGAGATGGCAAAAGGTAGAGGTATTATTGTACATCGCTTACCCCCTTACCATTGTGAGCTGAACCCAATAGAGCTTATATGGGCACAAGTCAAAGGTTATGTTGCCAGGAACAACAAAACTTTTTAAACTTCAAGAAGTACGGCAACTTTTGATGGTTTCATTGGCGAATGTGACTGCCGAAAACTGGCAAAGCGCCATAAAACATGTTATAGCTGAAGAGGGGAAAATGTGGGATCTTGGCGATTTAATCGACGAAAGTACAGAGATCGAACCGTTAATTATTGACTTAGGACAAGACGTTTCTTCAGATTTGTCTGATGAAGAATTTAGTTAATGATGCTGTATATATTATAGTTAAAGTAATGTTCACCTGCAATAATTTGTAATAATTTTTTTTATTTTTTACAAGAATATGTGTGTATATAAATCTTAGTGCACAATTACTTTGTTTTTTATTACAATATTAATTATAAAAAACGTTACGCAAAAATCATAAATAAACCCTAACCCTGTTCTACGACTATGTACCGTTTGGTTCACTGCATATGCTTCATTTGCATTTTATTACCTATTGTTATTTGACCGATTACCGGGTGGCCTGGTCACAATTTCTTTCTTCTTAGTCTAGATACATTGTAAAACATAAATAAGAGATAACATTTTTTTGAGACACCCGACCTCCATTTTCTACTATCAACTCCTTTGAAACGAACTTTAGTATACTTAAATATTTCAAAACGAAGTAAACTTACCTAAAGAAGTGTTTTACTTTTTCCGCCACTTGTTTAGGTGTATGTTTTTCAGACCAACTGTTCACCAGCTTACAATACATAGAGTATGGTCCACAACTTTCAATTTTTCTCAATCTGCCATATTGGCTTAGTTCTTCATAAGTCATACCCATATCTTCCTCATCAGTTTGTGCTACTGTTCCTTGTTTTAAAGGTTCTAATTCGGCAGTAGGCGCGGCATCGATTATTTCATTTAGAATTGGAAGTTTAAATTTACTTTTAGCATAACTCATGAATCTACAAAATTAGAGAGTTGTAATTATACAGGTTCGGTAAATATTTATCTTCCATATTATGTAGAACCTCATAAAAGAGCAACAGCGAGCACTACATAAAATTATATATATTCAAGAGAGAACAGCTTGCTTCCCTCCACGAAACACCCACTTCTCTAGACATTGTCTGTGTTATTCTATAGCTTCCTCTCTTCCACTCACAGAATGGCTAAACGGAAGATAATTATTTGCCGAATATGTCAAATGTGTATAAACAGAGTCCTGGCAGTGGTCAAAATTAAAAACAATATATCTTAAAGAACCGTCGGAACACAAAATTTGAGAACTACTTAAGATAAGCAGAACAATAACGGGTATTCTCACTTACAGTCCAATGAGAGGACACCTGCACAAAATGGGGCTGTAAAATGGAGATCATTCCTGTGTTAAGAAATAATTACGTTGGTATATAACAACAAAAGATAATGTTAAAATATACAAGGACAATAAAGTGGTACTGGAAGGTAAGAAGAATACAGTAGGATTGTATACTATTGATCTTGAAGTTAATGTGCAAAATGAAGCACTCTATGCACAAGGTAATGATCTGGGTAAAGAATGGCATAATAAACTAGGTCACCTAAGCTATAGAAACCTTAATAAACTGCATTTAGTACAGATGAAGTCTAGTGCAACAAGACTATTGGAAATAATTCACACAGATGTGTGTGGACCCCTTGATCCACATGATGGTTACAAATACATTCTATGCTGTATAGACGATTACTCACATTTTTGTGTTATTAATCTGTTGTCTAACAAAAGCCAAGTCCCCATGTACTTGAAACAATATATAACAATGGCTGAAACTAAATTTGACCTGAGAGTAACCAAAATAAGGTGTAATAATGGAGGAGAATATTCTTCACATGATCTGAAAGATTGGTGTAAGAACAACGGTATTATGCTAGACTATACAATTCCACATACACCTCAATTAAATGGAACAGCAGAAAGGTTCAACCGTACTCTTATGGAAAGAACAAGATGTATGGTCTTTGGATCAAATCTAGAAAAAGAAATGTGAGGGGAAGCAGCACAAACAGCTGCATACCTCATGAATAGAAGCCCCACCAGTACTGTTGACACAACCCCAGCTGAAAAATGGTCATCCAAGAAACCAAATCTATCTAATCTGCAAATATTTGGTTGTATTGCCTATGCCAAAAATCTGGGATATCAAAAGAAGCTTGATGGCCGAAGCAAGAAATGTATTTTCGTAGGCTATGCACAAAATGGATACCGCCTGTGGGATGAAGAAAGAAGAAAGATATTCATCTCAAGAGATGTGGTGATTGAGAAAAATACAATGAAAACAAATCAACATAACCTGAAAATTGAAATAAACCCAGCTAATCTTGAAGAAATAGAAGAAAATCAAGATTGAAGAAATGAAAATAAAGATAGAAGAGATGAAGATAATAGTGTGTCTAAGTCAGATGAGGAGGCAGATCATGAATCACAAGAAGATGTTGACTTTGTAGATTCAGATCAAGAGCAGAGAGAAGAAAGATGTCATGAACTTGGTTTACGATTAAGAAGAACATTGCAAAAACCTAAGAAATATGATGATTATCAATTAGATAGCGGTGAAGATGGAGAAGCAATGATGACATACAGGGAGTCACTAACAAATGAAGACAGAGAAACATGGAAAATAGACATTAAAGAAGAAAAAGAAATAAAACCTGGGAATTAGTAAGCCCTGAAGAAGCAAGAGGAAAAGAAGTTTTGTCAAGCCGATGGGTGATCAAAGTCAAGGAAGACGGCAGATATAAAGCCACACTTATAGTAAGAGGCTGTGAGCAAAGAAGTGGAAATATAAATTATGAAGAAATCTTTAGTCCGGTTGTAGACACAACTTCACTGAGAGTTCTTTTTGCCATCACGGCACACTACAACCTACACATCAAAACATTTGATATAAAAACAGCCTTTTTGTATGGAACCCTAGATGAAGACATCTATATGAAAATACCAGAAGGTTACATGGAAGAAGGGAAAATATGCAAACTGCTGAAAGCTTTATATGGACTGAAGCAGGTCCCCTGTAGGTGGAATAAAACTCTGACAGAGTTCCTGAAAGAAGAAGGCATGGCACAAATTAAGTCAGATCCCTGCATTTTCAAAAATGCTGAGAACAGCCTGTTTCTGGCAATCCATGTGGACGATGGCATCATGATGGGCAAAGTTATCCAGAAAATGACAGAACAACTCCCAAAACTTGAGAAAAATTTTGAAATGAAGACAAGTCATGAACCCAAAACTTATTTGGGGATGGAAATAAACAGAAAAGAAGAAGGCATCTTCATTTCTCAAGAGAAATACGCTCATAATGTAATTCAACGCTATAACATGCAGGAATCTAAAGAAGTTAAAACCCCATTAAACCAAAATGAAGAGACTGGTGCAACAGAGAACAGCATTAAGACAGCATATCCATATAGACAAGCTGTTGGAAGTTTGTTATATTTGACTTGTAAAACCAGACCAGACTTGGCTTATAGTGTGAACTTTGAAAGCAGGTCCATGGAGAAACCAACAGATCAAGATGTACAGAATGTCAAACGAACATTTCAATATCTGAAAGAAAGCACTGGGATGGGAATTCACTATGCATCAGGAATAAACGAAGATATGAAAATAATAGCATACAGTGATTCAGATTTTGCTGGTGATCATGAGAAAAGAAAGAGCACTACATGCTATGTCATAATGATGGCAGGCGGACCAGTGACATGGCGGTCACAAAAGCAGAAAATTGTGGCACTGTCGTCCACAGCAGCTGAATACATTGCCGCAGCAGATTGTTGCAAGGAGTTAGAGTATCTGAAATTCCTAGTACAAGAACTAACTGGAAAATCCATTTCCATTGTTCTAAACATAGACAATCAAAGCACTTTAAAATTGGTGAAATCTGGACAAATGAGGGGAGAGACAAAGCACATTCAAGTGAGATATCACTATTTACATCAAAACTACAAAAATAAATTGTTTTCTCTTCAATTCTGTCCAACTGATGACCAAGTGGCTGACATTTTCACAAAACTCTTAGTATTTACCAAATTTGAAAAACTCAAAGGCGCTCTTTGGAGAAGTGGAGAATATGTTCAAGGAAAGCAATCAAATGTGAAAACAATTTATACTGTTCTTATGAATGTACAATTTCATTTTATTGTTAAAATATCCACAAGTATGTTATCTATCATAAAATATTATGTTATAGGTAGTTTTTTGAATCAAATATTGTCTGTATAATTTTTATATTGTTTGTACAATTTTTTTCGTAGTCTAGATCTAAACAAACATTTTGTTCTTACGGGGGATGTTAAGAAATAATTACGTTGGTAACAACAAAATATTTATTTTAATTTATTTACATGTTGGTATCACTGAACCATGACTTTGGTTATCTTTTTCTATTTTAAAATTAAATACTTCCGATAAAACATGGCGTTTTACTAGATTGCCCTGAAACACCTGCAGAACTAAAACTTAAAATATTAACATCCTGCAGACAATGTGGTAAATTGACAGAAATGGCCAAACTTATTCCGTCAAAGACAGACAATATTCGGACAGCTTAGGCTAACTCCCCAAGAATACAACAGCCAACCGGTGAAGGGTCTGTACAGGCTGGTACAGAGGATTAGAGTTAGGGAGTGGGAGTTGTGAAGTTAAACCCAGAAAATAAAAAAATCCAAGAGGCTGAGGTAAATGTAAACTGGGATGACATTCACTGAGACCTAAAAGATCTATTGTGCCCTCTTTCCTCTACTTACTTCCTGAAGAAAGTCTCAGAAGTAGTGTATAGAATACAATAAATTAATTGCTGCCTGATGATCCTGGTGAGGATATTGGAAATTGTGGAAAGTTTGCATTTAATCTGACGTTTTGAAGTCAATGAAAATTAAGAATTACGTTTGAAGATAACGTTACATTTACTTATTTACAGGTGAAGTAAATAAAAATGTGAAAAGTGCTTACCTCCTCAAATCTGTCTTCGAAATCCCACCAATGGGATTAACATCAGCACTGGAACAATCGTATTTAGTCATATATCCTCTGAGCGATTCATCTACATTAGCGCTGCCTAAAACTAAAAGTCCCCCGGGACGACCTCTTGTCCAAAGCATTAATTGAGCGAAGAGATAAGAAAGTACCATCCTAATTCTAGCTTGAATGTTTTGAAGTGCGAGATTTTGTCTTGGGCAACCACCGTTCACAGAAAACTTGGGAAACATGTTAGTTACTTGCGTAAATATTTCTATGCACGCTGAAACGGCTCTATCTATTGTAATGCTCATGTGATAACTGCAATAAATTGTAATCTTATTGAAAAACTTTTTGATCCAACGAGGTTTCTAAATTAAATTAACAGTTTTAATATTAGCCACTTGACAAGATGAAAATTACTAGTAACACTCTTACTTTTAGAAACATAAAGAATTATCCATAGAATGTAAGGGGAAGAGATGTCAAAATATTACAGTACCCCAAACGATATAATAAAATCGCAGAAGGCACGTTAATATGACAGAAAAAGAATACCATAAATACAGTAGGTATGCGTCAAAATATACAATATTGAATTATATTACTCATTACTTATACATTATTATTTCTATACAATACATGTTCAAAATGTGCGCCATTGCGCTGTAGGCACTGTTCATAACGGTCACGCAGATTTTCAAACATATTCGAGAACAAAAGGTTGCTGCATATTCCTGAAAAACGAGACGTAAATCATTAACATTTCTGGGTGGGTCCTTACTTCTGAAGACTTTCTCCTTTAACATACCCCATACGTAGGCATCAGGTGGTGTAAGATAGGCGGAATGTGATGGGTAGTTGAAATTAGAACCGCGGGAAATGATTGATGCGCCCTTCAAAAGTTTTCTGCAGCAATGCTATCGATTGTCGAGCACTGTGACTGGTCACTCCGTCCTGTTGAAACTACTGGTTTTCCATCCGAAGGTTCCTGGTACGACAAAACCTTCTGAGATTCTGGACAAATGGCGTTTCTATAACGTTCCTGGGTAGGAGTAAGAGGTTTGTCATCTTTATCCTCAATGAAATACGGACCAATCACACTTTGTACTGACTCACACAGTCACTATGCATCGGTTTTTGGATAATAACGTCTGGCTTATCGAAACCAAGGAAGTTGTTTGCTTAATAATGTAATCCTCCAAGTGAATCTGACTTTCGTCTACGAACCACACATTATTCAAGAAATCTAGATCCTCGTACATCATAGCTATAAATTGTCCACAATCCACAACCCTGTCATTCATATCTTGGTTTGTCAATCGTTGTCCAACTTGAATTCGGTACTACGTTTTTGAACAAACGCCGAATCGACGTATTGCTGATATTCAACTTCAATGACGTTCGCCGAAGACTTGGGTTCGGTGATTGCAAATCCTGATTGACGACACGTCCATGGTTCTCATTTTTTGTTCTCACAGTTACTGGCCTATTAGACCTTCCCTTCCGTTGGTACAATACACTGCCAAAAGGACGTAAGTTCTCAACAATAGAAAGCATAACTGCGTTGGTTGGTGCCATTCTATGAAGAATATTTTCCCGTCACAACTTCAATTGATCACTCAGCAGTCATAAAAATCAAAATAGCTCGACCGATACTTGTACAATAAAACAACGGACTGGGAAAGCTTTAAAATTGATCTTCAAAATAAAATAAACTAAGATTATCCTAAGAACTACTGATCAACTTGAAGAAGAAGCCGAAAACTTTACTTCGCTCATTCAATCAGTTGCTTATGGTAATACAAAAGAAATTACCCACATAACCAAAGGTGTCAACTATCCAGTTGAAATTAGAAAGTTGGTAGCAGAAAAACGAAGAGCTAGAAGAAGATGGCAACAATCGAGAGATCCGGCGGATAAAACTGTACTTAATAATAAAACTCAAAAGCTCAGAAGAGGAATACAAAAACTAAAAGATGAATCGATAATATTCGATTTACAGAAACGCTCTACAGATGAAGAAAACGACTATTCTCTCTGGAAAGCAACCAAAAAAATAAAGAAGCAACAATGGACCACGGGCCAGAGATAATAAGCAAAAAGCAGATTTGTTCGCTGAAGCTAATCTATTCACACCCAACCAAGCAGACGGATCTCACGTTCTCAATAATATTGGCAACCCAAAATCTGAAAATATCACTCCCGTTACCCCAAGAGAAGTAGCTGAGGAGATAAGAACTAATCTAAACCCAAATAAAGCACCCGAATACGATTTGATAACTGGCGAGATACTGAAACAATTGCCTACGAAGAGTATAGTTATGCTCACGTACCTTCAGATTGAAACATTCCTACGTGCTGGAAAGTTGCAGAAGTGATCATGTTGCCAAAACCTAGAAAACAACATAATGATGTCAAATCCTATAGACCGATTTTTCTTCTGCCAATAGTTTCAAAACTTTTTGAGAAATTACTTTTAAAAAGACTGCGACCGATAATATAACATAGTAGATTAATCCCAGATTATCAGTTTGGATTCAGGCAAAAGCACTATTGAACGTGCTGTAGAAGAAAAACAAGTCTGCACTGCAGTCTTTTCGGATGTCGCACAAGCTTTCGTCAAAGTATGGCACGAAGGACTGATATTTATAAACTTAACAAAATGCTACCAGAACAATACGTTGACATTCTAACATCATATATTATATCCGACAAATTGTTTAGAATCAAGCACGAAGAGGAATACTCCGACCTTAAAGAGATAAAAGCGGGTGTGTCGCAGGGTAGCGTCCTTAGACCCATCCTGTATTTGCTATATACCAGCAAGCTACCATCACTAGAAGATATAGTTATTGCTGAATTCGCTGACGACACTGCTCTACTTGCGGTAGATCAAAACCAAGAAAATTACAGATAGCAACCAAAGCAGTAGTAGACTGGACCAAACACTGGAAGATTAAGTTTAATGAACTTAAATCTATTCAAGTTAACTTTACCAACAAAAGAGTACCAGAACCCTATCCACTAAATATTAACGGAACAATTGTACCATATTCGATGAATGCCAAATACCTCGACATGACTCTTGATGCCAAACTGAGGTGGAAAGTGCAGGGGAGTTGGAGGCACTACATTCTTTGCGAAAAATCGTTTTAATGTTGTATTGTACAAAAAAGCATCAATACAATATGCCTGTTTTGGATATCAGTAATTTCTAAAAATAAATAAAGTGTTCAATGATCATTATCGTCAGCTGTTTTCTAGCTTTCACTGCCATTAACAAGTACTAGAGGAATTAAACTGGTAGCAATGTGCCCAGTACCAAGCTCTGTTAAAACCCCGCAAATATTAAATCCTGACAAAGAAAAAACTTCACCCATTCAAAACCAGAACGCTTACAATCAAGGAGACGGAGGCGTTTGGGCACAATATGAGCATGAATATGGACAACTAATTCCAGTACTTGATGATGAAGTTTTGAGAAGATTGCTAGAGTATGTCAGCTCCCTTACTCCCAAAAATTGTGGTAATTCTGAGTCACATCAACCTAATAATTTACCTAATAACCTGATCGAAGACCAGCTTGATGATTTTAATGAAGAAAACGCTCAAAAATTACATTTGGAAGAAAAGATCAACCCACTATTCACTAACAATCATTCTCATTCTAATTACTCATCTAGGTCAGTCATTCAGGTAGATCAATTTGACAGTGATAACGATCTAATAGATCCTGACTTCGATTATACAGAACATCTTCATTCGTCTGATGAAAGCGAGTATGACGAGAACAATACAAAAACTACAGGGTTAAAGAGTAAATCCAAGTTGCAAGTATCAAATAAGAAAACAAAACAAGGACGAACAGCTTCGACAGTTTTTAAAAGCGTTATAAACTTAGAATCAAATAGCGAGCCCCATGAAAAACTAACTCGTAGCAGTGACTATAAAAAAAATTATAGTCACTGCTCGTAGAGAAGGAAGAAAAATATCTGCTTGTCCTACGGAGTGGAAAGAGAATAAAGCCAACCTCCTTCGTAACTCAGGCCAAGAATACACAAGTGTCACAACGAAAAAAGTTATTGGAGCTATAAAAATCAAGCCTCCTTGTGGAGAACAATGTAGACTTCGCTGTTGGAATAAATTCACTGCAGAGGAGATAAGTACCATGTTTACCAACTAATGGGGAATGGGTGATCTATATAAACAGCGGGAATTTTTACTACGACACATGACTGCGATTAAGCCTACTTACCATTACCCCAAAGAAAATTCTCGCAAGTTGAATCATGCGTTTTATTTTGAAAAAGGTGGAAACCGAATTAGAGTTTGTAAATCATTTTTTTATCCACTTTGGATATAACTCGACGATGCATATCCACCTGTTAAGTAAGGTTCAGGATGGTTTCCTCCAAAAAGATTTACGGGGATCGCACCAGCATAGAAAAACTGTGGATGGTTATGTAAAGGACGATATACGTGCTCACATCAATTCGATTCCAAGGATCAAGAGCCACTATTTGAGAGCTCAGACCTCAAGGGAGTATATTGAAGGAGGTAAGACTATAGCGGGAATTTATAGAGATTATGTGGATAAATGTAAAACAGAAAACAAAAAATATTCAACGTTGTCTATGTTTTCAAATATTTTCAATAGATAATTTAATCTCTCATTTTTTATTCCCAAGAAAGATCAATGCGACTTTGGCGTTGCATATCAAAATTTGGATGAAGCCAATCAAATGAGAGCTGAGCAGATGAAACAACATGTCGAAGAAAAAGACCGAACAAGAACAGAAAAAAAAAGAAGATAAAGAAAACTCAAACGATTATTTAATAACTGCAGTATATGATTTAGAAGCCTCACTACCAACGCCAAAGGGTGAAGTATCTGTATTTTATTATAAATCGAAACTTCAGTGCCTTAACCTGACGATTTATGAGTTACAGAGTCACGAAGCGATCTGCAACGTATGGCATGAAGGAGATGCCAAAAGGGGGTCTAATGAGGTAGCAACCTGTCTCTTAAATTTCATCGAAACAAAAGCGACGGCTAAGGAACATGATATTGAATTTATCACAGATAATTGTGGAGGACAACAAAAAACCAATTCCTATTTGTCATGTATATGTATGCTGTCCAGAAATTTAAAAATATCAAACGCATATTGTTCATTCAATAATAGAGAAGGAAATCAAAAGGTCTTTAAACTCAGGACCAATATACATACCAGCTCAGTATTTTCAACTAATGAGAACTGCAAAGAAAACTTCGCCGTATTATCAGGTCAAGGAATATTCGCATAAAGACTTCTTCGATCTTAAAGGTTTAGCTGAGAAGTTCGGTAACAATTTCAATGTCAATATAGATAGGGAAAAAATTTTGTTTCCAAACATTAAAGTGTTCAAAGTTCTTAGAGAAAAACCTTTTGAATTTCTTTATAAATTATCTTATTTAGAAGATAACTTTAAAAAAGTTGACATATTTATGGATACCAAAGAGGAAACGAAAAAACTACAAGAAGACCAAAGGAACTTACGTAAGAGAAACAAGAAAAGTGAAACAAAGTGCCCTCTTACAAATAAAGATAAAATAAAATAGATGAATGGATGTGAATTAGGAAAGTCGTATCCAAATCCAAGTGGTATAACTAAGAAGAAAAAGAACGATCTCATGTCAACGGAAATTTCATACCTTCATGTTACCACGAGTTCTACAGAAACTTACAAGTTTCAGATAAATAAATAACTGTTGATTGCATTTTTATGATGAAAACTTTGGTTGTTTTTCTTATAAATAATAAATAAATCAAATAAATTAAAATTATCTACGACCACCATTAAAATTAAGCATTTACAAACTCATATAAATACGTGAGATTACATTTTATACATACGTCTAAAGCGTGCGAAAAAGAACAATGTTTTTTAAATGGAAGTTTCATTATAACACCCAAAAGAGTACGAAAAAGTACAATGCTTTTTAAATGGAATAATCATTATAACACTCTTTTCTATTTGTATATTTATTAAGTTACCTTAGATAATTTTTTCTACAATCATTAATAAAAGTGACGTTTTTTTAATCGATTTTCGTACATAAAATATGTATTTATTAAACAGTTTAAGAAAGTGACATTAGAGTGAGATAAAGTGACATTAGGGTGAGATAAAGTGACATTAGGGTGAGATAAAGTGACATTAGGATGAGATAATAGTATATTATGCAACGGATCATGTAATAACCATTACATGAGAGTTGCATACGCTATTTTTTCTACACCCGATAAATAATCAAAAACCATAAATTTTATATTTTTATTGAACACAATAGGTAACAGTAATTATTCGTATTTCTATAAAAAAAATCTACAAAATTGTAATTAATACCTCGGGTATTGGTATTGCCATAGATACAAGAAAACTATAAACATTTTATTTGTATTTATATAATAATTGTAATTAATCCGATTTCTTAAAAATATTATAATTATTTATTGTGCAGTTTGAAAAGTTTATTCCAGGTCCCACTGATCTGGAAGGGGAAGGAATATTTACATTTATTTCATTATTGCTAGTCTCAATAGAGTTCAATATTGTATTGGAAATGCTGATTTTATTCTGAACCGAATTTTCAATGTAGCCTTCTGCCACTGAATTGGATTTCTAGCCACCATGGCGTTTTAATGTAGTAATATCACTACCAGCATCTACTAATACGGTTGCAGATGTTTTACGAAAACAATGCCCTGTATATAAATTCAGATCAGGCAGATTTAAATATGTTGCTATTTTCTTCCCTATATCACCAAATTTATTAATAACAATGTTTTGAATTGTGCATTTTCCATTTAAATAATTAACGAAAAAAGATGGGGTGAGGCAAATTTTAGGCCGTAGATTCATATATTTTTTACTAATTTCGTAATATTCGCCGGTAATTGTAAATGTTCGTTGTTCTTTTGTTTTAGTTTCTATCACATTAACAATTAAGATTCCATTCATATCTTTGACATTTTCATATTTTAGGTCATGTAGTTCATGCCTTCGACTATTCCAAAAATCATTGCTATCTAAAAACAAACAACAACAATAAATAAAGAGAAGAAAAAAAAAGCAGGATGACCTAGGCTGGTTTCGAACCCGGAACTCATACTGTAGTCTAGTCCAAATTGAGCGCCTTAACCCGCTCGGCCTCGAGTTCGGTTTATGAGTTTGCTCGAAATTAATGAAATATACCTATCATGCATGAGTCGAATGGAAAATGTAATCATGAATTTTTTTTTAAAATGCAATGTTAGATAGATACTTACTTTTAAAAATAAAAACCGTTCATCGGGTGCTTTGTAGATAAAGTTTTTTATTTGTTCAGGTGAAAATATTTTTGCTTTTTTTCCAACATATCCTTCGGACTTTCGCTTTAATAAAGCTTGTAGTTTCTTATATTTAGAAATGTCTATATTATGGTTTATATTTACCAACGTTTTTATTATTGAATAATGTGTCCATGTACTAGATGATTTCATAGTTTCCATCAATTCTTGAAAATAAGCAATTAAAACATTTTCGGAGAATGTCGAAATCTTATTTGTATTTCTCCAGTCCATAAACCGTTGATAAAGTTTTTCGTATACTTTCTTAGATTGTAACATGCTGTTCAGCTTGTTACGTTTTTTGTTTTTAAACTATTTTATTTAGTTAATTTTTGTGGCTCATTAGTCACTTCCTCCTAAATTTCTAATACATTTCTAAACTTGCCGTTTCCTTGTCGCATTAGCCACTCCAAAATAAAACATTCATTTTTATCAAATTCCCTTTCCATTTTTGTCTTTCGATATTCGAAATTCCAAATTGTCGATTGGAACTTTTTCTTTCCTCTAACTGCCACCATAAAGGCAACAGTCCAATATATTTTAATTTGTTGGTGAACAATTTATATCGTTTGGTTGGTAAAGTTAATTCTTGTAATTTCCCTCAGGTTATTTTCTTGTGTAGTACTTATAGCTTATTTATGTTTTTTGCTTATTTAATAATTTGCATTTTTTGTATATTTAATTTTATGTTGAATTTTTAAATTTCAATAAATAATTATTGTTTTCATTCTTTGTATTGATTATTCAATAATTATTAAATTGGATAAACGGGTTCAGGAATTAATAATTTGATTTTATTTTTATTTTAGTTAACGTTAATTTTTACAAGGTGTTTCCAGCTTTCCACCTTTTGCTTTCGTTGTTCTTTGTTTTTGTTTCGATAAAAAGCGTCCAATTTAATATTAATTGTACACCCCATCCCAGTAATAGCATATAAAATAATTTAATTGGTGCCGAATTCCACTCCCTGAGGAGAGTGCTCTAGCCATGGGCGTTTATCGTTGCAAGATTTTTGGGGCAAAATATTTTGAACTGCATTTTCTGCTTTCTCCGATATGTGTGGAGGAGTCGATGGTAATTCTTCTATATCGCTGATATCAGACATTTTGATAAATTATCGAAGTTTAGTTAGGTATCTACGAAAATTTAATACGTACTGATTTTGACATCTAAAATAATTACATAGGAACCTAGGATAAACGTCAAATGCACAGCATGCTTGATTGAAAAATTATGGGTTTCTATTGATTAAAAATCTGTATCGTAATGAAAAATCTGTATCGTAATGGGTATCATTATGAAACGGATTATGGGCATATAAGTGCATTGTTATAACACGGGTGTATAAAAAGAAGTTTTTTTAACGCTAATTTCAAATATTTCCGCTAATGGCTCTGCAGATTGCACTCATATGACATTTTACTTAGCGTTTTGTCATCATGACAAACATAAACATTCAAATCGACGCCATTTTTAGTCCATTTGCTTGATTGTAGAAAAAATAGTGTATGCAACACATGCATAAAGTGTCTTTTTCACTCATGGAATTGACGCATTCGCCTGCGTCTCATGCGTCAACTTTTCGTCTCGTGAAAAAAAGCACCACTTTATGCTCTTGTTGCATAAATAACTATTGTGTTTTGTTTTCTGTCAAAGGTTCTGTAATAATAATTTTGTACTGTCATTAAGAAGTGTTAAACGTGAATGGTCAATAATTGTCAGAATCTGTCTAAAATTGTCAAAAATGGTCAAAAATTGTTAGATATTTTAAAAAATGGTCAAAAATAGTCAATAATTGTCAAATTTTTTGAAAGTTATCAAAAATGGTCAATAATTATCAGAAAGTGTCAAAAATGGTCAATAATTGTTTAAATTTTGGAAAATGGTCAAAAATTGTTAAAATTTTGAAAAAATGGCCAATAATTATAAAAAACTGTCAAAAATGGTTAATAATTGTTAAAAATTGTCAAAATTTTTGAAAAATGGTCAATAATTGTCAGAAACTGTCAAAAATGATCAATAATTGTTAAAATTTGGAAAAATGGTCAAAAATTGTCAACATTTTGAAAAGATGGTCAATATTTATAAAAAACTGTCAAAAATGGTCAATAACTATAAAAAACTGTCAAAAATTGTCAATAATTGTTGAAAATTATCTAAATTTTTGAAAAATTGTCAAAAATGGTCAATAATTGTCAGAACCTGTCATAAATGCTCAAAAATGGTCAATAATTGTTAAAATTTGGAAAAGGGGTCTAAAATGGTCAAAATTTTTGAAAAATTGCCAGAAATGATCAATAATTTTTAAAACTCTCAAAATTGGTCAATAATTGTCAAAAATGGTCAATAATTGTTAAAATTTGGAAAAACGGTCTAAAATGGTCAAAATTTTTGAAAAATTATCAAAAATGATCAGTAATTGTCAAAACTGCCAAAATTGGTCAATATTTGTCAAAAATGGTCAATAATTATTAAAATTTGGAAAAATGGTCAAAAATGTTCAAAATTTTTGAAAAATTGTCAAAAATGATCAAAAATTGTTAAAACTGGTCAATAATTGTTAAAATTTGAAAAAATAGTCAAAAATGGTCAAAATTTTTGAAAAAATGGTCAATAATTGTCAAAATTTGTGAAAAATGGTCAACATTTTCGAAAATTGGCCAAAAATGGTCTTTTTATTGTGCATACGAAGCAAGCTTCTGTCGGCGGTCCGACGACCGCTCATCTTTTTTTTTTTGGATTGGTGTAACATTAAAAAAATTAAAAATTAGACGGAAAATGTTCTTATTGCATATTTCTCGGAAAAGTCAATGGAAATCATCAACGTTATGGTCCCATTATTCAATAAATTTAAATTTGAACATTGATATAAGTAAATTTCATAAACTTATTACCTTCATAAAACGACAATCAGAGAGCCATAAACCAAAAAAATCAAAAATTTTCACAAGGGAACAGATTTTGGATTTTAGAAATGGAGTACCAGATAATGAATTTCTTATAATGAAGGTAGGCAATAATTCAAACACAATTATTAAAAAGAGAGGTTATGTTATAATTAAGGGAAAGTATTTTTAATGTGGTCGTAGATAAAACATTGTATGATACTCATGCGTGAATTACTTTTGGCACTCGTTGCGAAAAAAGGCACTAGCTACGCTCGTGCCTTTCATTTTCGCAACTCGTGCGCAAAAGTATCACTTCACGCTGCACTTGTATCATAAATAACTATTTTGCTAAAATATTGTGTATATTTTACAGATAATTGTTTTTACGTATTTCTTTAAAACATCTGTAACTGACATTGCTAATCGTTGCCCATCAAAGACAACTTTAATAGAGGAGTTCAGTCTAAGGTCAGTGTGACCAACAAAAAGGGGTTTTTATGACAAGAATGACAGTTAATGTCTACCATTCAAAACATAAGATTTTTGCAGGTTTTCTATCATTACGAACATCTATATTGCTTTATTAAAACAATGAATACACCCCCGAAGCGTAAATCTTAAAATTTAAAATGACGTTTTAGCTGAATTCCCAATGCATCGGTGGCCAGTAATTCTAGGAACTTTCGGCAAATCACCAATTCTCATCTGTCATTATGTCACTAGTTATGTCAGATGTCAGTGGAAAAAGCAATCAGAAGAATAAAGTGATACAACTAACTAGAACTACTACAAAAGTATGTAAAATAAACATAAACGATTAAACGAATATCAACAAAATCAAATAACACTGACATCTGACATAACTAGTGACATAATGACAGATGAGAATCGGTGATTTGCCGAAAGTTCCTAGAATTACTGGCCACCGATGCATTGAGAATTCAGCTAAAACGTCATTTTAAATTTCAAGATTTACGCTTCGGGGGTGTATTCATTGTTTTAATAAAGCAATATAGATGTTCGTAATGATAGAAAACCTGCAAAAATCTTATGTTTTGAATGGTAGACATTAACTGTCATTCTTGTCATAAAAACCACTTTTTGTTGGTCACACTGACCTTAAACTGAACTCCTCCATTACTATTTTATGGTTTCAAAGTCCTCGAAGTAGGGTGACAACTTACAATTGTTGATAAGAGTTACCATCGAATAGTGAGACAACTCCATTTTTTTTTAATTTTGACATTTTTTGTGACATACATTGTTGAGATTTCATAATAATGAAATCATCAACTGGGTACAAATCTTTCTGTGCTTTGTGCTCATGCTAAGTAATGAGGGGTATGTCATAGCATTAATAATATTTATGCCTTAGACTTGTATAAACTAACTAATATAATCACATACGTTGATTCTGGTTAGCAACGCGATATGTACATAGTTTTTGTTGTAAAAAAAAAGATTTGTCAGAATGACTTTTTAATATATATTCTCAAACTTTAGTTGGAGTTTTGATTTAAATTAATACTGTTCCTGCACATTTTGATCATTTTACATTCATTAAAACATAGTCGTTTCATAATTTGCGACATACATAATGAAAGATAATATTGTAATTTCCTATATTGAACTACCAGAATGGAACCTAATCATTCAATAACCAAATCCGAATCCAAAAACCTAATAAGGAACCATAATTTAGTTGTCAAAATACTTAAAAGTTTAAACACTGTTTTCCAGAAAGATCATTTTTTGAGTTGTTCCTCTATTCGATTGTTGGTACGATATAATTGTTTACATTTTACCAATACAAGAACAATAAAAAGCTGGATACTCTGTATAACTAATTTTTTATTACCTCCCTATAGACGTCGCCAAAGTATCAGCTCTGCTCCTGGTTTCTTTAGATGAGTTTTCACTTCCCATATAACAGGTTACTAAAATTTTATTACACAATTCTTGAGCATTCTTAGGAGTGTAATCGGGGCTAGCTAATATTCGACGTAAGTCCGATAATACTTTTTGATCTAAAAAAATAACTGTATTTTTTATAATTCCTTTTGATATACAGTGTCTACTCAAGTCGGAACCATATTGAAAACTTTTTTATTATTGGTTTTATGAAAAAAATTATTCTTGATAAAAATCTCTGCATGGTCCAATACTTGAAATCAGATATCAATTTTTTAAGCCGTATACGAGGTATTGACAAAAAATGTCAGTTTTTCTCAAACTTTTTTACAATACAG
This sequence comes from Lochmaea crataegi, assembly GCA_947563755.1. Lineage (NCBI taxonomy): Eukaryota > Metazoa > Arthropoda > Insecta > Coleoptera > Chrysomelidae > Lochmaea > Lochmaea crataegi. Next base: position 1,455,596 of record OX387423.1, on the reverse strand, counting down.
AAGAATGTTAATAAAGTTATTATAAACCTGAATTTTCGTGCTAAATGGCTGTGATTGCATATTTGAATATAACTTTTAATTCGAAATAACTTTACTTCAGAACATTGTGTATTGTAAAAAATAATGGCACTTTACTACTGAAATAAATACATATTTTTTGACAAACCTCGTATTATATAAAACTCGATATCTGATGATTGCATTTCAAGTTTTGAACCATGCAGAACCTTTTATCAGGAATAATTTTTTTCATAAAACCAATAATAAAAAAGTTTTCCATATGGTTCCAACTTGAGTAGACACACTGTATACGTATGGTTGCACATTTCTCATTAACAATAACATACTCATACGTTAAATATGTATAAGTTTTGATCTTCGATCATTAAATAGACTATACATGAATAATCCGCTATACTGACAACACACTTTATTTACAACCAACATCTAAATCGATTCTCTCTTTCCAAAACAAGGATAGCAATACACACAGCAAAGGTCACAGATTCCAATTACACTGCCGTGCTGTGTGAGGATTTAAATTTAATAGAAATATTTATCTGAGATTTATTTATTATTCAAAGAATGAATTTTAGTTGCTGTCGATATTGAATAATAAACATGTATAGTTACACATTGTTTATTTTCTGTTAATACTAATATAAATTTGTATTCTTATTAGAATGGCAATAGTTTATTTATACTATAAGGGATGTAAGTAACATTTACTAGTCGAGAACGATTTTGCGCCCGATCGATAGCGAGGGATGGCAATAGAGTTAGAGACTAAAGTATATCCATCGAACAAACAACGACAGATGCGTGATCGTGAGTATGATCACCATGCTCCTTTGGATCTATTGGCTAAAATAAATATGCCTCCCTACGCTGGCCAATCGGAATTAACTGCAATCGGCCGGCAGAATTCATTGTCTTTGGTACATCGATACAGAGTCAGAGAGATCACGTGCACTATGCATGATACTGTTTTGGAACACTCCGTTTCTTGGATGGACAGAGTATAGTAAATATACTTAGGACATCCCGTGAAGTATATAAGATATTTTCTCCTCCCCGCAGAATTTATTCTTGGATTTCTATTAATTTAATTCGATACTTTTCGCATGAAATTATGGACAGCTTTGACCGGTTTCTGACAGTTTATTAAAAAAAATTGAGAGAAATTGAAATTATCGATATCTATAACAGCCAAATGGATATAGAAGAACCAGCAAATATCGCTTATCTGTCGCTGCTACCAGAAAAATAAAGGAAGAGGTATGAAGGACCGTATCAAAACTTCAAGAAAAGGTGCTACTGCAGTTTCAGAAACCGTGCTTTTGGCGTACTTTCACGAAAAATCTGCTGTATTAAAGTCTCCATCAAGCTTATGGAATGAATATTCCATGCTGAAGTCCACTCTTTTCATAGAAAAAAACAAAGATATCTCCAAGTATCCCAAAATACGAGCATTTTTAAAAAGAAGAAATGACGGATATGAACCCAAAAAATCTAATGTGTTTGACAGGAAAGATGTAAATGAATTCCTGTTTGAAGCCCCCGATGATATTTATTTAATGATGAAGGTTGTAATGATAATGGGAATTGCTGGAGCATGCCTTTCTAGTGAACTCGTTCAATGAAAATGGACAGTGTTGAATTAAGGCATGAACCCATAATTGTTACTATTCCTGATTCCAAAAATGGAATGGTTTGTTATTTCGAAATAGTTCGAAGTTACAGATGTCGAAGAATAAAAATATATTATTCTACGCTTCACAACTAGTTTTGAAAAATATTTTTCAAAAACAGTGACCGTTCAACGAAGAAGAAACAACTACTTCCCGGGCTACATGCCCCGACAGATATTGAATTACACTTCTAAGTCAAACGGGGTTGGTAAATCTACAAGATTTAAACCAACCATTCTGGTTTGCAACTAGAAGGGATAACACAACTTGTAGACCGGTTTCGGCGTATTGCGCCTCATCAGTACAAGGTATATGTTATCGTCCGAGAGTTAATCTCGGACTGAAATGTGACTATAATCAACAACGGTACATATTGTCCAGTTACGGAAATATTTTTGTTGGGAAAATAGCGACATCTCACCTCTAAGTCACAAACCAAAATTCGAACGAGACAACAAATCACGTGGATTTGAAACAAAAATGAATTAATACAGTTTCCTGTAAAATTGTCGTATTTAGTAAAGCGTTTTAACAACAGATGTCGAAGAATAAAAATATATTATTCTACGCTTCACAACTAGTTTTGAAAAATATTTTTCAAAAACAGTGACCGTTCAACGAAGAAGAAACAACTACTTCCCGGGCTACATGCCCCGACAGATATTGAATTACACTTCTAAGTCAAACGGGGTTGGTAAATCTACAAGATTTAAACCAACCATTCTGGTTTGCAACTAGAAGGGATAACACAACTTGTAGACCGGTTTCGGCGTATTGCGCCTCATCAGTACAAGGTCACTGTTTTTGAAAAATATTTTTCAAAACTAGTTGTGAAGCGTAGAATAATATATTTTTATTCTTCGACATCTGTTGTTAAAACGCTTTACTAAATACGACAATTTTACAGGAAACTGTATTAATTCATTTTTGTTTCAAATCCACGTGATTTGTTGTCTCGTTCGAATTTTGGTTTGTGACTTAGAGGTGAGATGTCGCTATTTTCCCAACAAAAATATTTCCGTAACTGGACAATATGTACCGTTGTTGATTATAGTCACATTTCAGTCCGAGATTAACTCTCGGACGATAACATATACCTTGTACTGATGAGGCGCAATACGCCGAAACCGGTCTACAAGTTGTGTTATCCCTTCTAGTTGCAAACCAGAATGGTTGGTTTAAATCTTGTAGATTTACCAACCCCGTTTGACTTAGAAGTGTAATTCAATATCTGTCGGGGCATGTAGCCCGGGAAGTAGTTGTTTCTTCTTCGTTGAACGGTCACTGTTTTTGAAAAATATTTTTCAAAACTAGTTGTGAAGCGTAGAATAATATATTTTTATTCTTCGACATCTGTTGTTAAAACGCTTTACTAAATACGACAATTTTACAGGAAACTGTATTAATTCAAGTTCGAAGTTACATTGTTATAAGATCCCACATGACGAATTGTAATCCTTGCTTCTTCATGCGATATCAAAATGGAAAGTGCTTGAACCAGCCTGTCGGGACTAACTCGATTTCTTCAATTCCAAGTAAAATTGCTAAATTTCTGAACTTTCGAGAGCTTTAAGGAGTATACTGGACACTCCCTTAGAAGAACTTCGGCCACTTCATTAGCGAATACTGGGGTTGATGTCCCAGCTTTCAACGGCCATAACATATTTAGTAAAAATCAAAACAAACAGCTGTCAAAAAATGTAAACATTCAATATAAGCAGAATTTGTGGAGGGTAGAAGGAAGGAGAACCATCTGAATGTATTAAAAAGTGTCCATCGAAAGGGAGCAAATTAAGGTGGCGTCATAGTAGCAAGTGGAAAGATTTTGAAAACAGCGCCATGAATTATTAGAGTAAGATACAAAATTAAAAAAGGAAAGAAATACTTCAGGTTTATTACAGCGCGTATTTTTAAATTATTATATCATAGGCAAACATTTATGAAATAAAATTCTAAATTCACATTCACATGCTAAATTCACATCATTTCCATTAGCTACACGAGCGCCATTTCGGTGAAGCTTCGAATTATATTTTGCTGTCTACAGGTGGATACTTTTTCAACTTGTCCCCCATACAAGACGGTTCTCCTTCCTTCTACCATCCATAGCAGAATTACAGAAACCTTCAAATTGACATCCTAGCATCACTAGCAACCGAATCGTCTTTATTCCCAAACCAGGTAAGGATTATTCCCAGGCAAAGTCATTCAGGCCAATAACTCCGTCTTCCTTCATGTTGAAGATAATGGAGAAACTTATTGATATGCATATTAGGGAAAACTTTCTCATTGAAAGGCAGCTGCATTATAACCAACATGCCTATTAATCAGGAAAATCCTGTGAAACAGCCTTACACCAACTGGTGTTGAAAATTGAGGCTGCCCTAGGAAATCAAGAAATATCTCTCGGAGCATTTCTTGATATAGAAGGAGCGTTCGACCATACCTACTTTGACTCCATGATAGCTGCTGTTGCAAGGCGTGGAGCAGACGATACCACATGTCGGTGGATGAAAAACATGACAGGACAGCAACGACAACCTTATTTGGAGATTCCATGGAGGTATCGATAATGAAGGGATGACCACTGGGAGGAGTCTTATCACCTTTGCTGTGGGACCTTGTCATAGACGAACTCCTGGAGGAATTGTTATATCGGGGCTGATGCAACAAGCTCTGGAAATGGTGGAGATATGGTATAGCAGGGAATGCCTAAGGGTGGACCCTGCAAGAACTGCGCTCATTCCTTTCACTAGAAAAAGGAATCTTAGAGACTAAAACTGCCAAGACTCTTCAACGTGCAGCTGTGTCTTAGCCAGGAGGTCAAGTATCTGGGCATAATTCTGGACGCAAAACTAACCTGGAATTCAGACCTACATGACAAAACCAATAAAGGGAAAATGTCCTCAATGGCTGCCAAATGGGCGATAGGACAGACATGGGAAATCCACGGATCGTTCACTGACTGTACACATGGTTACCTATGGATCCTTAGTTTGGTGGCCAAAAACAGATCAGAGGAAAGCTGAACTGGAGCTATCAAAACTTCAGAGGCTTGCCTGTCTGTGCATGGCAATAGAAGCCACTCTCAATCTTCCGCCTCTTGCTCTGCATGTTAAGGCGGAAGCGAGCATCGCTGCGTACAGGATGGAATGCAATGGGAATAGTCACGAAGGAACCAACAACACCCATATTCATTCCAAATGAGAAGTGATAACATGTTGGCCACAGTTAACGACAACCAACCTGACCATATCCAGATAAACTGGGTCGGTATCACTGTCACTGTCGGTTCTACAATGGATTTCTTTGACAGGTACAGTTATTCCGAGAATACCTCGATGGAAATTCATTTTAACTAACCATTACTCAAATTTCTTGGTTTGTTTTGATAAATTAGCGATTGGAAGAGAATTCACTGAATTCAGAATGTTAGTTTATTTTGGTTCAAAAATATTGATAAAAAGGGTGTTAATCAATGAAATTGATGTACTATTTAACTTAATGGCTTAATAGCTTGCATTGTATGTTTCTGCAGCCAAAAGCACATAAGAAATTCTAGTAAATCATATTCTTCAAAATAATTCTGTCCAATAACACATTAGAAACCTAATTCAACTTATGCTATACTTCACCTAACTTTAAATACTTTAGGATCGGAATAGTATTTTTTCTTCAATTTCCTCATCTTCTGACGCGAAACATGAGAGCAATTGTTGTTGGTATTTTCAAGCGAAACCAACCAATAGAAATGCAGAATAAGTTTGATTCCTCGGTCATACCCTCAAATTGGAATAGATAACTTATACTCTGGTTTACCTTTGAATAAAGATATAGCTCTAATGTAGAACGCAATAGTGACTCGTTATTCTACACAGGTATAGCGAATACCAGGTTTATACTCAAATTGTAGAATTCTTTTCTGAGTGGTATAAAATAGGTTGCATGAGAAAAAATGATAAATATATTTTCTTTTTTTTATAGCTATGCGATAAAATTCTCAACCAAAATTAAATAAAATTAAATGAATGTTTCTTTGATTGATAACACGCTTTACTAGAATATGACAATTTTTTTACAGGTAACTGTAATTAAGTAAACTCTTTGAACAGTTTTCCTTTTATTCATTATCTCCCGAATAACTTTACTTTTCATCTCTCATTGTTACTTGTTAAGATGTTTATTAAATGTTGTAGCAATAATGAAATGAAACGATTTATTTTTCTTATCGATACTTTTGTAAACAAAAAAAATCATCATTTGTTCAAAGGATTCAGTTAAACTAGAATATATTAAAAAATGTAGTACTGGTTTTGTCCACTAATTGCAATACGGAATTCAGATTAAAATAAACTCAAAAAAATATATATTCATCCACTCTTGAAATTTCTAGTTATCTACTTTACCCCCTTCTTGATGAATAGCTTCCAAAATAAGATTGCACATGGAATACACAATCACAGCCGAACTGGATGAATCTACACCACCACTTAATGGCAAAAAGAAGCCACCTTGTCCTGATCTTCTGAGATAATCCCATAACCAACAAGCAGGACCCTGGTAATAAATAAAAATAACAGTTAGGTAATTATTTTAATAAATACAAACAGTTTTACTGAAAAATTAAATGTAGGAAAATGAATTTAGGTATCTGATATCCTCAAAATAATATGCAGAACTAGTTAAAATTATTTAGGGCCGACTCTACAATTCCAGTATAAAAGTCAGTATAGTTATTTCTTTGAAATTTTATACCGAGAATAACTGGTTAACGGATCTACAATGGATTTTTGAGACAGGTACAGTTTAGGTAATCCGACGATACGATCATCTGAAAGTTTTTCATGATCTGCTTTTTTTTGGGATACTATTTCAGAATGAATAATAATAATTATAATGAAAGAAAATTAAAAAGCAACGAACAGTTTACTGTAAATTGCGATTGTGTTCAGAAATAGGATGGAGAAAAGATATCCACCAAGATTTTGGATAAGAGATATTTACAAAAAAAGAAAATCTCAAGGAGCATTTTATAATTTGGTTGAAGAAATGCTATTATGTGATAATCAAAAATATGTAAATTATTTAAGAATGACCTGTAACACATTCAACACATGACTAAGTATAGTAGGACCATCACTTGCAAAAATGCATCAAGTTATCAAACTTAAAAGTGATAATATGTCACTATGTTTGTTACTAAAACGTACGCATTTTCATTCATCCGATATAGCATTATCTTTTCGCTTTTCGAAGAAACGAATACTATTGTTATCGGATTAACGACTACCTGCTGTCAAAACGAAATATCTTGAAATGAAGCATACCTGAGCAATTTCTTCTTCGGGTTCAAGAAAGTTCCATACAATGGGTTGTGCAATTGGAAGTGCAATATCATATTCAGGTGATAAAGAATAATCTACAACTATCCTTGGATAACTAGGTGTGGAAGAAGCTAGATGAGCATTAGACCTCTGACTATTTCTATATGATCGAATATCTTCTAGATCTATTGTAGATGCTACAACTTCCTGCAAAATATGTGTATACATAAAAAAGATGAAATTACCATATATCGTCCCTCCAATGCCAAAAACGAGAATGTGCAAATTTTATGCTTTTCACCTATGTGCACCGACAACAATAGCAAATTTGAAAGTTTTCAATGCCAAAAGCACGAATTTGTCTGCGAGTTTATACTCTCCACCCAACCGATGGGCTGTTTTGCGAGAGTGCCAACTTTAGTTTGGTTCCTACGCTTAAAGAGCGAATGTGCTTTAATCGTGACTTTGCCGTTGGAAATATTTTTGGAAATTAAAGTAGATATTCGAGAATGTGTCACATTCGTGGTTTTGGCATAATTGTATTTGAGCGTATTCGTGGTTTTGCTGCTTTACTGTTTTTGTTTTGAGAAAAAATGAATTCTCGTACAATAGTGCAGCTTGGCAGGAAATTAAATGGAAGAAGGCCGCCTGAAGAGCTCGCGACTATAACAAGTCTTTAGCAAATAACGATCAGAGTATATTTGCTCTCAACTTTGATCTCCAGGCAAAACTGACTACATCAAACGGGTCTGCAGGTCAAATTTATTACTTGAGAAAGCTGGCAATTTATAATTTAACCGTTTATAACTTGGCATATCAGGACGTGAGATGTTATCCTTGGAATGAGACTCAAGGGAAAAGAGGTGCAAATGAGATTTCTTCATGCATATACGATTTCATTATGTCACACAATAAGATCTCTGAGGTTCGCATGATGACAGACGGATGCGGCGGACAGCAAAAAAACTCTATTTTTGCAACCATGTGTCTCCAACTTTGCATCAATCATCCATCTTTAAGAATAGTCGACCATCAATTCTTTGAGACTGAGCACACTGAAATGGACTCTAACATTGAGAAAAAATCAAAGCATGTACCAGTTTATACTCATTAGGGATGGGCACAAGTTATTGAAGATTCCCAAATAACGCCTCAACCTTTTAACGAAAGGACTATGATTTTTTGGACTTTAAATCATTTTCAGCAAGTTCATTCAATTTCAACCAGGTTCCTCCAACCTGGATAAATGCGGAAAAATTTATTGAAGTAGATTGTTCTAACTCCACAAAAAATCGGGTTTGTCCAAAACAAATAGTTTTAAGCAACACCTATACAAGCCCACTAGCTATTAGCGAGGCTATTTACAAAAATTAAGATTTTACCATACCATAATTTTTATCAAGCTTCGAAAACAAACCAAAATGTTCAAGATCAGTTACCAGAACCACATGCCGAGGAAAGTGACAATGATACAGCTAATTGTGTTATTTTTCTATAAGCAAATTTTAATGAAAGTCAATTTACAACTCCAACAATAACTAATGCTAATTAAACAGCAGCACAAACAAAAAGGGGGTGATATTTTTAGTGTTTCTCCAAACATTTAAATTGCCATTTGCTCAAAACTGTTAAATTGCACATTTGTGATTTTGGTATTGGAGGGACAATATAGGATATAAGTTGACCTAAATGAGTAAATTAATTTTCATCTTCAAAACTGCAATTCAATTTGGGACATAATTCAAATAACTTACAACTTCACTCAGTGCAAACGGTTTTGCTTTACTTAAAATTTTTCCATTCAGTGTAATACAAGATACGCCATCAAAATAAACTCTTTGTCCATCACAGCCTCTTAAATTGCTGTAAACATAGCAACCTCCACATTTCATGGTTGCGTTTTTAACTAGATCAGCTATTACGTAACCTTTCCTTAATTCTGTATGGCTACCAGAGCCATTACATATTATCTCGACACCATCTAGAGACATAGGAATGTGGGAACTACTAGAGCACCACAGCTCTTCACATATTTCAAAACCTAAAAATGAATATACAGAACAAGTTTAAAGTTAACGATTAAGATTTTGTTAAATAAGTAATTCCTACCTATACATGTATCTCGTGTAGATATTACAGCATCACCAATTGGTACTACTCGCTGACCAGTAATGCTTGTAATCATTCTAGGAAGATGAAACTCCTCAGTACATCTGTCCTAAAATAAAATTTAGATCAAACTATTTTTGTTATACTTATACAAGTATTGGTGTTTGTTTCTAGCAAATACCTTCTTCCAGCTGGCAAACCATCTACTTTCCCTATAATTTCCACTATCACAGAGAACTTTTTTGGGTTTAATAAGTAAAACTTTCTTATTCAAAAATATCACTCTACAGTTGTAAGAAACATTTTTGTGCATAACTGGCATACCAACATCGATAAGAATATCTTTACATAATGGTGCATTTAAAAGTTCAAGTAAAACTTCCCACGAATGAAGAAATGTATCACTTTCATAGAAATGGTCTTCACAACTGTATCCACTGAAACAAACAAAATTATTGTTGTAGATACTTGTTTATTAACTGGACCGAGATAACACTGAGGTAGGTGAAACCCAGGGGCAAACAACTCTCATAAAATTGTACACCATATTTAAAATATTTGATACTTGCAAGTAACTAAAATATTTGAAAGTATTTAAAGTAATTAAAAAGTAATGAAGAGTAATTAAGCTATTTAAAAAGTAATCGGAATACTTAAGAATAATTAAAATATATTTGAGATACTTGGAAGGAATTGAGAAGTATTTAAAATATATTTGAGATACTTGGAAGGAATTAAGAGGTAGTTAAATATTTTCAAAGTAATTAAGAGGTAGTTAAATATTTGCAAAGTAATTAAAATGTATTTAAAAATAATTAAAGTAATCAAAATATTTAGAATATGAATATAAGCGTAGATAAAAAATATTTTTCCACCAATAACTACCTAGTGGCATCACCATTATTCAAGCAATGCCTCTGATGAGAGGTAACATGTTTTTGATCCATTTAAATAATGAGAATATTTTACCTAATGGATTACGAACGTTCAATATTCTGCAGTCAAATGCTTCATGCATTTGAAAAAATACAACATATGAAATGGAAGGTACGGTATATTAAAAAAATAATCAATAACAAAAAAATACAAAAAGGAACTCAAACAAAACAGGAACAAAAATAATATATATTAATAATGAACTACCTAGAAATACTGATAATTTTCTCGTGATTTTCTTAATGTTTTATATTTGAGATCCATCACTCTTTTCGTTTCCGCCGTAATTGAAAAAGGACATGTACCCGACAGCTTTATAGGTCCATCAAAAATAAAAGTGTTTTTTACTAACTGTATATCTTCCCGGTGACTTTTATCATGAGTTCGAGAATCTTGGAATTAATCATGTTGAGATCAGTCACATGTTCCGGTTGATCGCAGATGATTCCATCAATTCGGTTTAAAAGAGAGAAGTTTGCAGTGATGAAGCTCTGTTGATTTTCAGAATTTATCAAAGAAGATTCCCTCCTTCTTCGCCTTTCCGGTCTATATTTCGTGGTTTTCCATCTACTCTGGGAAACTGGAGACAAACATTCCGAATCGGTTAAGCAGAGATCGTCAGAAGTCTCCTTTCCAACTTCACTGCTTAACAAAAATTTGAATTGGACTCTCTACGTTGGTGTTGGATAGTCTAGATGAGGTGTTACATTCGTCCTCCCATTCAGAAGCTATATGTCGTCTCTGACCTCGTTCTCTAAATTTAATGTTTGTTCTTCATTTCCAGAAGAAATCTTTTGTATTTTAATTAAATTGTGTAACGTGTTACGTTGACGCTTCCTAGTTTTCACCGATCTCTGAACGCTTGGTGCATCGGAGTAAGTCTCATCCAACAAATGATTTTTTAAATGTTTATAAAAATTGGACACTGTCCAATATGAAGCGCCTGCATTACAGATATTCGATATCTTCAGTTCTTTTTTACAAAGAAAACATGTAATTATACCTGTTAAAATTGCAGATGAATCATCTGTCAGTGCAATACTTTTATATTTATTTCCATATTTGTATCCTCACAATTGAGTTTCGTTCTTTCTAATTGAGTTAAATTCTTTATATATTTCCTCAAAATATGTTCAAGATTCTTTCGACCTGTATTTTCGCTGTATTTATAACAAAAATTTTTCTGACTTCATCCAATTTTTCAGAAGTATTCATTAAAATTCTTTTTTTTTCTCTGTATTGCACAAGATGGTATTGGTGCAGTCATTGGTTTCTCTGTAAAAGTCTATGCAAATAGTGAAGAGCCACCATTTTGTTCATTATATTTCTCAAGTTTCCCAAGCTCTTGTCCAATTTTCATCAGTTTTTTTAACTCCCGAGGGCAAACAAAAGCTCTTATAGCTTTTGTAATAGAACTCATAATATTTTTATAGTTCGCCTTCATCAGTTATATCGATGAGATTTGGCAATATATTTTTGGCAAAATCTTCTATGCAAACAATATCCTCTTCAGAAAAGTCTGTTAACGCCATTTTATTATCGTAACAATATTTTTAATAAATTTACCATGAAGACTGGAAACCCAATTTGCATTGTGTTTTTAATATAGGCCCAAATATCTGAAAATGTTAAATATTTTGTTTTGTGTATTTTTTTGAATCTAAATTAATTTACTTAGTTCAATTCTATTAAAGATTTGTACTAATCATCAGTGTATCTCAAACGGGTTCTTGAATATGTAATATTTTTTGATGAAATTTCCCCACAAACTCGAGCAAATATATGGGAATAGATAGATAATTTATTCAAGTAATATCACAGTAGTACTACAATCGTCAGTAATGTAAATATAAAAATTATGAAATACAAAATAAAAAATACAAAATAAGTAAAATTACAACAAATTAAAAAGAGATAAATAGTATAATTACATCAAATTAAAAAGAGATTAATAGTAAACATCAATAATGAAAGTGAAATACACCATTATGAGGCACAATTTCCACATTGGTAATTATTCACAAACACAAGTAGGCATGTGTATAAGAAACTCATTTACTGAATAAAAGTTATGTTTTAATAGAAGCATGTGTATTTTCTTCTTGAAAGTGGTGACCGGTAGGATTTTGTATGTCTGTGGTAATGCATTATACACTGTGTCCGTAAAGTATGGAACAAATTCATTTTTAGCTAAACAGACCATTTTAAGAAATAATCCTGAAACACGTCGATTTTTGATTTTAATTTACCGTATTTTAAAATAATAATCTTATATACAGGGTGAATTACTTTCGAGTAATGACGTCACTGTCATTTTATTTAAATGGAACACCCCCATTTTGTCTCAATTTTCGGATTACTCTAGCTGAGCTGATTCCAAAAATGTATCACATGTTGATTCCAATTGGTACAGGGTGGACAAAAATACAATAGTTTTGTGTGTGCTCATAAAGTAACGCGTAACATTCTTTATTAGTTAAATTAACAATATTATCAAAAATACTTTCTGTCTAGCGGCAATTGGTTTAAATGTAACACCCTGAAGTTGTACTTGTGGTCTATCAGACAGAATATGAAAGAAATTATTTCTTATCAATTTAAAAAAAACATGGTCGTCTAATTTTTTGTGAAATGTCATTATTTGTTTAGTAATTTATTGATGTTCAGTGACAGTTAAGTACTACAAAATTTTTGGTATTCGTGAATGTTTCAATTATTGCTTAGATTTAATTAGAAGTAGAAATGGAGTTAAGTGTAAAACAAAAAATTGAAATACTTATGATGATTGTGTATGGAGACAGATCGCGAACTCAGATGGAAGTGTGCAATTTGTTTAATGGTAAATATCCAGAAAGACCTATAACGCGTTCAACAGTCAGTAAGATTGAAAAGAAATTTCGAGAAACTGGTACGGTTGAAAATGTACGCAAATCAGGTCGTCCCTCTGCAAATGCTGATACAGCATTAGAAGTTTTACTTAGTTTTGAAGAAGATGCGCACACTTCTGTGCGTAAAGTTAGTCGCGATATCGGTGTTAGCAAAACAACGGTACACAAACTATTAAAGCTTGAAAAATGGCATCCTTATAAAATCAAACTTGTGCAGGAATTAAACGAAGATGATCCCGATAGAAGAATCCAATTTTGCGAAAAAATGATGGATAAATGTCACCGAGACCCTCTCTTGATACAAAACATTATTTTTTCTGATGAGGCCACTTTCACGTTAAATGGCGAGGTTAACCGTCAGAATTGTAGATACTGGGCAAAAGAAAACCTCCAATGGATGCGTGAGCATCATAGACAATACCCGCAAAAGGTAAATGTATGGGCTGGAATTGTAAGAAATCGAATCATCGGACCCTACTTTATCGAAGGTAATTTAAACGGGGCAACGTACCTTGAGTTTTTAAGGGGGTATTCGTACCTACTTTACGTAATTTGTTTCCCAGCAGACGTAATCCTGGAGGTTTTGATGAAAGTTTATGGTTTCAACAGGATGGTGCACCTCCACATTATGCTGTAGATGTTAGAAGGTACCTAGATGAAATTTTTCCGAACAGGTGGATTGGTAGACGTGGACCTATTGAATGGCCAGCGAGGTCACCAGATTTCAATCCTTTGGATTATTTTATGTGGGGCCATCTGAAGAATGTTGTGTATCAAACGAAACCAGCAAATATTCAAGAATTAAAAGAGAGAATTCGGACAGCAATAAACAATATTTCTCAAGACACAATAAACAAGGTTCAACAAGAATTTGTACACCGTTTGGGTTACTGTCAAATACAGCAAGGGCTGCAGTTCGAACATTTATAAAGTCATGTATTTCATAAGTATTTTTGATAATATTGTTAATTTAACAAATAAAGAATGTTACGCGTTACTTTATGAGCACACACAAAACTATTGTATTTTTGTTCACCCTGTACCAATTGGAATCAACATGTGATACATTTTTGGAATCAGCTCAGCTAGAGTAATCCGAAAATTGAAACAAAATGGGGGTGTTCCATTTAAAAAAAATGACGGTGACGTCATTACTCGAAAGTAATTCACCCTGTATATTAGATTATTATTTTAAAATACGGTAAATTAAAATCAAAAATCGACGTGTTTCAGGATTATTTCTTAAAATGGTCTGTTTAGCTAAAAATGAATTTGTTCCATACTTTACGGACACAGTGTATAGATTCATACCCACATAGGTGTATGAATTCCGCGTTTTTGTTAGCCTGCATTGAGGCAAATAGATGCTAGCGTTATTTCTTGTCTCATAGGTATGAATATTATTCAGCTTAATAATATCATTATTTGCAACTTTGTTGTTAATATGCATCAAACACTCCTTAATATAGCAACAAGGAAGAGGTAGAATACCTAATTTATTGAAAAGAGGTTTACAGTGGCTGTCGAATTTACTAAAAGTCATTAATCGAATCACCTTTTTTTGTGCAATAAACACTTTTTCTATATAACTACTTCCACCCCAAACTATTAAGCCATAGGTTAGTATAATATGGAATATTGAGAAATATGCTATCTTTAAGTACTGGATGTCAAGCTGGAATCTTAGTTGTCTGATGGCAAAAGTTGCTTTTGCTAAACGCTTACACAGATCCTGGCAGTGAAAATCAAAATTTAATTTAGGATCTAAATATACCCCTAAAAATTTCACACAATCACCCCTAGAGGCAGTGGTTGAAAAGCATATAGTTTGAGTCTTGGTATCATTCAGAGTCATATAGTTACTACTGAACCAGTCCCTTGAAATATCATCTGATTGACTTAACAGCATATTAGCATCAAGATAATTTTTATTTGTAACTAAATAGGTTGTATCGTCAGCATAGAAAACGGATTTGACTTTCTGACCAAGATTAGTTGCCAAATCATTGAAGTAAATGATGAAGAAAAGAGGGCCAAGCACTGATCCTTGCGGTACCCCATAAGGAACTGAGTGCGTTTCCGAATTCTGGCCATTATGACATACATACTGTATCCTGTTGGTCAAGTAAGAACAGATGAGTTTCATAGGGATGCCCCTGACTCCATATCTTTCAAGTTTTCGCAACAAGATATCATGATGTACCGTGTCAAATGCTCTTGAAAAGTCATATAATTTTCCCACGCTTATTTCTTGACTTTCAAAACCTTCCAAGATTTTATCATAAAGTGTTCTAATTGCCGTTACCGTTGACTTCCCACTCCGGTAGCCAAACTGACTAGAGCATAACAAATTCTGCTTTTCAAAGAAATTAAGCAATCTTTCTTTTAATATGATTTCGAAAACTTTGCCAATTACAGGTATAATTGAAATTGGCCTATAATGTGATGTTAAGTTAGTGTCACCTTGTTTGTAGATAGGAGTTACTTTTGACTTCTTAAATATATCTGGAAAAATTCCCTCCTCCATACAAGTGTTAAGAAGGTTAGCTATTGGCTCCTCCAATATGTTGCCTACTAATTTCAATGTAACTGAGTTCAAAAAGTGACAGTCTCTAGATTTCGAATTTTTCAAATTATTGATTGTCTGACGTACTTCTAATGCATTAGTGGGAAATAAGTAAAATGATGATTGAAGTACAGGAATTTTGTCAAGATAGCTGTTCATGCTTACAGGAGATCTGCAGTTTTGAATTTTAAAGTCCCTACCAACGTGAATTTGTTCAAAGCGGCTGCGAAGTTTTTACATTGTGATAATTTCGCGCTGATGCAACTTCATCAGTAGCGTAGAAATTTCGCGTTGCTTTGGGAAGGCCTTCATATTATTTGAATTATTGATAATTCTTACCTTCGTTCCCTGATCCTGTCATATTCACTATAAACTTTAAAAAAATACACCGAAAAACGTGAATCTATCACCAAAGCTCTGCAGCAATAGTGGCTAGTTTCGTCTACGTTTGTTCAGAGTTCAAACATCCGTCGCTTTACACGGCAAACATCATTCGATGGGCACCGGAATTTTCCAGGAACTCATGCCGACGAGACCTATAGCTCAAAAATGCGAAGTATATTCATTTTTAAATAAAAATAAACAATATTCAGAACCTATTCATACTCAATAATCATCAAAAACAATGGCAAAACGGGATAAGTATGTATATTTGTATAAAGTAAGATAGAAAGACCCTTTCAGCCGTTTCTATTTCTGTTTGCCGAATATTCACCTTACAAGAGATTTCCTAACATAGAAGGAAATTTCCTTTCTATTCCCTTACAGAGTTCTCGTGCTAGTCTGCTATAATACGAACTAAGAATTTTATATGATACTTGGAAAGTATTTGAAGTAATGAAGAAATAATTAATGTAATGAAAAAGTAATTAATATAATTTGAACATAATTAAAATACTTGAAAAGTAATTAAAATACTTGAAAAGTATTTAAAATATTGAAAAAGTAATTAAAATACTTAAAAAGTAATCGGAGGTACTGAAAAGACTGGAAAAGTAATTAACAGGGAATTAAAATAATTAAAGTATTTAAAAATTCGTAGTGTACACCATATTCATAGAGTTGTATGCCCTTCGGGCGAAACTGCCTGTTTTTTTAAGTACATTCTCTGTTTTACTCAAATAGTTTTACCTGGCAAATTAAATTGGGGGCTTGAAAATATTTTTTTAGGTCATGAAGTTTGAAAAATCACCATGTATTTAAAGTTATGTTAAACAGAATAGAGACTGTTTACATAAAGTAGAAAGATATAGGTAGTTCTTTTTACATAAAGCATACAACTAGAAATACCTTATTTCTAATTCAGGCCCTGTTCTAAATGTTGCTCCTAATTCTTTAGCTTCCAGAATAGATTGTAAAATTCTATCAAGATTTCCTTCAAAATCTAATGCCCACTGATTCAAAGTTGATGCTGCTACAGTTACTCTTCGGCCCATTTTTACCCCTTTAACCAAATTTTACGTAACTATTTACAATATATATTATCGATTAAACAATGAGAACATCAAGATAAAAATTATCCAAGTCAAAACAAAATGTAACAACATAACCTCATAAAATAAACAAACAAAACACAAATTGTGACTAATGTAGGGATGCGCGATACGATCCGATATGCCAGTGTATCGATACTTTTACTTCCGATACTCGATATATTTGTACTGTATCGATACCTTGCGATCCGGGATTTTTAGAGGTAGCGGCGAGCGGCGTCATCTACCAATAAAGGAAAATATATTCACGCAACCGTTATTCGTCGTTTGCAGTTTACTGTAAAATGAATTCATGACGATTAGGTTACTTTAGAAGATCGGATTTTTATTTCTTAAGGAGCTCTGTAAAATTGTTAGCTGAACCGTTGAGTGATTGTGAATCCCTGGAATGTCTTATGTTAGCCAATGATTATATATTAATCCAACGAAATAAATAATCAATAAGCGTGAATATTTTTTGGGAGTTTCGTGTCGCAGTAACCTTTGATACTTTAATAGTGTAATGTTTCGTTGTTTATTTATAATTTTTAGTTATTGAAAATATCTTTTGATAGTTTTGTTGTTATTCAATTCATTTTATCACCACATTTTGCTTTTTGAATAGAACCGCTTGCAGCCGTAAAATCTCGGATCGTTAACGTATCGATACATTAACATTCGATATTCTACTGTATCGATACTTTACGCTCCGATCCGTATCGATACTTTCAAGTGTATCGCGCAGCCCTAGCCTAATTCATCTTCTACTACTAAATTTGTATGGCCTCCTATCATACAGGATATCCAGCCAACGGTGTACTTTTAGTTTATATTTGTTATTTTTGAAATTGATTGGGTTCAACAGATCGCACTGCTATTACAACAGTGTATCAACTCAAAATTAAGCTATTTTCAGAAATAGCAGAAAACTGATTACTCGCTTGTTGTTGAAGATAATAAAAAAGTGAATACTGTAATAAGATTGTTGATAAAATTAAAGTATTTCTGTATTTATGAATTGTTTCAAAGATTGCAGGTTATCAAGTAATTTCCAATTTTTGAGTTAATACTGTATTGTCCGAGCAAATTTTTAAAAATTATGAATTATTTTTAGTTGTGTAGTTATAAGTGAAATATTTTGACTTATTACAATTTACTTGGAATTGTTCTTGTATGATTTTAGGTAACTTTTTTGAGTTGATAAATAATTTTACATTATAGCCCTATTATTATTTTAGGTTTAGGATGTAAATAAAGCCAGATAATAAAGACAAATGATATATTTATCAAATGAAATAACTAAAAACCTAATTAAACAAACATTAAATTGCACGTATTTGCACAACAAAAAAAAATGAACATTATTTATATTTTTTTTAATTAAAGTTTTCTTTTATTCTTAAGAAATAACCAGTCATTTCACAAATTGCCGCTAATCTTATCAGTCTGAGAATCACATAAATCTTTGTAAATTCTTATGCAAAGAGGTATTTAAAAACGATACACAAACATGCTGGACTTATTTAAATAAAGCAATAACAAAATAAACCTACTTAAACAAAACCAAAACAAGAAAAAAAGTACCTAAATCTTAATTATTTATCAATGTGAAAATCACAAATGTTATAAATGCTTACAAATAATGCAGAATAACAAATTAAAATAATTGCTGATACTAACTAATACTTCATGGTTTGAATTAGTCAATTAAATCTCGATAGTATGATTCATAATAGGTCCTCGGAATTATATTCTTATCAAGCAATTCTTTTATATCTATTTTTTTATTTTGAGTTAAAGGTATCTTGCTTTTGTATGCTGGTGTCAAACCAATAGAAAATAATACCGATTGGTTTCCAGACCGTCGCGAATTACGCACAAAAACTTTAAGGTAATTTTCATCTTCATAAGAATTATTATAGAAAAAGGTGACGGGATGTTCTTTTTCAACACGAAGCACCTTAATATCATGCCATTTCACTTGTTTTTTTCCTCGTTCACATTAAAATTACTACCCCATTGTTCTTGAAGTAGTTTAAGATCAACAAATTTATCGTGGGTCATGTTAATAACTTTATAAGGTTGTCCGGTCTTTTTAGCTATCTGAATTAAGGTAGCATATTGATGCGGGACATAGATAGGTACAGATTTGAGGGAACGCTTCACTTGCTTTTCAATTACGCTATGTACGTTATCACCCTCATTTTGAGAGTGGCCTCTAATCAAAAATTTGTGGGTGATACTTGTGATGTTAAATTTTTGTGTTGCATATGCGTAGGCTGTTAAGAGGTATTTATTTTTCTGCTGCCCACAGCAGTTATCGGAATAAAAAATAACATTGACTGGTTCAGGTTTATCTTGTGTAATATTTTCTAAATAATTTAAAATGCATGTTCCTATTTCAATCGCACCTCGTTTTCCCTCGATTTCATTCCAAAAGTAACATGCAACGTCTTTAGCATGTAAGTCGCTTACAGTGAAGTTAAAACAATTAATTCTACTTTTATAACAAAAGACTGAAATTTGGCCTTTTGGTATCGGCATAACAGCCTGTAAGTCGTACACACCAACAATTGTGTTATCGTTCCTAGTTTTGTCTTTTTCTTTCTCTTTCTTTTAAATGAATTTCGTAAACTTGAATAATTTTTTGTTTTCCTTCTTCGTCAGCAATAGTGAAACTTTCACATAGATCATACTGATCCTTCTTTGGTATGTGGAATGAAATATTGAAATCTCTATTAAAAATACGGTTAAAAGTAGATTGAGAAGCAAATGGTAGGCTTTCTTTTGTACGAATTTCTTTATAATCTCGGTATAAGTCAGTTAAAGATTTTTCACAGGAAACGTATTCTCTTGATGTCTGGGCTCTAAGGTAATGTGATTCGATTCGTGGTATGCTATTAATAAAAATTTTCACACTATCATAGACCTCTGGATCTACAGTACGATGATTATTATGCTTCCCGCGCAATTCGTCCTCTACAAAACCAGTCTCTGTTTTTTTTGATAATGCAGTAGCAATTGGTCTGTCATTTAATGCAAGAGTATTTTTTAAAAATATTTTGCAAACTCTAACGTTGGTGTGGTTTAGCTCGAAATAAAATGCGGTATTTAATTTGCGGAAATTTTGAGTGGATGAGTATCTGTATTTTGGTTTAATCTGTGAAGTATGAGCTATTATAAATTGTCTTTGTTTTTGCAAGTCTTCCAAACCCCAGTAACTATTAAAAATGTCTTGTCTCGAGTTCTCATCTATTTTTGCACAATTCAATCGACATTTATCTCCACACGGTGGACCCATCTTCCTCGCAGGAACTTGTTTTTGGACACTTGATGTGTAGGCCTTACCTGTGTTTCGACGTAGTTTTGCAATTTTACTTTTCCAATTTGCTTCATTTCTCGCCCTTTTCTTACCTCTTACGATTTCCTGCACATCTGAAGCATTTGCATCTGTAGTTATTCGACCTGCTGATCCACTAGTAGAAGCAACGGGATTTAAATTATTTTCTGCTTCATCATCTGAGCTACTTGATGAAGATGATGAACTGGAACTGCTTGCAGAAGAACTACTTCGCTGTCTCGTGGCTACACCCTGAAGTAATCTGGAAACCCCTGTTGACCCAGGAATGAAATGAGGATCGCAGTCCGAATCGTCAAAATCACTCTGATCACTGTGCAGAGGTGAAATGTAATATTTTCTTTGGTTGGATTCAATATTTTGTTCGTTAATGTTGTTTTCCTTGTCCTTCTCATCAGTAGACGTAGTTTTGGTCGCCATATCTACTAGAAGCCGCCGACGGCTCATGATACAAATAAAATGTACTTATGAAGTAAACAAAAAAATTTTTGTCACCTATAATGTAGTAACTCAGAATTATATTTCAAATCACAGAGGAATATTTTTATTTCAATTTTAAAACAACTATTGAACGTGCGATTATAAATACTATTAGTCACAACAATATATTTTTGAAATTTTAATAAATTACCACAAAAAACTAGTAAGCAGAAATTCTTCAACGAAACTGTATTAACTCTAAAATTACTTACTGAATCAACAAGAATGTCGTTAGTCAAAATAATACTTGAAATCGATTTTTTGTTAATGGACAATAGTGTATCAACTCGAAATATACCAAGTTCATATTTAGGTTTAAATCAACAATAATGTATTAAGTCGTAATAATTCATAAATTTTCACATACCTGATCAGTCAATAACGTTGCAATCCAAAATAATGCGGTCTAAAGGCAAAGTGACACGTGCTCACCCCTCAAATTTCAACCGTAACTAAAGATGATGCAATGTTGCGCGGGGAGTAACAACATTCAGTAAACCATGATGAGTGACTTGTAACGCCATCCCTTGATTGTTTCTTGGACTTTTTAAACGACGGTTTTAATGACGCGTGAGGAATTAAATTTTACGTTTGAAAAATGAGTTATCTTATATTTATCCAATTTTGAGATGATACAGTCTTGTAATAGCAGTGCGAGATGACTAGGCTCTTCTTGTTCTGTAACTTATCCAGAACATTTCACATGGGTTTGCGCCAGGTTTAATAGATTATGATAGAAATGCTTCTGAAATATAATATATTTTAATTGCACTTTAATGTATTTATGTTTATATTATTGCAATAACTTGTGTTTCAGCTATTCGGCTACTATAATCAAAGAGCCCTAAGGATTGCCCGCAGAACACAGGATCAAGAGGATAGAAACAGAGTCAGAATACTCAAAACTGAACTCGAAGAAAAACTGAAACACCATAACAGTGACACATGGAACAGGAAAATAAACGAACTGGATCCACAAAAACCAGGCCTTTGGAAAATCGCAAAGTTTCTAAGAAAACCCAACAAACAAATTCCACCTTTGCACGGAGCAAATGGAATGACTATGAAGAAGATGAAAAAGCGGAAGCTCTCAAAAAAAACGTTGGAACTACAACTCATGCTAAACGAACACCCTGACGAAGACATGGACTTTTCGGACAGTGTGGAAGAGGAAGTAGAAGAACTCTTAGAAGACGAGGGGGAGAACCAGGACATACTAGGAATCTCGACCCCAGAAGAAATAAAAGAAATTATGCGATGTGTATCAGCAAGGAAGGCACCATGAATAGGGCTCTGAAGAACATGCCAATAAAAGGAGTAATGGGAAGTAATTGGGAAGTTTTTGATAATTTGTTGAAAAACCCCGTTGTAAATACTAATACTACAATAATAATGGGAGATTTCAACCTTGAATATAGGTCAGACATTGGTGTGATCAAAAAGTTTAAAGATACAATAAATGATAATGGATTTAAACAACTAATTGAGGAACCCACAAGAGTTACCAAAAATTCATCTTCGCTAATAGATTGGGTGGTTACAAATGATTTTACTTCAAATGAATTACCAAGAGATTTTCCTATTATATCAGATCACGATATTATTGGCATTGAACTCTATGGGGTTAAAGACGAGAAAAGAGATCAGTTTATATATAAAAGAAAGCTTAATGTAGAAAGTATAAATACAGTAATAGCAGACTTATACAGTAAAGTTTGGGAAACAACATCAACTGATGTAAATCTGCTCTACAGAAACTTTCACAATAATGTAAAGGAGTCTCTCGATGTTTTTTGCCCAATGACAAAAATAAAAATTTCAAAAACCCCTTGGATAAATCAGCAAGTAAGAAATTGTCAGACATTGCGTAATCAAGCTTATAAAAAATTTAAATATACGAAGTCGCCAATTGACTGGGAAGATTTTAAAATTAAAAGAAACAAAGTTACAAAAACGATTCGGGAACAAAAAAAGATTCACTACCAGGGAAAAATAGACAATGCAAAAAAGGATACTAAGAAAATGTGGTTAACCATTAAAGACATTATAGGACAAAAAACCCAAAAACTTAATTTAGATAACATAGATTTCGAGGGATATACTGACACAATACAGGAAAATTTTAATAATTTTTATAATGATAGCATAAAAAATATAGAAAGTAGTATAGAACATAAAAAGTATCCAATTATTTGGCAACAACAATTAATGCATATGGATCAAATGACAAGCTTCCGGGAAATTACTTTAAACGAACTAAGAAAGATTGTGTTTAACTTGAAGAATAAATGTACTAGTGATACCTGCTTTAATGTTAAGATGCTTAAAGATTTATTTTGTGTTGTTGGTTATCCTCTATTAAACATAATAAACACTATAATACGTAAGGGTGTTATACCAGATGATTTGAAGACTAGCGTGATAGTGCCAATTCCAAAAGTACCATGTCCATCTAAACCAGAAGAATGCAGGCCTATTAATCTTCTGCCATTAGTAGATAAAATCATTGAAATAGTGCTAAAAGATCAGCTACAGCAGTTCTTTGAGAAAAATGGTCTACTCTACAAGGGACAGTCTGGATTTCGGAATCATCATTCTTGTGAAACTTCGATACAATTTGTGTGTTCAAGGTGGAGAAGGGAGATAAATGAAAATAAAGTAGTGCTAAGTGTGTTTGTAGATTTAAAGCGGGCGTTTGAAACTATAAATCGGAAGCAACTTATTGATAAATTGAGAATTTATGGCATAACATCATCGGCATTAACACTACTTGAAAACTATTTAACAAATCGTCATCACGTAACGAGGATTAATAACATTTGCTCTAGTAAAGTGGAAAGTTGTTACGGTGTACCGCAAGGTAGTGTGTTAGGGCCATTACTATTCATCATATATGTTAATGATCTATGTCATGTTTTTAAAAAGTGTTTTGTAAATTTATTTGCCGATGATACACTTATATCCGTTGCTGGCAGTGATTATGACCAAATTACAACGGTATTGAATAATGAGCTGCAGCTTTTGTACGATTGGTTATGTGCTTCTAAACTGAAACTAAATGCTGATAAAACCAAATATATGGTTATTAGTTCTAAAAACAATTGTTCTAGATTTATTGCACAAAATCATAAGATCGTGTTAAATAATATTCAGATCGAAAGAGTAAAGACAATGAAATATTTAGGTGTCATTATTGACCCTCAGTTGACTTTTGACATGTATGCGGACTATTTATGCGAAAAGTTAGGCAAAAAAATTGGATTTTTTGGGAGAATTGCAAGAGAGTTATCTGAATGGTCAAAAATATTAGTATACAATTCTATAATTCTTCCTCATTTCAATTACTGCACATCATTGTTACTTTCATGCTCCAAAGAACAACTAACTCGTCTGCAGATATTGCAAAACAAATGTATGCGAATATTACTCAAATGTGGTAGGCGTGTTCCTATTGAAAGTATGTTTAGACAATTAAATTGGTTGTCTGTCCAACAAAATGTTGAAAAAGCTAACGTGGTGTTGATTTACAAGTTAATTAATGAAAAATTACCTCAGTACCTAACTGATCTACTAGTATCTAGGTTTGAACTCCATGGCCGATTATTACGTACAAACCAACATTATAATATAGAATTTACAAGTAAATCATTTCTCATGAAATCACTGTTCTCTGATGGGCTTCGACTTTACAATTCGCTACCAACTGATATTAAAAACAGTAAAAATGTGTACATATTCAATAAAAATGTGAGTTTATTCCTTAGAGATGGGACATTTTAGTTTTAAGTTATTTTCTTTTGTATATTGTATATAAATAGAATTAGTTGTTTGTAATTAGCTAGGAGCTAAATAAAGATTACTTACTTACTTACTTACTTACTTACTTACTAAAAGGAGTAATGCACCTCAACTGTATAATCAACGCAATACTAAGGATGAGATATTTCCCAACTAGATGGAAAAAAGCCGAAGTAGTCAGGATCAAGAAAATGGGAAAATGTCCGACTTTTCCACAAAATTTCCGCCCGATAAGAAGCTTATTACCGTTGTCCGTTCCGCTGTTATGGATCTATTCTTCGAGAGCTCCTGTGAGGAGAGTTAAGCTTTAGGACTCTGTACAATTTACCCCAAACATATATAGCTTGAAATCTGGTTTTAATTAAGAAGATGCCAAATTATGATTAGATTTGTCTATAATTTATTTCAGATTTATGTGGTCGATACTACTGATCTATTTTCTGTTATCTCTCAAGTAACAATTTGATTCAGAACAGAACAAAAAAGGCAAATAGAAACAACAATTATATTAGCTATGGTAAAAGAGGAGTTAAATATTCAACAATAATACTCAAAATATCATATACAATAACAACCAAAGCAATACAAAAATAATGAAATTAAATATGTATCTTTAAACAAATATAGGTAAGCAATCGTTGTCCATCACGGCTGGAAGTTGTCCCTCTCGACTGGACGTTATTCCCTTTATCGGAAGAAAATATAATCAACCGGTTAAAATATTCACAACCGATGGAAAATATTCCCCACCGGCGGAGGAAATCACAGACAAAACTAAAAAATGCGCGCCCCCTGAAAACTCTCTACCGGCTGCACTAAGATAGAGTTTATCTTTACTCTAGCAAAGTGCAGATAGATATACATTTACAAATAAGATAAAATAAATGCAAACTTAGCAATTATGAAACAAGATATGTTTAATATCAATAAAATATTAACATTTACATTTTTTTATAAGAGCCGAAAAATTGAAACACGATTTACAACATAAAGATATTTTTACATACAATCTTTTATAATTAAAATCCCCCTAAATCTACACTACTTTACCACCCTCATGCACATTTTAAACCTATGCAGCTAAGAAAAACTTTACCAAATATAAATGAAAATTCTGTAGCTGCAAAATGCAAAGTCGCTTTTGTAACCTATAAAATCCTTTCCTAATATAAGGATTCTAAAACAAAAAACAAAATTAATAAGAAAATTTTTAATGTAAGCCCTAGGACAAAAAAAAAGTAAAATTATAAGATAGGCATATCAGCAAGTTTAAATATATACATATATTCCAAATAAATCCATCCCTAAAAAAATTCCTGGAACAGAAAATCAAACAAAATTAAAAATGTACAAAAAATTTGAAAACATCTTGAAGCCTGTAAGAGAGTGTTAGTGTGCTGAAAAGGAAGCGCTGAAAAAAATTGTTAGTAATAAATCGCCAAGTATTGCCGTTTTGCATGTACCAACTTAGAAATCTACGATATTTTGATAACCCATACTGGGCAACTATTCCCCCTCCTTGTCAACCCATACCCATTCGACAAACGGAAAACACAAAACAAAGTCGGACATGTGGCGTACTTAACAATTACAATAAAAAATAATTCACAATTCCAAATCGAATGACACCAACAGGGGAAAAAGGACAGAAAAAAACAACAAAAAATACGAGTAACGACATAGCTTTTGAAAAAAGTACCTACTTGTTAACGAAAGACTGGGATAATATTTAGGAAATATGAGGAATGACATAGCTTACCTATGTCTTTTGAAAAGTATACCAACTTATTAACGAAAGGCATAGTATTTAGAAAATTTTCGGATTGACATATACCAACTTAGAAATCTACGATATTTTGATAACCCATACTGAGCAACTATTCCCCCTCCTTGTCAACCCATACCCATTCGACAAACGAAAAACACTTAAGCGTACTCGCCCATCTGGGTGACTGCTCGTTGTGGAAGCGAGACTTACGGACACCCTAGGAAACGAGCACTTTCCCACAGTGTGGTAATACGTGTATCCGTGCGGGGAAAAGTCAATCGTAAACAAAAAAGTCGGTACATGTGGCGTACTTAACAATTGCAATGAAAAATAATTCACAAGAAAGAGCAGAAAAAAAAACAGAACAAAAAATACGAGGAACGACATAGCTTTTAAGAAAAGTACCACTTTTAAAAAAAGGGCTGGATAGTATTTAGAAAATATGAGGAACGACATAGCTTACCTATGTCTTTTGAAAAGTACCAACTTATTAACGAAAGGCATAGTATTTAGAAAATTTTCGGATTGACATATACCAACTTAGAAATCTACGATATTTTGATAACCCGACACCAACAGGGAAAAAAGGACAGAAAAAAAAAACAACAAAAAATAGGAGGAACGACATAGCTTTTGAAAAAAGTACCTACTTGTTAACAAAAGACTGGATAGTATTTAGAAAATTTTCGGATTGACATAGCTTACCTATGTCTTTTGAAAAGTATCAACTTATTAACGGAAGGAATAGTATTTAGAAAATATGAGGAATGACATAGCTTACATATGTCTTTTGGAAAAAGTACCAACTTATCAACGAAAAGCATAGTATTTAGAAAATTTTCGGATTGACACCAACTTAGAAATCTACGATATTTTGATAACCCGACACCAACAGGGGAAAAAGAACAGAAAAAACAACAAAAAATACGAGGAACGACATAGCTTTTGAAAAAAGTACCGACTTGTTAACGAAAGACTGGGATAATATTTAGGAAATATGAGGAATGACATAGCTTACCTATGTCTTTTGAAAAGTATACCAACTTATTAATGAAAGACTGGATAGTATTTAGAAAATTTTCGGATTGACATATACCAGCTTAGAAATCTACGATATTTTGATAACCCGTACTGGGCAACTATTCCCCCTCCTTGTCAACCCATACCCATTCGACAAACGGAAAACACTTAAGCGTACTCGCCCATCTGGGTGACTGCTCGTTTTGGAATCGAGACTTACGGACACCCTAGGAAACGAGCACTTTCTCACAGTGTGATACTGCGTGCATCCGTGCGGGAAATAGTCAATCGCAAACAAAAAAGTCGGTACATGTGGCGTACTTAATAATTGCAATAAGAAATAATTCACAATTTCAAACCGAATGACACCAACAGGGGAGAAAGGACAGAAAAGAAAATACGAGGAACGACATAGCTTACCTATGTCTTTTGAAAAGTACCAACTTATTAACGAAAAGCATAGTATTTAGAAAATTTTCGGATTGACACCAACTTAGAAATACGATATTTTGATAACCCGACACCAACAGGGGAATAAGGACAGAAAAAAAACAACAAAAAATACGAGGAACGACATAGCTTTTGAAAAAAGTACCTACTTGTTAACAAAAGACTGGATAGTATTTAGAAAATTTTCGGATTGACATAGCTTACCTATGTATTTTGAAAAGTACCAACTTATTAACGAAAGGCATAGTATTTAGAAAATTTTCGGATTGACATAGCTTACCTATGTCTTTTGAAAAAAGTACCAATTTGTAAAAGAAAGGAAGGATGATACTGAGCGATATGATGTCATTTGATAGAAATTGAGAATAACTGTATACTCACACTCCTATGGAGTAGACCAATACTTTACGAAACCTAAAACAAAGAATAAAACAATTAAAAGAACGATTCTAAATAATTTTACTAAACTAATAATTTAAAAAAATCATGTTTTCTGAAAAACAAAACAAAGGCATGCTAGGGTTATTTTATAAAGAATCATTCTGTATAATAATTTTTTTGCTCGTTATTTCAGCTAAAGAAATCTGAATCTGATTTGAATTAAAATATACGCAGTTTGTAACATTATTATAAGTTCGTATGTTTAAAATCAGCATTAAAAAATTATTTGTGTATACAGGGTGTTCCCAAATTCAGGCGAAAAAATTCAGAAGGTGATTTCCCGTATAAAATTATGATAAGTCTTCCCTAATCCCTCCCCCTTCCAAGATATCACCCTGAATCAAACTGAGCCTTAATTTTTTTCCTCAAATTTAAGTAAAGATCGAAACCACCGGTATCTTCTCAACATTCCTGTTATATTATACGGGAGTGAAATTATATCAACCCTTACTTTATTTAATATCAAATTTTTTTTCGAGATTGAGTTTTGTGAAATAAAAATATTACTTATTTAAAATCTCAATTGTCTTGAAAAACTTTTTTTACTCTCGAAGTATTTTCCTAGATCCAATAGATTCGGAGAGAAAAATAAAATTTCTAAATCTATTGGATCTAGGAAAAAACTTTAAGAGTAAAAAAAAGTTTATCAAAACAACAAAGATTTTAAATAATATTTTTATTCCGCACAAAACTCAATCTAGAATAAAAGATATGATATTAAATAAATGACAAAATTTCAACTTTACTTAAACTCGTGAAAAAAAAATAAAAACTAAATTTCACTCAGCCTCTTTTTAGGGAGTGGAGTGAGGAAATTTTTTCATATGAAAGACCTATTATAATTTTATACGAACAATCCCCACCTGAATTTTTTGCATACATTTAGAAACACCCTGTATGTAGTATAAAATATTATAGAAACTTCTGTTATATATAAGGTGAGTCATGAGGAACTGCACATATTCTTACCTCGTATTGATTCTCCTACGGGGTATGCCAAATATAAAATTTCAACTTGTATTTGGTTTTCGAAAACCTTTATCAAGATTTAAGAAAGTATTCAAATGATAAATTATAAGTTTTCCTTTAGTTATTAAGGTTGGACGGGTGGTACTAGGCAATTCCAAAAGTTTATATTCCAAATTGCATAGTATTGTCAATTTATCGAGTTCTCAGAATATTGTTTCGACAAAAAAATACAGTTTGATTTTTTTTTAATTAAAGAAAATAGAAACATTAAAAAATAATCAGATGTTTAAATTGAGAAAATTTGAGAATAGACAAGAGTATAGCTTATCTGTTTTTTGAAAAAAAGTATCTGTAGTACTCTAGGTTTTTATTTTGAGTAAAAGTATGAGAACTCGATAAAATGCAAGTACTTATGAATTACTAAATACATATTATACAGGGCGATGTTTTAATATTATTCAAAACAGCTTGTTTCTCTTGAAAATTGGTTTTAAAAATCAAGTAAACTAGTTGTATTATTAAAAATATAACACGAATTAAGATTATTAGTTATTAAAAATTGAACATTTGTACAAAAATCAAGATATTTTTCTGAATCTATGTTGCTAAACTTTTATACGAATAAAATAAACTAATTTTTAAAGACCCTAACCCATTTAATATTTCCCATATAGGAGCCCCAATATGAGGTAGAAGTATATGTACAGTTTATCAGAACTAACCTCAAGAACAATTTGTCATAGCTAGAAATAATACTGGCCGGCTTTTTAGAATTTTTAGTATTTTGGTATAAAAAAACATTAAAAGGATGCAAAAATGGATTATAAATAAACAATATATATAAATTCTGTATATCAAGAAACAATGGAAGCATAGACATTTAAATTGTCATTTAATATTTCTTATAGGAGCCCCAATACGAGGTAGAAGTATCTACAGTTTATCATGACTAACCACTTATATAAGAACAATTTGTCATAGCTAGAAATATATAAAGGCCCCCTTTTTAGTATTTTTAATATTTTAATATAAAAAAATAGTAAAAAAAAGCAAAAATGGATCATAAATAAACAATATTTTGTACTAATAGATCAGGTAAGCAAATTTAAAACCTACTAATCATTTATAAAAAAAGTTCGTCTATACAAATGACCAAAAAGTACCCATTTATCAAAAAAAGTTCTAAGCAAATTTAAAATCTAATAAACAATTGTAAAATACTTGGTTTATATATTAAAAATCAATTGTTCATTGTAATAAAATTGTTCGTATATAAATAAAATGAAAACTTACCGTAAATGTATCAGATTGTAATCCAAGTATTCCATAGAGGCACTATTCACTACCCGATACACTAACACATCATGTTACCAAAACGAAATTTCGAACGCACTCCGATGTTTCATATTCGAAAGGCTACTGAATATAAATCGACAAAAATTTAGCGCTAGTCACCCCGTCGTTAAATAAGTAAAGTTGTTTATCATATCTACGGTGAATATTTATATATACCGGCCGTGCTAGAATAAGTGAATATAAATATATGTATATTATTTTGAAAACCTTATTTTTAAGAAAAATAAAAATGTATTCATGTTTTTCAGGAAGTTCGAAGAATTTTCAAGAAAATTTTTAATGTTAATTCATTTTTCGGGATACTTTTTGCGAGCAGTATATTGTGACGACGTATAGGTTGGATTCAATTCGAAATATGCGAAATATCCTAAACGAAAAGCCATCTATGAGATCAACCGAAAATTAATGACGTCAACGACAGGAAAAATTATTTTGTTCTGCAGGTAAATTTAGAAAATAGACTAAAAAAAGTCGTAAACTGAAAATATTCTTAAAACATTTAGGGGAATTGAAAACGTTCCTAAAATTTCTTGAAACATTTTTAGAATGAGTAGTAATCCAAATGCGACATGTTGATAAAACCTAGCAACGAACGAACTGATAGCAACGGGTACAGGGAATAGTTTTTTAGCGACACTTTGATTCTACATGTCGAAATCAACAGTTGAATTCTACTTGTAGAAAACTATAGTACACGGAATCCCAGTCCTTGGTCTTTTCTCCATTGATTTTGATTTTCCACATGGTGCACCACTCTTCTATAGCTTCCGTTGCTGCTTGTAATCTCCTAGTGATGTACTTCGGTTTCACACATCTTGTCGCTATAGCGGTGTCGTCAGCGTACATTATCATGATGGTGTTTTCTGTTGTCGATATGTCTGCCGTGTATATGGTATACAGCAAGGGTGAAAGTATCGTTCCTTGCCGTACCTTCTTCCATTTGTCCTTCTTCCGACCTGACTTGTGCTACTTTCACGTGGAATTTCCTCTCTTTGAGGTAGCTGTAAAGGAGTCTTAAAAGTGGTTTGGTATATTTCTGATTATTCATTCTATATACCAATCCTTCGTGCCTGCTCCTGTGGATTCTTTCTGATTGAAGCCCTGAGTGTTGTATTCTACCAATCTCAGGATTTGTTGTTCGCTACTGTGTTCTTCCCTGAATCCGAACTGCTCCTCTGGTGATGCTGAATCTCTTTCGGAACTTTCTGACAAACTTGGTGAGCTTTCCCATAATTTTGTTGAATGATGTAGTAGGAATTCTTTAATAGTAAATCCTAATAAAACTGTGCTTATGCAACTTTACCATCAGAGTGGAGTCCGCTGATGTACACGCATCTCAGACCACATAATTTTTGGGTACAATTTTAGATTTCTTTTTATCAACATGTCGCATTTGGATAACTACTCATTCTAAAAATGTTTCAAGAAATTTTAGGAACGTTTTCATTTCCCCTAAATGTTTTAAGAATATTTTCAGTTTACGACTTTTTTTAGTCTATTTTCTAAATTTACCTACCGAACAAAAGAATTTTTCCTGTCGTTGACGTCATTAATTTTCGATTGATCACATAGATGGCTTTTCGTTTAGGATATTTCGCATATATTTTGAATTTAATCCAACCTATACGTCGTCATAATATACTGCTCGCAAAAAGTATCCCGAAAAATGAATTAACATCAAAAAATTTTTGGAAAATTCTTCGAACTTCCTGAAAAACATGAATACATTTTTATTTTTCTTAAAAATAAGGTTTTCAAAATAATATACATATATTTATATTCACTTCTAGGACGGCCGGTGTATATAAATATTCACTATAGATATGATAAACAACTTTACTTATTTAACGGCGGGTGACTAACGCTAAATTTTTGTCGATTTATATTCAGTAGCGAGTTGACTTTCGAATATGAAACATCGGCGTGCGTTCGAAATTTCTTTTTGGTAACATTATGTGTTAGTGTATCGGGTAGTGTATATATTCCTAGCTATGACAAATTGTTCTTATATAAGTGGTTAGTCATGATAAACTGTAGATACTTCTACCTCGTATTGGGGCTCCTATAGGAAATATTAAATGACAATTTAAATGTCTATGCTTCCATTGTTTCTTAATATACAGAATTTATATATATTGTTTATTTATAATCCATTTTTGCATCCTTTTAATGTTTTTTTATACCAAAATACTAAAAATTCTAAAAAGCCGGACAGTATTCCTAGCTATGACAAATTGTTCTTGAGGTTAGTTCTGATAAACTGTACATATACTTCTACCTCATATTGGGGCTCCTATATGGGAAATATTAAATGGGTTAGTGTCTTTAAAAATTAGTTTATTTTATTCGTATAAAAGTTTAGCTACATAGGTTCAGAAAAATATCTTGATTTTTGTACAAATGTTCAATTTTTAATAACTAATAATCTTAATTCGTGTTATATTTTTAATAATACCACTATAGTTTACATGATTTTTAAAACCGATTCTCAACAGAAAAAATAAGCTGTTTTGAATAATATTAAGACATCGCCCTGTATAATATGTATTTAGTAATTCATAGGTACTTGCATTTTATCGAATTCTCAGACTTTTACTCAAATTAAAAACCTACAGTACTACAGATACTTTTTTTTGTCGAAACAATATTCTGAGAACTCGATAAATTGACAATACTATGCAATTTGGAATATAAACTTTTGGAATTGCCTAGTACCACCCGTCCAACCTTAATAACTAAAGGAAAACTTATAATTTATTATCTATTTGAATACTTTCTTAAATCTTGATAAAGGTTTACGAAAACCAAATACAAGTTGAAATTTTATATTTGGCATACCTCGTAGGAGATTCAATACGAGGTAGGAATATGTACAGTTCCTCATGACTCACCTTATATATAACAGAAGTTTCTATAATATTTTATACTACATACAGGGTGTTTCTAAATGTATGCAAAAAATTCAGGTGGTGATTGTCCGTATAAAATTATAATAGGTCTTTCATATGAAAAAATTTCCTCACTCCACTCCCTAAAAAGAGGCTGAGTGAAATTTAGTTTTTATTTTTTTTCCCAAGTTTAAGTAAAGTTGAAATTTTGTAATTTATTCAATATCAAATCTTTTATTCTAGATTGAGTTTTGTGCGGAATAAAAATATTATTTAAAATCTTTTTTGTTTTAATAAACTTTTTTTTACCTTTGAAGTTTTTTCCTAGATCCAATAGATTTAGAAATTTTATTTTTTTTCTCCGAATCTATTGGATCTAGAAAAAAACTTCGAGACTAAAAAAAGTTTTTCAAGACAATTGAGATTTTAAATAATATTTTTATTCCGCACAAAACTCAATCTCGAAAAAAAATTTGATATTAAATAAAGTACCTATAAGGGTTGATATAATTTCACTCCCTTATAATGTAACAGGAATGTTGAGAAAATACTGGTGGTTTCCATCTTTACTTAAATTTGAAAAAAGAAATAAAAACTCGGTTTGATTCAGGGTGATATCTTGGAAGGGGGTGGGATTAGGGAAGACTTATCATAATTTTATACGGGAAATCAACTTCTGAATTCTTTCGCCTGAATTTGGGAACACCCTGTATAGATAAATAATTTTTTAATGCTGATTTTAAACATACGAACTTATAATAATGTTACAAACTGCGTATATTTTAATTCAATTCCCAAGATTTCTTTAGCTGAAATAACGAGCAAAAAAATTATTATACAGAATAATTCTTTATTAAATAACCCTAGCATGCCTTTGTTTTGTTTCCTCGCAAATGTTTTGTTTTTCAGAAATTATTAGTTTAGTAAAATTATTTAGAATCGTTCTTTAATAATTGTTTTATTCTTTGTTTTAGGGTTCTTAAAGTATTGGTATACTCCAAAGGAGTGTGAGTATACAATAATTCTCAATTTCTATCAAATGACATCATATCGCTCAGTATCATCCTTCCTTTCTTTTACAAATTGGTACTTTTTTCAAAAGACATAGGTAATCTATGTCGTTCCTCATATTTTCTAAATACCTTCTAGCCCTTTTTTACAAGTGGTACTTTTTTTCAAAAGACATACGTAATCTATGTCGTTCCTCATATTCTCTAAATACTATCCAGCCCTTTTTTTACATGTGGTACTTTTTTCAAAAGACATAGGTAAGCTATGTCATTCCTCATATTTCCTAAATATTATCCCAGTCTTTCGTTAACAAGTAGGTACTTTTTTCAAAAGCTATGTCGTTCCTCGTATTTTTTGTTGTTTTTTTTTTCTGTCTTGTTTCCCCTGTTGGTGTCGGGTTATTAAAATATCGTAGATTTCTAAGTTGGTATTATGTCAATCCGAAAATTTTCTAAATACTATGCAGCCTTTCGTTAATAAGTTGGTACTTTTCAAAAGACATAGGTAAGCTATGTCGTTTCTCATATTTTCTAAATACTATCCAGCCCATTTTTAAAAGTGGTACTTTTTTCAAAAGACATAGGTAAGCTATGTCGTTCCTCGTATTTTTTGTTCTGTTTTTTTCTCTGCCCTTTCTTGTGAATTATTTTCCATTGCAATTGTTAAGTACGCCACATGTACCGACTTTTTTGTTTACGATTGACTTTTCCCCGCACGGATACACGTATTACCACACTGTGGGAAAGTGCTCGTTTCCTAGGGTGTCCGTAAATCTCGCTTCCAAAACGAGCAGTCATCCAGATGGGCGAGTACGCTTAAGTGTTTTCCGTTTGTCGAATGGGTATGGGTTGACAAGGAGGGGGAATAGTTGCCCAGTATGGGTTATCAAAATATCGTAGATTTCTAAGTTGGTACATGCAAAATGGCAACACTTGGCAATTTATTACTAACAATTTTTTTCAGCGCTTCCTTTTCAGCACACTAACACTCTCTTACAGGCTTCAAGATGTCATCAAATGTTTTGTACATTTTTTAATTTTGTTTGATTTCCTGTTCCAGGAATTTTTTTAGGGATGGATTTATTTGGAATATATGCATATGTATATTTAAACTTGCTGATAGGCCTATCTTATAATTTTACTTTTTTTGTCCATTAAAACATTAAAAATTTTCTTATTAATTTTGTTTTAGAATTCGTATTAGGAAAGGATTTTTTAGGTTGCAAAAGCGACTTTGCATTTTGCAGCTACAGAATTTTCATTAATATTTGGTAAAGTTTTCTTTCCATGATTTTTTCTTCGCTGCATGGGTTTGAAATGTGCATGGGGGTGGTAAAGTAGTGGTGATTTAGGGGTATTAATATTTTAATTAAAAAATATTGTATGTAAAAATATCTTTTTTATGTTGTACCTAATTCGTGTTTAATTTTTCGGCTCTTATAAAAAAATGTAAATGTTAGTATTTTATTGATATTAAACATATCTTTTTTATAATTGCTAAGTTTGCATTTATTTCATCTTGTTTGTAAATGTATATATCTGCACTTTGCTAGAGTAAAGATAAACTCTGGCATAGTGCAGCCGGTAGAGAACATCCAGTTTTCAGGGGGGGCGCATTTTCTAGTTTTGTCTGTGATTTCCTCCGCCGGTGGGGAATATTTTTCATCGGTTGTGAATATTTTAACCGGTTGATCATATTTTCTTCCGATAAAGAGAATAACGTCCAGTCGAGAGGAACAACTTCCAGCCGTGATGGTCAACGATTGCTTACCTATATTTGTTTATAGATACATATTTAATTTCATAAGTTTTGTATTGCTTTGGTTGTTATTGTATATTATATTTTGTGTATTATTGTTAAATATTTAACTCCGGACTTTTACCATAGCTAATATAATTGCTGTTTCTATTTGCCTTGTTAGAGAATACTGTTCTGAATTGAACTGTTACTTGAGAGATAACAGAACAGAGATCAGTAGTATCGAGCACATATATCTGTAATCAATTATAGACAAATCTAATAATAATTATTAATATGTTAGTTCTCTCCGAATTCCAGAACAAAATCTTTTCATCTTCTTATTTTACTTTTACCATTGTCTAAAAAAGAGATAGTCTATCAAGATATGGATTAATAATTAACAGTTTTTCGTAATTTTGGACTAAACGTATAGATAGCGTATTGAGAAAGGTGGACTAAACGTTTTTGATGGCGCTGAATCAAATGTTTCACTTAGAATTAGGAAAGATGTCTGTTTATTTTGAGTGATTATGTTATGTAACTGATGACACTTGGGTATTTGATAATTGGTAAGAAATAAAGGTTATAAATTATTTTCAATGTCTCATAGTTTAAGTAATTCCTACATTGGTAGAGTCACCCACAGATCACCTACCTGAGTCACCGGCCCACATGTTTTGCTTTTTGTTGTATATGTATGCTTCAGTTTATGTTCTCATCCAAGAATAAGTCTAAATACTTCATATATACTATCCACCTTATTTATAATTTCATTTCCTATTTTTATCTTCATATTTACTGAATTAATATTTTTCTGCATAAAGAGCATATCGGTGGTTTATTTCAATTTAATTTGCAGTTTATTCTTTATCGACCATCTCTGGTATTTTTCCAAATCATTGTTCACTTCTACTTCCAGTTGTCTTAAATCTGTACTTGTATGTAGACCAGCTGAAGTAAAATTTTGCGTGAAATTGTGCTTTCTCTAGACTTCTCACTTCTCAGGCGGTATTCTTTAAGAAAAGAAGACACAGGCCTGAACAAAACATCGAAATAGACGGAGAAGAAGTCTCTAGGACGGATAAAGCAAAGTATCTAGGAGTGATACTAGACAAAGGATACTGACATTCAACGATCACATAAACTCAGTGGTAGCTAAAACCTAACAGGCTAGGGAGATGCTAAGAAGCGGAGTACTCGGCAGAAGAAGCAAACTGGATTTGAAGACAAAACTAAGATTCATAAAAAGTATCATAATACCAATATTAACATATGCATCAGTTGCGCGGGGACATACCAGAGAAATAAACAGGAAAATATTACAGGCACAACAAAACATCTCGATCAGGCAGGCTCTGGACGCTCCCTGGTACGTGAGAAACGAAGATATTTACAACGATTTAAAACCGCGGAAGGTACTAGAGATAATGGACGCAAGAGCCAAAAAGCTATTTGAAGAGCTTAGATCTCATCCGAACACAGAGCTGAGAGACCTAACGAGTTACACGGCAGAAGATTACAGAAGACATAAAAGACCTAGGAAACAATTATCCCCACCAAAAAACACAAAAACCATGCACGTGGGTGCGTGTGCGCACGTTAAGGCGGGCACATACGCACTCGCTGGCATACCACAAAAACAAAAAAAACGCGAGTGTAGGGGTGAGCCGGGGGTTTCCTTAAAAAGGCAAACACTGCTTATCCACATACGCACCAAAAAAATTTGAAAAACCAAAACAGGGGTGGACAAGAAAGAACACAGTGAAGTGGAACCCCTCCCGCACTTCTGTTAAAGGAAGCTCGAGGATTCCTGAGGGGTCAGCTCTAAAAGAAGGCGAAGGACCATTCAGGCTAAGGTCTGTTTCACCAGGGCGGATGATACGGATTTTTAAATGAGGCAGCGAGAGCACACACACAATCCGAATCGACACAACACAATTAAGAGGACAAGGGAACACCAGAGCTACCCCTTAAAAAGAGGAGACATCCCTGGCGCATCCTATTGTAGAAAGGTCCTGTCGGAATGACAGGGGTGGTGGAAGGTTCTACTTAGCATCAACCCGCGGGCCTAAAAATCCGGGGGTGGATGCTTTCTGGGACGGGCTTACTCACTCAGTGAAGATAAGAACCAACACGAATTACATCTTGTTTTACTTCGTATAGTTTATTATAGTTTTGTAATATACTTTATTCATAAATAAATAAAATTATTACTACAAAGTTACCCAAGTTACATATCAAATGGACCATAATGCCTGGAAAGTGGAAAAAATAAAACAATAATCGTCCAGTTAATATTTCTATTTAATATAAAAATTACGCGATAAATAAATAATTTTTTTTACGTATTTTAAAGACAAAAAGGGATAACAATAAATATTAGAGCTTAACAACAATACAATAATTAAGAAATAAATTGAGTTAATGTTTTTTTAAATCTTAACATGTGGTATAAGATAATTACATATTTTCAATTAGGTAAGTAAATTATCATTTTTCATTATTTTCACTAAAATACATTTTAGAGGTACAGAACATACACAAGGCATTCTAGATTGATTGGTACATGAATGAGAACATCATTAGATTTTTAAATTATGTCAAATCAAGATTAAAGCAAGAAGTTATAATAAGTTTAAATTAATTAACAGGAAACTGTAATTAAGTAAATAACTACAAAAACCGAGATGGTTTTTTGTCAATATAGAATTTTAGTTTGTGGTTAGATGTGGGAATTCTTAGCATTTCCTTTACTGAGGTTAATGTATTGATGTGGTTTCAGCGTTGTCTCCAGTCCAGGATTATGCTAACATAGCTTCTGGACGGAAGACATCTACCTTGTACTGATGAGGTGCAAATACGCCGAAACCGGTCTGCAAGTTATGTTGTCCCTTCTAATTGCAAACCAGAATGGTTGGTTAAATCTTGTAGATCATACCGACTTAGAAGTGTAATTCAAAGAAGTAGTTGTTGCAATCTCTTAACTGTCATGTTATGAAATCGCTACAACTTGTCGCATAAAATTAGAACCGGTTCTATTTTGGTGCAACTCGATTGCATTGATCAGTTGCATGGTACGAACACCTAAACTGCATGCAATTTTGTAGCCGCGATCGAGTTGCAAAGACGAAATTGCATCGTCAGAACCGGGCTTTACTAAAATATGACAATTTTTACAGGAAACTGTAATTAAGTAAATATTGCTTTATTTAAAGTAAAAAATAGTAGTGAAATAGTGTTTTGTCGTAACACTTATATTACGTTATGCTGTACGTTGTCTATTGCTCGTATTTGTCATTTCACTTGCTTGGCCAAATAAAACCTCAGCCATACTTACTTAATTACTTTATTTAATATAAAAAGCTATATGTACAAAAGCTTGAAACCAGGGTTGGGCTGATTGAAATCACGATTAAAATCATGATTTAAATCACTTGATTTTTAAAATTAAAATCATGATTTAAATCAATTTTTTTCTTTTTTATTCAGAACCAGATAACAACATAATATAAGTTTTCTCAAAAATCAAAAGAAGTATCTGCTTTTAGCAAAAACAACAAAAAAGAAGTACATAATTCCAAATTCTTAAACTAAACGTAACACCTAAATTTTATTACTGTATATTTTCAGTCTATTCATTTTCGTTATACAATTTAAACAAAAACACGAGTTTTCCTCCTTATTCTATGCTTTTTGTATTATAATTTTTAGACTTATACATTAAAATAATTAACAATAATTTCAAAGAATCAAAATGTTCAAATTTTATATTCAAATTTAAAAAATCAAATAAATCGTGATTTTTAAAAAAAAATCTAAGGTTTTTGAAACTATGAAAATAGTGACCTTTACTCTTCGAGATTCTGATGTTAACTTTTCACATTCAAAATTATTTTATATACACAAACAAATATACAGATTGCGAAAGTCCCTTTCGTACGCTGCGACTTATACAAGTACGACAAGGAAAATATGAGCAAAACTACGTGAAAGAGAGAGAAGACTTGTTAGCCCAACGATCATTCGTCCCCTCTACCAAAACAGTTGGGCGTGTATTCAGTCCCCTCCTATTTATTTTAACTGTTGTGTTACCAAATGTACTTATCTGTAAAAATTATTCCTAATTTTTGTCTATCGTTGATTTAAAATTTTCAACGGCATTTCAAGCGGCAACAATGTTAAATACCAATAATTGTTAAATCGAAAGCAGTGTACGGATTTTATTTATTGCAGATTGTAATTTGTCCAAATTTTTTCTTGAACTCCATTATTTTATTCTTATTTGTGTTGATCTCACTTATTTTTCAAAAGTCAATATTACCAATCTCGATTTTCTCCCACTAAATACACCGTTATCCGCTGTTAAAAGTCAAATGCAAAATAAGTTATTTATTACTTAGAAAGTACCAAACTTTCTAAACTGGCAACGCTGCAGCAGAGACTGACTCCCCACTCTGCGAGTACGTTCACTCTGGTTCAGTAGTTTCCCAACATGGAAGTAGTGAGGTTGTAAAATAAATAAAAAAATACACTCGTTATTACGTAACCTGTACATCTTAAAATTCATTTTTGTCAACTTGATCGTTTCTGACCAAGCTGACAATTAATTTCTAACTACAATAGGATATTATTTTAGTCATTGTAACTTGAAAATAAAACATTTATTCTTGAGATGAAAATAATAAAGTAATTGGGTATAAAAAAACTAAAGATCGATTCCTTTAATAAATTGAATTGAAAAAATAAAATAAGTAGGTACTTATTCTAAACATAAAATATGAACTTCTTGAAAAAATTAAACTAAAAATCCGTTCTAAAGGTAAACATAATTTTAATGAATTAAGTGCTCAAATAAACCACCTTGCTGTGCTAGGCAATAACCAAATCTGTCATAAAGATTTATTCATATCTCTAAGATTATTTGGCGTAATGCAGGCAAAAACGTGCTGTATTTTCACCCTCAATTCATTTAAATTATTAGCTCTTTCAAATTCATGTTGATAAATGCTACTTTTTAAAAATCCCCAAAGAAAAAAATCATTTGGAGCTAGTTCAGGTGATCTTGGAGGCCATTTAATTGTACCATTAGTACTAATAATTCTGTCGGGGAATGTAAACCTTAAAAATTCCATTACTATCCTTGAATTATGGACTGGACAACCATCTTGTTGAAACCAAATTCTGTTGAGATCAACATCGGGTATAAGGAGAACTGCAGGAATTACATGATTTTGTAATAACTCTAAATATTTGGCGGAATTTAAGTTCCCCTCAATAAAGAAAGGACCTATAATGTGGTCACCCAAAATACCCGTCCAAACATTTAGCTTCTGCGGATACTGTGTTCGGATTGGAATGATTAGATGTTTATTTTCCCGAGACCAATATCTTGTGACGGATGGATTGTGTTTTTGATGTAATAAAAAGGTTGACTCATCCGTAAATAAATTATTTTTTAAAAAGTTCTCGTTAGCATTTTGACGTTCCATCATTTCTTCACAGAAATCCATTCGTCTGATATTGTCCTCGGGAAAAATTTCCTGCGTTGTCTGAACCTTGTAACAATGGTACCCGTTCCGTTTTAAAATATTCTGTACAGTTCTCTTATCCATGTTGACCTCTTCAGCAATTTGTCTTGGAGAACATGGTTGTCCTGTTTCAACCGCTCAACAAACATTCAATTCTCTAGTTTGCCTTTCGTCGTTTATCGTACGATCGATTGGATCTTCCGGCGCTTGGCATTTTCTACAGTATGAAACAAATCCATATTTCTCGAAATTATTAATTATGTTCAAAATTGTTGTTCGTGAAGGAATTGGGCGATTTTCAAATGCCACAATAAACAAATTGACTATTGCATCAGCCGAATGACCTCCAAATACTTTTCAAATACAACGGCGTGCGCTAACCAAGGTATGTAGCGAAAAGATCACATACATTTAAATGTGAGTTCTCTCTGTAAAGGACACTGTTGCCGGATGAAGGTGTTTAATTTTACCTAATAGTGTATCAGCTCGAAAAAAAGTTGACGATAACGTGACAAAAATATCATTTTTACAAATTAATCTGAGCTTCTGGCAACAGCGGTTGAACTAGTGGGGCGATGAATACACGCCCAACTGTTTTGGTAGAGGGGACAGATCGCTGGGCTAACAAGTCTTCTCTCTCTTTCACGTAGTTTTGCTCATATTTTCCTTGTCGTACTTGTATAAGTCGCAGCGTACGAAAGAGACTTTCGCAATCTGCATATCGGAGTGGCGGCAGCTGCACTTTAGCTCGAATCATCAATATTTAAGCCAGAGGCGTAACAAATAGTGACCCCTTTTACACTGTATTGAAGTACAGAAAACAAAGCATACTTTGGAAAACAAAAAATAATTAAATATAATACACTGAAGTTAAAAAAAAAACGCAAAAATATACTTAATACAAATTAATAATAAATTCAAAAATAATAAAATGAAACGTGATAGGGAGAAGGTGGTGTTGTTTTCAAACAAATAGCTTTTAATAATAACAAAGATTATAAAATAAATATAGGATATTTCACCAAAGATTACAAAAAAATATATTTCACTCGAAGGCGGTCCGATTTTTGTTGTTACAAACATACGCCGCTCTTATAAATAATATATTTACGGCTAATTTTCAAAATAAATAAATTGACAGTTTTGATTTAACATTTTCGTAATTTTGAGCTAGGTACTTATTGATGGTTTAGCAGTAATTTATACAGAGTATCTCAAATTAAATGAAATATACCTTTGGCTTTGGCCACTAGAATAATAGGGCCACAAAAAACTCAAATTTTTATCTTCAAATTAGACACAGCGTATTTTTCGCATTTTTGGATTTATAAGGTTAAAATAGCCAAAGCATATGCAGCTGCGGGATATATTTATCATTAAATTTTACAAATGTTTCAATATACTGAGTTTGGTTAATATGAAGTAGGTATTGTGCTTCTTATCTTTCAATATAAACTTGAGAGCAAAATATATATGGACTCTGGTATAGAGACTTCGTAATACTTGAAAGGAAATTGATTGCATGGGATGATCAAGACAATTTTGAAAATTAGTGCATAAGGATGAACTGATCCAATTCCTCTTTGGTTAGCAACTTATTCCATACCCACCTCTCAACGACTTTGGGACAACCATAATACGATATTTCTGGTTTTCCCACCTTGATGGAACAACCCATCTCACAGCATAGCACACAGGCATTTTAAAACCAAAATTATAATATTATTAATGTTACTTTTGGAAGACAGGAGTTACTCCCATACCGTTTCCCGAAAGACTACTGAACTGAAATATACAAATTTCCCGGAAATTTCTCAGTTACCTACATCTCTTACCCTTAGTTTCTTCTCTATATTTTTTTTATCATTGTTTAATAGCTATTTGTGTATCAAGAGCGGAAAGTACTAC
Organism: Lochmaea crataegi; assembly: GCA_947563755.1. NCBI lineage: Eukaryota > Metazoa > Arthropoda > Insecta > Coleoptera > Chrysomelidae > Lochmaea > Lochmaea crataegi. Next base: position 1,411,895 of record OX387423.1, on the reverse strand, counting down.
TTTGGCAGTCGAGACAGAAAGTTGCCGCGCGACGCGTCAGCGGAGCGCGGTAATCTGTCGAGACTATCAAAGGACTTTCTGCTCGAAATACACACCAGATTTTTTCTACGATCACACCAAAATTTTTTATTAAAAACGTGTTACTTTCATTACAATATTGGAAGTTTATTTGACATATTAAGCCTACCATTTGAAGACAAAAGATTAATTGTGTATGTTGTGTTGCCTACTTATAGTAAAATATCACTTGTATCTGAGTATTTGAAAAATCAGTATCACTTGTATCCATTTTTCTGGTTTTTTTTAAGTACTTACCGACTTATAGTAAAATTTTAATACAATTACACAGCACAGAACTATCTCAAAAAATATTTCAGTGACAATGCACTAGGTTCTTTCTTTGACATAGACATACTTGATTCTTATAATCCGTAATTTATTTGCAAGTATGTTGTGTTGCCTACCTATTGCCATTGTTTGTACTTAGCAGTTTCCAGATTGCAGTTTCATGTACGTAGGCAACACTTATTACATTAATGTCAGATATTTTTCAGATTTCCCTATTTCTCATTAAATTATTAAGGAAAATACTGTTGGATGCTTTAACATATTAGAAAATCAACTAAAATATTTATTTATTCTACAGTTTATATTAAAATAACTACTAGCTCTCTTTTATCTATAAATAAAATTAGGCGTGCGCCAAAGTTACTTTCTGCTTAAAAGCACCAATAATGTCAAATTATGACAGCTCGCGGAAAACATCAACTTTGCGGTTAGATTTGAGTGTGCAAAAGCCAACTTTGGGTAGTGATCGTAGGAAAAATATTATACTTAAAACCAAGACTACATTCACGTTCGTGGGAAAGTGATTAACTCGTAAGATTTATGATGTCTTGTCACCAGACAGTAACTAGCGGTTTAGATGCTTTATGCGATAAATACAGTATGCGCCAAAATATACAATACTGGGTGTCCATCTTTATTTTCCCTCATTTTAACTGCCCATATTACTTCTAAACGGTTTGAGATAGAAACATGCGATTTTCACTAAAATCTTTCATTTTAGCACAAAAGTTTTGTTTAAAAAAGTTGAGTTTTTTATATTCGTTTTGCCTACGTCACAACAAAAATCATTTTAAAAGTTAATTGCTCAGTCACACGTTAACCGATTTTAAAAAATTTTGCACTGAAGAATAGGTAAAGGTCGGTTCTTTCAAACTACAAAAAAATATACTGGGTGTTCCATTAACAAATGTCAACAAAAAAATTGTCAAACATCCGCCATTTTTGTTGTGACGTAGGCAAACCGAATAAAAGAAACTTAACTTTTTTAAACAAAACTTGTGCAAAAATGGAACATTTTAGTGAAAACCGCATGTTTCTATCTCAGACCGTTTAGAAGTTATGGGCAGTTAAAATGAGGGAAAATAAAGATGGACATCCAGTATATTATGGGGCATACCGTACGTACAAGTGAAATATTTTAAATTTATTTTGTAATATTTGGTACTCACATCATAATACACAAATACGGAAAGATAATTGCAAAAATAAACTAAAAAAGAAAATCTGCTCTGACAGCTGTTGACCGATCTACACTGCCGAGCATAAAATTAGAGTCACCCAGTAATTTGAAGATATTGTAGAAATTTTAATTTTTTTCGGATTTTTTCAGTTGTAACATAGTTAACTAACGGATTGATTGATTAACACGTTCACTGCCACACGTAATCGGCTGGATTTAGCCAGAAACCAATCCAATTTTTATTTAATGCATTGTTATTTTGGTGATAAAATGCCTTAAAGTCAATTACTAATGTGGGTTTTTGGTATTTTTTTTCAAATTTCACGATATTTTTTTGTGACTCTTTTAAGAGCCGGCGGCACTGCTGCCCAGATATTGACTCTGTGCCGACTGGCTCTTATAAGAGTGTGAAAATAATTTATTGTTTTTGTGGTTTTTATGTATATTTCATTACTATAAATAAATGAAAAGGAAAATATTAAACATTTATTAAACGTACCTATAACAAAATAAAAAAATCCCACAAAACAAACAAACAAAACGATAAAACTACAGTAGAAAAAAAAGGAACTAAGTTGCTATACAAAATATTGCAAACATAAAGGTAAACCAAAATATAACAATGACAAAATTAAAAACTTTACAAAAAAAAATAAGTTTGTACTCTGCAGTGTAAAGAAAGAAACTAAAATCCTACATAACATATTGCATAAATTACAAAAGAGAAAATAAAAAAATATAATTATTTTTATTACAGATACATATATTTTTGAACGCAAACAATTATTTGTGAATGATGTCACTGCATTCCAAACAGAAGCCTGGAGCACCTGGGCACGTAGAACATTCAAAACTCGTTTGGGTACGCTTTCCGTTCTGAGCACAAGATTGGCATCTTTTTCTGGATGCCTGTTTTTTACCTTCGCCCAAATTTCGCTTCACTAATTTGTGACCTTGGGTGACTGCTGTGGGAATAGTTTCAGTGGTTCGTGTCATTAAACTTTTGACTACACTTATTCTGAAATCATACAACGTCATTCTTGATCCAGAATATTTATTAAATAAATGATATGCGTTTACCAGCATCACTTCTATAAAATGGATAAATAACTTTTTCGGCCAACGAATTGTTTTCCTTTCTGCTGAATAGTATGATAGCATTTGATCTTGTCTATCAACTCCAGACATATATTTATTATACTGAATTATAGGTAGTGGTTTGTTTACTTTTTCTTTTCTCCTGGTTTCTGTTTCCATCATATTATTTTCGAACTCCGTGGATACGTAGGTCACGTCCCTTTTATCGCGCCATTTTCCTATCATTATTCCTTCTGCATATCTGGAAATTGTATTTCCCTTGACCAGTTTTGCGTTTTTGACGTCTAAGGGAACGTTTTTTCTGTCAAGTCTTAGTGTTCCAGTACAATGGGTTCCTTGATCCAAGAGAGACTTTGCTAGATCAAAACTATTATAATAGTTGTCCATATAGATGTGATGTCCAACGTTTAATTTATTTTCCATCAAATGCAAGACAACTTTTTGAGCATGCCCTCGGCCTCCTATTTCATCAAGCATACCAGTATATACTGCAATTTTTTGTATAAGACCTATTGGAGTCGTCATCATGTAAAGTTTAATCCCATATTTGTGTTTTTTATTTTTAATGTATTGGCGGAATGACAAACGCCCTCTCCATAGAACCATCGACTCGTCCAGGGAAAGTTGTTTGCAAGGATAATAAATTTCAGCCATTCTTTGATTGAAAAAATTAATGACAGGTTTAATTTTATACAACCTGTCCTCTGGTTTCGGTTCTCCAGGACTGGGATTTTTTGCAAAATGCAGTGAACGCAATATTACTAGAAAGCGATTGCGACTTATATTATTTGCTATTGCTTGGCAATGAAAAAAGGGATCCTTTTTCCAGTAATCTTGAAAACGCCTTAATTTTACATTCCCCATTATGCAGGAAAACCCCTAAAAACACTAATAGCTCTTCTAAGGTTAAGTTTTTCCAATCACATATACGCGAATTTTCTTTGGTGGTACGTGATAAGAAAATATCTTCTGCATTTGCGTTTGTTTCCGCAACAACTGCTTGAAGAAAATTATCAGTCATAATATGACGAAAATAATCTATAGGCGAGTTTCTATTTGGAGGAATAAGCAATCTCTCTGTTTTTAAAAACGGTAAACTTTTCATATCGGTTGGATCTACTTTCCAGTCTAAAATAACTTTTTTATTCTGTGCATTACCGGTCGGAACTTCTATAGGATTTTCTTCGTCACTATTTGGAGGCAAATCGTTCACTCCCTGAGTGGTCACGTCGTGATTCACTTCCTCGCAATCACTCGAATCACTTTCATGCTCTTCCACGTAATCACTCAAATCGCCCCCATCCGCGCCCCCACCGACATAATCAAAATCATCATAATCACTATCTTCCAATATTTGCATTAATTCACTATCTGTATAGTATTTTTTAACACCTAGTCTTGGTTTTTTAGGATTAGAAGGTCCCAGCACCGCATTATCGTCCGCCATTTTTAAACACGTACTATAATCAAACTAAAAACAAAAATGCGAAACCGCCGTCAAAAACTCGTAATTTAATCCTAGTCGTGAGTGCCGACACAACCTACACAACCAACGTCTTATACCGACTGAAATATTCCACATATCAATAGCGTACAACAGCGACTCTTATGAGAGTCGGCGGCACTGGCAAGTACGTGCCGTTGGCTCTTATGAGAGCCACCGGCAGTGAACGAGTTAAAAACAGTTTTTGTAGTTCAAAGTTTATTGAAAGTAATAAAAATGAATAATTTTAATTTGATGTGCTAAGTAAATAAAATCCAAGAATAACCATGAACGGTAAAACATGGTCTTCTAGAACCTCTTTCAGGTACCTATGCGCAGTCAACGTCCCATTCTCGATAAAGACCAACTCTGTGCGAGCGTCAAAAGATATGCCTCCCCATGCCATAACTGATCCTCCACCATATGGAAGTCGCTCAGCAATACAAGCTTGAACATATTATCTCTCGCCTGGTCGTCGCCACATTCTTACATGTCTATTTGAGCCTGTGAGACAGAATCGCGATTGATCAGAAAACAATACGCGACTCCAATCCAAGCCAAGTGTTCTCGTGCAAAATTCAACCTAGCAATCCGGTGTGCACGAGAAAGCGGAGGTCCAGAAGTTCTAGTTCGAGAAGATAAACCAGCAGCGTGAAGTCGACTCCTAACTGTCCTCTCACTTATTTTACATTTCTCACTTCTTGCAGATGATTTCGAAGGACAACTGCCGTAACCGTTTCTCGAAGCACTAGAAACCAGAAAGCGGTCATCTTTAGCTGTTGTAGTCCTAAACCAGTGAGCATACCAGTCTCTTCGTACCGTTGCCATACTCGTTGCACACTCGAGAGGCTTACACCAACATTTCTGGAAGTTTCGCGCTGACCTCGACCATCTTCTAAATCCGCCACAATTCGTGCCACAACAACAGGATTTAAGCTCATTGGCAATACACTGACAATGACAACACTAAACAAACAATTTGCAATAAAACCATAGGAACAAAAAATATGCTGATAATGGTTTTTAGGAATTCGGGCGAGGGGCCGTTTTTTGTTCGACCGCTTTTCGAAATTACAACAACAACTTTTTTTATTCAAGAGATCCGTTAGTAAACTTGTTACAACCGAGAAAAATCCGAAAAAAATAAAAATTTCTACAATATCTTCAAATTACTGGGTGACCCCAATTTTATGCTCGGCGGTGTATTTCAAAATAACTCATAATGTTTCCCTTTCCGGTCTCTTACGGTGTTTAAGGTATTTATTTTGAGCCATTTGACATAGACCATCGCTGTTAATGACTTTCATGTCACTACTTTTTAAAACGCGGTTCACTTCCTCAATATAATTTGAAAACACAATGTTTATAATTATATTAAGTAAGTGATCCTGCCTGTCCCCTACGTGTTCGTCACACAAAAGAAAAGTATAGTTTTTCTTTTTCAGCTCACTTAATATAATGCCTTTGACTCCATATTTGTGTATTATGCTGGAAATAATTTCCAGTATACTAGAAGTTACTTGTTTGAAAACAACAGTGAACATTTCCTCGGGATGTACTAGGTGGTGTCCCTCATATTTTCTTCTCAGCAGATGTTCCGGAAAATCTTCTGAGGAACGCAATAATTCCTCACAAGAATTGCACGGAAAGTTGCGGATAAATTCTTTTATGACCGCCCCAGCGACGTGGTCTGTCGCAAAGTCCAAGCAAAACGCCTCTGGGACATTGCTTAATAAAATTTCCCCCTCAACCTCCAGATACTGTAACTGGTCTTGTTCTTCAACAAACGTTCTCAGTGGCTCCGTGGATACGTCTTGCTCGCAATTTGCATCTACGCTGTGCAATGATGAGAAACTACTGGACAAGAAGGAATCAAAGGAGTTAATAAAGGACGAGCAATTGAAATTCCCCGTTGCATGGCTTCGTATTTGAGAGAACCAATTTTCCAAGGGATCCTGATTAAACCGCCTTGGAAAAAAGTTATCCATAGTTATAAGTAGATTTTCTCTCAAATAAATAAAGCCGTGCAGCGTGAAAATCCAATTCCTCATGGTATGGGCTTGGACAGGACGTTCAGTGACAAAGGACATAGAGGATAAGGTGGAGATTGCAGTTAGCCAAAAGCGTTCATGATCAGTACTTCTCATCACAGCACCTAGCAAGGGCTTGTAAGGAGGAGGATGCCGCACTTGGCCATTGACACTATCAAACAGTTTGTCGAAAAACAAGAGAAGATCAACAGTATCCTGAGCTTGTGGAGTTATGTAATTGGGCGACAACGGCTTCATGTCGTATTCAACCACATTGCGTACCCTACCGTACATGGCACAACCAAGTGTATTGCTGAAAACCTGGGAAGCAAGACTAACTTTCATTTTTTTTATTTGATCAGGCAACACATGCTCGTCGGTCAACTTTGTGCATTGCTTATAAGGTCCTTGCCTTTGATCGATCTCATAGAACCGCACTATATGTGACCAACGTGCCACTTTCTTGCTACCATTCATCTCGTATTGGAGATCCTTGCTTAAAAGCTCGTTCCTGATTTCCTTCAATAAATGAGGGGGATCGTAAATGTGAACAATCTCTCGAGCAGAATCTCCAATGCTGTAAATTAGCGGCCCAGCAGGATTGGGTCCTACTAATTGATTCACGGCAGCTTGATTAGTGGCACTTTGATCACAAACAGTGGCGATTACAATGATACCGATCGTTTGCAATTCCTCTACGATTGTTTTAATGCAATGTACCAAGTCGACCGTCGGTGTGGTATCCTCACAAAATCCAAAATAGATAGGTTGCTTCCAAGGTTTTTGAATACCCATTGCCATGAATACTAGGGCATGGTCAGCAAACTGTAACCTTCGCCTCCCAAAGCCCAAGTCCACAAACCCATCGACAGAATGAGTTTTTAGATTATATTTCAAATGAGGTTGAAGAGAAATTTCATCAAACATTAAAACGCAATACCTGTCATCGCTCGTCAGCTTACTCATCTGGATCTTTAAGTGTTTTATTATTTTCTCATTGATTAGAGACGGAACTTTATTAATGATTCGATTCAAAGAACTCCGGGACGGTAAGCTGAAGAACTTGGACAGGAAACGATATGCATGTGCGCTTTGCTTGTACAATGAGAGTGCAAACAATTTGTCCTCTCGACTGAACCTACGCCTCTTGAGCTTCGTACGGAAATTTTGCAAATTTGATGCAAAAAAATTGAGGGGTACCTCCGAATACTTATCCAAGATGTTCAGTAACTCCTCCCTCTCCGTTATTAATTGCACAAAATATTTTAAATCATGCTGGTCGAATTTTTTTTCTTTCGCATTCCTTATGAAAGCCATTATTTTGTAAAAGTCCCCTCTGGTCTCTGATCCGGCTTCTACAAATAAAAGAACTAGTAAAAAGTAAACAGATATTGGAAATTTTTTTTAAATAATACAGGTGTCCTCGATAGGTAAAAAATATTCCTTTTATTTCAAAGATCCCACGTCAAAAAAAATTTTTTTTTTCAAAGGGGTTAGGTTGGACATGAATAAAAAAACCTAACATACAGGGTGATTGATTAGTGTGATAAAGCTCAGAAGATCTGTTATACAGAGTGAAAGATGGACAATAGGCGTATGAGTTGAGTGCTAATTACTGGTAGAATGAGGAAATAGAGAAGCTGTGGAGGGAGTGTAGGAAAGAACGAAGACGGATGCTGAGAGGAAGAGGAAGGGTAGAGGGAAAGAGAAGAAGAAGGACTGGAGCGTAGGGTGGAGAAGGAAAAAAGTGGGAACTGGGAACAATCCATGGAGAAAGGCGTATGAGATAGCGGTGAAAAGGTTGGGTAGAAATAGGAAGGAGGTGCTAGAGGAAGATTGCGAGGAGGAGATTATAGGGAAATTGTTTACAGGGGGAGAAGAAGGAGTGGGTGCAGGATTCGGGAAGTCCAGGATACTAGGGGGTAGGGAAAATGAGGGGGATAAGGCCGGTAGAGAAGTGGGGAGTAGAGGAAAGGGGGGGGGGAAACCTTAAAGTAAGGAAAGCCCCAGGGATAGATGGCCTGAGAGGTGATATAATGAAGAGGCTGTTGGATGACAATGGGGAGTACTTCTGGGAACTATTCAACAGAGTGCTGAGGGAGGAAGAGTTCTCGGAAGGATGAAAGGTAGCCAGGGTGATACTGTTAATGAAGGCGGGTAGAGACGGGAAGCGGGCGGGGGTCTACAGGCCCATCAGCCTGCTGCAGGGTATGGGTAAATAGATAGAGGGGATAATAAAGGATAGGATTGAGGAGGAAGTTGATAGGAATGGGGGTTTTAGGGTAAACCAGCAGGGGTTTGCGAAGGGGAAATCATGTATCTCGGCGCTGGGCAGGGTAATGGGCTTGGTGGAAAGGGCTAGGTAGGGCAGCTGGAGGAACAATTGGCCCTACTCTTATTTTTCGACGTCGGTAACGCGTTCAACAATGTCAACAAACGTGCGGTGTTGAGCGCGTTGCTGAGGCTTGGAGTGGGGCAGTGCGGTGTTGAGCGCGTTGCTGAGGCTTGGAGTGGGGCAGGGGTTGGTTAACCTGGTAGAGGACTACCTGAAGGGGCGTGTGATAGTAGACTCTAGAGGGAGGAGGTACGGAGGCTGGAGTGCCCCAGGGCTCGGTTCTTAGACCGACGCTCTGGAAGTGTGTGTTTGATGAGGTTTGTGGGATAGTATATGAAGGGGGATGTAAGATTATGGTGTATGCGGACGATGTGTGTCTGGTATGTACGGCAAAGGGAGAGGCGGAGAGAATGTGTAGAAAGATTGTGGAGAAGATAGAGCGGTGCGGACTGGAAGTAGCGGAAAATAAGACGGTGGGATTGCTAATGAAGGGACGGAGCAAGACAAGGGAAGTGTGGGTGATGGTGAAGGGAAGGAGAATTCGTATGGAGGAGTCTGTGAAATACCTAGGGGTGTGGTTGGATAGCCAATTATCCTTCAAACACACACATGTTAAAGCGGCAGAGAAGGGGAAACTGAGGGCAGCATGGCTGGGGGAGATTGATGTGTAATGTGAAAGGGTAGGACGGTAGAGCAGCGTATGCTGTACGGTTCGGAGGTGTGGGGTGAAAGAGCGGGGGTGAATGCGAGGATTAGACCACTCCTGCGGGTGCAGAGAGGGATACTGCTGAGAGTGGGGCAGGGGTACAGGACAGTGGGTGGACTGGCAGCAGCGGTGCTGGCTTGGACGTAATGGCTAGAGCCAAGAATAAACGCTGGAGGGGGTATCAATCACCCTGTATGTTACCCTCCTCGACAAGTATACAAAAACCGGTGGCGGTATTATCGGTAGTCTTTGTGGCGAAATCAAACGATTTTTTTATGATTATATTTTGCAATATCACCCTTTCTGATTGAATATTATAAGATTCTGTGTAATTTTAAAAAAGAAGTCACGTAAATTGCCTATTCAACAATTTTTGTGACCCATAATTCAGTAATTTTGGCGCCCCTGGATAGTTGCGTCCCAGGCGTTTCCCTGTCATGGGGCCGGCTCTGGTCAGTGCGAATTTTAAAAAAAACACACTGACTGTACCTGAAAACATTAATTTTTTCAACTGATCTCATTCAATGAAAATGAAGAGAAAAAACCTTTTTAATTAGCTTAAACACACAAAACATTAACATATTTGTTACTCGAAACTGTATAGGTACCTTTGAAAAATGATTGGATCTTTTTCCGGAGGAGTCTTTTTTTAGAATTTATTGAGAGGGGTGCTTCCTTCGAAGATTGAGCCTCCGTCGACGATTCTTCCATGATCTCAGTATCTGTAGGCAATTAATCATTTATTAATTAATATACTATTTATAAATTTTTATTTTATATTACCCTCCATAATTTCCACGTGGGGCCTAACATATGATAATGGATTAATGCACTCTAACATTTCTTCCTTACATTCAGTGCTTGTAGATGGCATAGCTATAACATGAAAACTAGATGTTTATTTTTTTCCTTGGGTACCTACATTTTATGACTAGATACAATTCAACTTACTATAAATTTCTGTTAACTTCAGTTCATAGGTTTTAATTGGTGTTTTAACCTTTCCTATTGGTGAATGTTTTGCTTCTGTTGGGGACTTTTCCATCATATCTATAGAAACATTATAAGTAAATTATTTTTTTTACTGCTGACAATAAATAGGTACCTTTAATTATTTTAGGAGTTGTGACCTGTGTGGGCTTCTCTGCTTTAGTGGGGAACAAAAAATTGTCAATAACTTCCCCCTTTGGTGTATAATCTGGAATATAATGACATTTAATAATATTCAACAAATGTATGTTAAAAAAATAGCAAACCAGGCAAAAACAGGGACGGTAAAGCTAACTTTTTAAATAATTTTCCTTCGCCTCTATCAACTTTTAAGAAGGATTGCCGGGCAAAGTGATGTGGACACAATCTCCACTGTTTCCGCCTCGTCAAATCCAAAGATTTGTTCCCACTTCTTTCAAACCAAATTAATCGCTGACCTTCGTGATTTGGAAGTACAAAGCTACATAAAGGAATAACTACTTTAGTAATGTGTCACTTTTTAGAAGAATCTGACACCTACATCTCCAACAGATGCAGGTTGAATGATCAAGGCATATGGACGCAGGGCTTTGCGACGACATAGTGATTGTCACCAATCGAAAATTCCCAGAGGTAGTTATGAATGTCCTACAAGAAGCACTACAAATTGCGGAGAGATGGTGCCTTAAAGAGGACCTTTCGGTTGATCCAAAAAAAACTAGTTGGTTAACTAGAGTGGAGAAAAAAATTAAAACCAATAATAATAAAGAAAATGTCTTTATTACTTTACTTTTACTACTGTAACTACACAAATATATATCGATGTCTGCCATTAAAAAGGTTCACAACCTAATAAGTTTTTAGCATACCATATTTACAAACACCAGATCCAAGTATCCTTGTGGTTTTCCTAGAAAATATTCACCCAATATATACATATGTAGTACATAGCATACATTACATTCATCCAGAAAAAAAATATTGATCACAAGGGATACAAACATGAATCCTATAGAATTCATGCCTTATCTACTCAACCAAGCATTATGAAATTTTGTACAAACATTGTCAGTGGTACAGAAAATGACATAGGGTGCTTTTTATCCAGAAACATAATACTGATTGCTTGGAATAGAAAAATTAGTTTTATATAATAGTGGTCCGGCATATCAACTCGGCCTCTCGACATTATTTATATTTTTTTGTGAGATATCCTAATAAAGTATTTCATTCAAATTATTCAATTTTTGATGAACCTTAACACGAGATCTTTATGAAAACATTCGGGTGTTGCAGTTATAGTTGCTGTTATGTTCATAACTGTCATAGCTCATCAGAGTAAAATTTAAAAATTCCTGCATGAGGGAGCATAGCTTTTAATTTGTCTAAAAACCATATTACTCTCTATTTCAATGAAAACTATCAACCCCACATAATTCTGATGGCGTCACTTTTATGAAAAAATGGAAAAACATGTCAAAAAAAACATATAAAGGGGGAGGTCTTTTTGTTCATATGTAGATGTTATAACTTTAACCACTCCCAATTTTTTAAATGGAACACCCTATACATTAGGAAGGAATGCATAAGGGTTAACCCTGTAAAAATTGCGCTCATTCCCTTCACTAGAAAAGGGAACCTTAAGAACTAAAACTGCCAAGCCTCTACAACGTGCAGCTGTGTCTTAGCCAGGAGGTCAAGTATCTGGGCATAAATCTGGATGCAAAACTAACCTGGAATTCACACTTACATAACAACACCAATAAAGGGAAAATGGCCCTAATGGCTGCCAAACGGGAGATAGGAAACACCGAGGGAAACACATGGGGACTAAATCCATGGATCATTCACTGGAGGTTCACAACTGAGATGGGACGCATGGTTACCTATGGAGCCTTAGTTTGGTGGCCAAAAACAGATCAGAGAAAAGCCGAACTGGATCTATCAAAACTTCAGAGGCTTGCCTGTCTGTGCATAATGGGTGTGATGAGAAGCATCCCAACTGTGGTAATGGAAGCCTTCTCAATCTTCCACCTCTTGCTCTACATGTTAAGGCGGAAGCGAGAATGGGTGCAGACAGGCTGGAATGCAATGAGAATTGGCACGAAGCAACCAACACCCATAGTCATTTCAGAATCACAGATGTTATCACAAACTCGTTTCTTGAAATGAGAAGTAATAATATGCTGGCCACAATTAACGACAACCAACCATACCATATCCAGCTAAACTGGGATGCGAAGGAAACATGCAGTCAGGAAGGAACGATGGTGTGGTAAACAGATGGATCTAAAACTAACATAGGAACTCAGAGTCCATGGTGGCGGACCCAGGTGCAATGTCCACGCATCGTTGGGGAAGTTTGCATCTGTGTTCCAAGCAGAAATCTACGCTATTTACATGTGTTTGCAAATGGACATCGATAGAGGTATAGAGGACAAAATATCCTCATACTCTCAGATAGTCAGGCAGCACTGAAATCTTTAGCAAGTCCTCAGATCAGAGTAACTCTAAAGTGGGTCCAGGGACACAATGGTATTGTAGGCAATGAAAAGGCAGACACCCTAGCAAAGCTAGGATCTGAAACTGCATTCACTGGTCCTTTACAAGTTGTCACTTTTTTTCAAAAGAATGGGTAAGCTATGTCTTAGTTTTCAATTTTTTCTATCCTCGTAACGTTTGTCTGCGAATTTTGAATATGAAATATGAAAGACTATTAATATATTAGGTATAAATCTATAAGTCTATATTAGACTGTTGCCGGCTCAGACGAATGTCGCAGATGTAATACTTAATTGAAATAACTGTTTCAAGTATAAATCTATAAATCATATATGAACTGTTGGAACTAGGAGCCAGCTTCTAGTCGATCAATAAAATATGTTTTATTATCTAAAAATGAAACTTACCGAGTGCACCACATATTACACTCCTTCACAATGCACTTAGACATTGTCTTTTTCAAAAAGAATAAATTATAACTAATCAACACAGCTACATTAAACAGAATACAACCAAAATACAACACACGTGCGTCAACAACTAAACAAAAACAAAAAGTTTGAATATAGTTTGAAAAATGGTTGGAAGTTGGAACGGAGCTAAAATAAGGTTATGAGTGATGAGCGATATTTCACGAACAGTTACTTTTTCACTTATACAAACAAATTACAGTCAGTCACAGTTCCTTATAGCAAATCTAAAGCGTGAAGTGTATTGAATGAATGAATCGAACATAATATAATCTCCTTGACCTTCATCGCTCTCATTCGTCGAAAATTCCGTAACAAAATCGAATTTCGTTAATAAATATACTTCCTATTCTTTTCACCATAAACGAGGAGCAGCAAAAGATATTCTAATATTTGGTATTCACTATATATTATTATGATATGGTGACTGGTGATTCGGATATCTATTGCTGTGAACAGGAACAATATTATATATTGATAATGCTTTTCGGCGACATTAATATTGATACCGCCAAAATAAAAGATTTCTAATATTGTCTATACTTTTTTTTGGATAGTGAGCGTTGCTGTTGGTAACATAATAGGCATGATGACTGATTTTGAAAAACTGCTCCACGATGTTTTTACGCATATACTTTATCTACAATACATGCTATTTCTGTAAGAAAACACGTTTTTAAAGGAGAAATTTACCTTTTAAAAACACATTTTAAATTCCACGCCAAAACGCTAGAATAGTAATGGCGTCTCTCTATGACATCATCAATTCGTAAATACCACAGATCTGTGTTCAAGGTCCTTAAATATACTTTAGGGACCTTGATCTGTGTCATATATATATATATATATATACATAGCTAATGGAATACTTTATTATATATTTTGTATACTATCCAGTCAGTCTATAAACTAACCATATAAACACTTCAACATAATATCTTTTATTTTTATTTTGTAGTATTACAAACAATAGAAGAAAATGACAATGGACCTACTACCTACCCAAAAACGTGATAAATCAATACAAGTATATATAAGCTACAAATTTAGAAGTAAAGCTGTCCAGACAGAATTTAAATTAGTAAACCAGTCAACATCACCTATGAAACCTGATTGCTGTTCAGTATCAACATCTCCTTTTACAATAAAAAGTTGTGGTTCTACTAAACCAGACACATCAAGCCTATTAAAGTTTTCAAAAAGACTAGTAGAACAATCCGACACTGATACTTCATATTCACCATCTGTATCTCAAAGAGAAACATCACCTACAAAATCTCTTCAAATGAAATCCACTTCAGACTGCAGTGAATTAAGTGAAGAAACAAAAAAAGAAGAGGCATTTAAGATTCTGAAGTACACATTAATTAAAATCATGAAGAACCCACGTTCTTATTTAGGTCTTCCTAAATGCTGTACATATTTATTAGACATAATTGAAGAACAGACAAGAATTCCTACTAACCATATACTGCTTTGTTTGAAAAAAATTGGATTAAATAGTACATTTAGAGAGCTTGCCGATGATTTTTCTATCAGTACAACGTAAGCAAGCAAAATGTTTTTTAAAAATATACCAGTGTTAGCCAGCGTTATGAAGCCATTTCTTGTAACTCTGGATAAATATTTAACAAAACGTACGTTGCCAATGGCTTTCAGACATAAATTTCACAACACAAGTTGCATAATAGACTGTCTAGAAATTGAGGTGCAAAAGCCTTCTAAAAGTGTTAATCAAGCAGTATCATGGTCAGAATACAAAAAATGCAACACCATTAGTACACCAAATGGTTTGGTAAATTATATTTCACCAGGCTATGGAGGTAGAATCACCGATACATGTTTAGACGAATCATGTGACTTCATTAAGTGCTTACAGCCTGGTATGTGTGTGATGGCGGACAGAGGGTTCAAACATGTACAACAATACTTATTTACTGCTGGTGTACATCTTGTACGACCCCCAAGTGTTGCCAAATTATCAAAACATGAAGTGAAGGAAACAAAGCAGATAGCTAGTTTAAGGATACATGTTGAGAGAGTAATTAGATGTTTGAGAGAATTTAACATGTTGAAGCCCCATGCATGTTTAAATACAAATTTTGTAAAAGTACTTGATGATATTATTGTAATTGCATGTGCTTTAATAAATTTACAAGATTCTCTAATTAAATAAAACTACAAAATTACCATTTGTGCATTTTATTTACATAATAGTATATGCAATGATCATGTAATGATGGTTATTAAGAATTAACTGGGATACAAAACGAGCCAGAAGGCGAGTTTATTTTGGTTATTGCGAGTATATTAATAACCATTACATGATAGTTGCATACACTATTTTTTCTATGAACAAGAAATTTTATTTGAATTCAACATTTCTTTCTTTTAATTTTTTATACAAACAATAAGAAATAAAATATGAATGAAAAATAAATTCTTCAACTTAATTTTTATTCTTACAAAATAACCACTATAATAACTATAAACTTAATTTAACTATTAACAATAATCATAAGCGAATTCATATGTAACATTAAACAAGATAAATTATAAAATACATTTTAAACATTTCTTTTAAAAAGTGGAAGGTATCTACCTTTTTGACTAACGCAAAAGATTAAAACTGTCATAAAACACGAATCTCTGAGAAACTGTCAAAAATTCTACAAAAAATATTGGGTCTGCCTACTTGGTTATTTAAAAATCTAGATTTTCTATTGGTCAATTTTTCAGTTTCATAATGATAATTGGCATTTAATTAACAACTTACAGTATTATAGGAGTAGACAAAATTACAATATACTTCTATGCAACACTGGGTACACATTTTCTCTCCACAAACCCACTACAAGCTTAAGGAAATCAGACATGTATGTTTCATCAAATGATACACTCATAATTTTTACTTTTCTATTCGTAGTGTAATCACTATCTGCCACACAAAAGTATCCCTTTTTCAATCTGGTCAAATACATTTGGACCTGCATCTGTGTATTGAACTTTGCAGTAGGTTTGCCATTGTTAATATAATGCTGATATGTCTTTGCACTTGTGGGGCATTTGATCTCAATAATCACATCGCCACAGATTCCATCTGGTGATCCAAGCTATCATAGGGTACTCTTTGGACAGCATGAGACCACATTTTTTATTTTTTTTTCCAAGTATATCGCTGACAGTTTTTCTCACTTCATCTTCTAAAACTCTACCACGTTTCATTGCTGATGTGTCTGGTATACTCCCTCCCATTATTAATGCCATAAGAGTACCATCATACTTTTTACACTGACTAAATTCAAAAGCTCGGGATGCTGTTATTCTGCCATAACGCAGTTCAAACCAAAGACTGTTTTGGTGCTGTTGTCTGGTCTCTACTTCTACTTCAGCAATAGCTTTGTTAGATATCACCACTTTTTCTAAGAATATCTCACAGGACTTCTCCTTATACTTGAGTACAAGTTGATGCATAGATAAACTATGAGTACTATTAAGAATACAGTCGGGTTGGTATTTTAATAATTCACAATTATTTAGTTTTCGTTTTTTTCCTATATCTAAAAACTTTTCAAGAACTATAGGATTTGATGGCAAGCTAGGTTTCCCTTTTGACAAGTCCTTCGCTGTCATGCCCTTCAGGCTAGTTCCAACACAGGACAGTTTTGATTTTTTCCAGTAGCATGCTACAGCTGTACAGGATGGTTCTTCACTCCTACGGTGGATCCACAAGAGAAATGCTATGGAGTGCTTGCAGCCCCCACTAGAAGCGACACAATCGTGACATTGCATAGATTCAACAACTTCTTCTTCCTCATCCACTACTAATGTGACAGCATACAATTTTGCATGTATTTCATGCTCTGGGCAAATTTTGCCCTTCACTATGCACATTTTTCCATCACGGTTGAGCTGTACGTAGCTCCCAACGTCATCACCATATGATGGTCGCGAGGATCTGAAATAAAAAAAAATGATATTAGTTTTAGTGATATTTTCATAACATAACCTATAAGTACTAAATTTTGATATACAATATGTTTACACTTAATCTTATGATGTGAGTTCTAGATTATGTCATAACTACTAATATAATATGCAAAATACTTACATGGAAGTTTTAACATTTCGAAATTCAGCTGAACAAAAGTCATTGTTAGATGAAAAAAATGCTCCCAGCATGAACAAATCAATTCTTGGCAAATTTGAGCTATTTGCCTTGATGAAACCTTGTTCCATAACTAATGTTTCTTTGACGTTTTTTTGGTAATAAAAAACGGAGATTATTAATAGTTTATAACGAGAAAATATCACATGAACCAATCAAAGCCAGCACTCAAATCATAGGTAACATAAATAAGAAATGAAAACTGCTTACAATTTGAAGTTGTTATTTGCAAACACAACACGAGGCGACGAGGATGGGATATGGAAACGCAGCCTCTGAACATCCACAATAAACAAGAATATCTCTCGACCATTTCAAGTGACTATCAACAGAATCACATGATAACGCAATTATTTTTGTATTTCTACCCTTTCATGAATGGCTTGAAGATTCTTGGGTTATATTATTTTCGCACTCAGCAGATTTTACACCAGTATGCACAACAGAGCTCGCGAAAATAATATAACCCAAGAATCTTCAAGCCATTCATGAAAGGGTAGAAATACAAAAATAATTGCGTTATCATGTGATTCTGTTGATAGTCACTTGAAATGGTCAAGAGATATTCTTGTTTATTGTGGATGTTCTTCAGAGGCTGCTTTTCCATATCCCATCCTCGTCGCCAATCTGTTGTGTTTGCAACATGGGGTGCTCACTCTCGATGTTTGACAGTTCTTTATTTGTAGTTACTCCTCACGTCGCAATTGTCGTGAGCGTCGTTACTAGCCAAAGAATAGCTCGGACGAGACCACGGAAAAGAAGATTTGAGCAGTAAACTGTGCATATTACCATTACCACCATTTTACATTCGTGAATTTACGGTTACGGTTGTGGTTTTTAATTTTACAGTTTCTTATATTTTTTATCAAAATGGTTTTTATGTGTTCTATTCCTGGTTGCAATAATACAAAATTGTTACATTGTTTACCAAAAGATCCAGAGGTAAGCAGTCCATAATTAACTAATTACCATTTTATACATATTATGATTTATAGAATAGACGACAATGGTGCCTTGCTGTAGGAAGACAAGATCTTCTTGATATAAGCACCAAACAAAGGCATGCATATAGGGTTTGTGATCTACATTTCTCTGAAGATATGAAATTTATTAGCCATAAGAATAGAACCAATTTAAAATTTCATGCTGTACCATCCTTATATATGCCAAGTAAGTATATGTAAATATATGTCTATACTAAAAACTAAAATATATAAAATACACTTCTACAGATTGAAGTATATACATTACAATTTCAGCAGAAAATCAAGATAATTGCATCGACGAGAAGCTAGCTCCCAGCTCCAAACGAGTAAAATTGATCTGGCAACACCGCTCGACCGCTCAGCCGCTGAGAGTCGAACGTATTTACGAGGGGCATACGTTATCGAACCTATTGTTTGATATTTTGCATATGAATTAATAACTTTTCTCTGCTTTATTCAAAGGGAAAATTACGAACAAAAGTAACTAGAGCTAGGGAATACAGAAAAAACTAATTTCAGGCAATTAATGACGTATTGTTAATTTGTCCTACCATACTAGAGTGACTCCAAAAAATGAAAATGATTTGGGTTACAAGGTACATATATCGATGTCCGTTGAAAAAAAAAATAGAAATAGATTGATAAATCAATAGTCTTTAGCATGTCGTCTTCAAAAATCACTGACAAACGTTCCAAGGGTGAGAAAAAAAATAAAAATCAATTTTCTTGAAAAAACTTTTTTACTTTATTTTCTCTCCTGTATCTACATATATCGATGTCCGTTGAAAAAAAAAATAGAAATAGATTGATAAATCAATAGTCTTTAGCATGTCGTCTTCAAAAATCACTGACAAACGTTCCAAGGGTGAGAAAAAAAAATAAAAATCAGTTTTCTTGAAAAAAAAATTTTACTTTATTTTCTCTCCTGTATTTACATATATCGATGTCCGTTGAAAAAAAAATAGAAATAGATTGATAAATCAATAGTCTTTAGCATGTCGTCTTCAAAAATCACTGACAAACGTTCCAAGGGTGAGGAAAAAAATAAAAATCAGTTTTCTTGAAAAAAAATTTTTACTTTATTTTCTCTCCTGTATCTACATATATCGATGTCCGTTGAAAAAAAAAATAGAAATAGATTGATAAATCAATAGTCTTTAGCATGCCATATTCAAAAATCACTGACAAACGTTCCAAGGGTGAGCAAAAAAATAAAAATCAGTTTTCTTGAAAAAAAATTTTTACTTTATTTTCTCTCCTGTATCTACATATATCGATGTCCGTTGAAAAAAAAAATAGAAATAGATTGATAAATCGATAGTCTTTAGCACGTCGTCTTCAAAAATCACTGACAAACGTTCCAAGGGTGAGAAAAAAAATAAAAATCAGTTTTCTTGAAAAAAAAATTTTACTTTATTTTCTCTCCTGTATCTACATATATCGATGTCCGTTGAAAAAAAAAAACAGAAATAGATTGATAACTCAATAGTCTTTAGCATGTCGTCTTCAAAAATCACTGACAAACGTTCCAAGGGTGAGAAAAAAAATAAAAATCAGTTTTCTTGAAAAAAAATTTTTACTTTATTTTCTCTCCTGTATCTACATATATCGATGTCCGTTGAAAAAAAAAATAGAAATAGATTGATAAATCGATAGTCTTTAGCACGTCGTCTTCAAAAATCACTGACAAACGTTCCAAGGGTGAGAAAAAAATAAAAATCAGTTTTCTTGAAAAAAAATTTTTACTTTATTTTCTCTCCTGTATCTACATATATCGATGTCCGTTGAAAAAAAAAATAGAAATAGATTGATAAATCAATAGTCTTTAGCATGCCATATTCAAAAATCACTGACAAACGTTCCAAGGGTGAGCAAAAAAATAAAAATCAGTTTTCTTGAAAAAAAATTTTTACTTTATTTTCTCTCCTGTATCTACATATATCGATGTCCGTTGAAAAAAAAAATAGAAATAGATTGATAAATCGATAGTCTTTAGCACGTCGTCTTCAAAAATCACTGACAAACGTTCCAAGGGTGAGAAAAAAAATAAAAATCAGTTTTCTTGAAAAAAAAATTTTACTTTATTTTCTCTCCTGTATCTACATATATCGATGTCCGTTGAAAAAAAAAACAGAAATAGATTGATAACTCAATAGTCTTT
The DNA here is from genome assembly GCA_947563755.1 of Lochmaea crataegi. NCBI lineage: Eukaryota > Metazoa > Arthropoda > Insecta > Coleoptera > Chrysomelidae > Lochmaea > Lochmaea crataegi. The sequence goes on along the minus strand of OX387423.1, from coordinate 1,391,459 downwards.
AGCATGTCGTCTTCAAAAATCACTGACAAACGTTCCAAGGGTGAGAAAAAAAATAAAAATCAATTTTCTTGAAAAAAAATTTTTACTTTATTTTCTCTCCTGTATCTACATATATCGATGTCCGTTGAAAAAAAAAATAGGAATAGATTGATAAATCAATAGTCTTTAGCATGTCATATTCAAAAATCACTGACAAACGTTCCAAGGGTGAGAAAAAAAATAAAAATCAATTTTCTTGAAAAAAAATGTTTACTTTATTTTCTCTCCTGTATCTACATATATCGATGTCCGTTGAAAAAAAAAAATAGAAATAGATTGATAAAACGATAGTCTTTAGCATGTCATATTCAAAAATCACTGACAAACGTTCCAAGGGTGAGAAAAAAAATAAAAATCAATTTTCTTGAAAAAACTTTTTTACTTTATTTTCTCTCCTGTATCTACATATATCGATGTCCGTTGAAAAAAAAAATAGAAATAGATTGATAAATCAATAGTCTTTAGCATGTCATATTCAAAAATCACTGACAAACGTTCCAAGGGTGAGAAAAAAAATAAAAATCAATTTTCTTGAAAAAAATTTTTTACTTTATTTTCTCTCCTGTATCTACATATATCGATGTCCGTTGAAAAAAAAAATAGAAATAGATTGATAAAACGATAGTCTTTAGCATGTCATATTCAAAAATCACTGACAAACGTTCCAAGGGTGAGAAAAAAAATAAAAATCAATTTTCTTGAAAAAACTTTTTTACTTTATTTTCTCTCCTGTATCTACATATATCGATGTCCGTTGAAAAAAAAAATAGAAATAGATTGATAAATCAATAGTCTTTAGCATGTCATATTCAAAAATCACTGACAAACGTTCCAAGGGTGAGAAAAAAAATAAAAATCAGTTTTCTTGAAAAAAAATTTTACTTTATATCAATTTTTAGATATGCCTGATAATTGTCCACATAAACCACACATTAGCCGGACACATACAAACTGAACAATTTCTAATAACCTATTAATTGTGGAATATGTGGCATGTGCGGAGAGGGTTGTCTCTGATATGTATAAGGGTATCTATTCTCTTTGAGAAGGCGGAGTCAAAAGTGTAGAGGGCTGGTCAGACTATATTTAATATGTAGGCAAAGATTACAAAAAATCTTTGATGTAGGTAATAATATAACCTCTTTAAATTAAACTAACTGTTTATAATTAATTTCACTATTATAAATGATATTTTAAAGTTTTCATTGGTTCTTTCAATAAATGGTGAAATTAATTATAAACAGTTAGGATAATTTATAAAAGTAATATGAGTAGATTCCACAAAGTAGGGGCCCAAACAGTAAATTCTAATAATGTAACCATTGTATAAAGATACAATGATGTAACTTTGAATTAGGGATGGCGATCTGAAATCGAAGAATTGATTCCTCGGACCAAATAAATCGATTTTTAAATCGGTATGTTGTACTGAATCGATATTTCACCCTTGAAAATCTACATACGATTTTTTCTGGTTTGGTTTTGGAAACTAGGTATAAGCTATATTATCTATTTTCTTAACTTTTTTATGTAACAAATACATTTAGAAAATAAATGTCTTCTTTTATATCTGATCTGATACTTTGATATGGTAATAAAAATAATTGTTATTATCGAATTCCCTGAACTAAAAAATCACTGATTTCACTGATAAGAGATCCCAGAGATTGTTTATTATGGTATATTTCTTGTATTTCATAAAATGGATTTATATTTACATTGTAAATACAAACTTGAAAAAAATTGATTTTTTAGAAATCGATCTTTTAGACCTCGATTTTTTTATGAATCGATTCATCAGGTTACGATTCGAATCGATTTAAAAATCGATCTTTTTTGGAAAGAATCGCCATCCCTACTTTGAATTAAGACTTCTATGCCACATACTAATCTGACATGGGCGTTTTGTACTCTTTGAAGGTAGTTTTTATAGTTTTGTGATAAAACTGGTCCATAAATATTGTTACCATAACCACTGTTAGTATTGCCTTTTTTCATTGATTAAAAAAAATTTATTCGATGCTTTTCTATTTTCATGGCATCACCTGTTCAATTCATATCAGCCAATCAGGACTAGGATTCGGAAAAATCTCCTTAGGTAAATGGCACATGTAGGTAAATCCGTTGCGGTCTCACACCACCGGTACCCAGAGCGGGGGTCGTTGTTTTTCCCTTCCGCACACTACAAGGAGTAACAGAGCCGCCTTTCGGCGCCACAGTACCGATAAACAAAAAAATATCAGACGTCTGTGCGGGGAGCGGAGGGTTTGTTTTGTTTTTTCCATGCACTCTTCCACAAGTACATTCCTTTTGCCATGGGCGGCGTTAGAAGTAGGGGTAATGAGAAGGAATCGTTTAAAATAAACATCCCTTCCGTGTCAGAAGGTTATTCTGTGACCAAACTGTTACCGAGATTTGAGTTTTTACTGTTTTTAGATTGCCTACAATCTTTTTATTTTTCAATTTTAATTTAATATCTACACGTGCATTCGAAATGTAAAAGTCTTTATTTCAATGAAAACATGATGTGTCTTTAAAGATCGTCTCGTCGTAATTATTTTCAAGGAGTACCATCAGTACCTATCGATTTATCAATCTATTTCTATTTTTTTTTTCAACGGACATCGATATATGTAGATACAGGAGAGAAAATAAAGTAAACATTTTTTTTCAAGAAAATTGATTTTTATTTTTTTTTCTCACCCTTGGAACGTTTGTCAGTGATTTTTGAAGACGACATGCTAAAGACTATTGATTTATCAATCTATTTCTATTTTTTTTTCAACGGACATCGATATATGTAGATACAGGAGAGAAAATAAAGTAAAAATTTTTTTTCAAGAAAACTGATTTTTTTTTTGCTCACCCTTGGAACGTTTGTCAGTGATTTTTGAAGACGACATGCTAAAGACTATTGATTTATCAATCTATTTCTATTTTTTTTTTCAACGGACATCGATATATGTAGATACAGGAGAGAAAATAAAGTAAAAATTTTTTTTCAAGAAAACTGATTTTTTTTTTGCTCACCCTTGGAACGTTTGTCAGTGATTTTTGAAGACGACATGCTAAAGACTATTGATTTATCAATCTATTTCTATTTTTTTTTTCAACGGACATCGATATATGTAGATACAGGAGAGAAAATAAAGTAAACATTTTTTTTCAAGAAAATTGATTTTTATTTTTTTTCTCACCCTTGGAACGTTTGTCAGTGATTTTTGAAGACGACATGCTAAAGACTGTTGATTTATCAATCTATTTCTATTTTTTTTTTCAACGGACATCGATATATGTAGATACAGGAGAGAAAATAAAGTAAACATTTTTTTTCAAGAAAATTGATTTTTATTTTTTTTCTCACCCTTGGAACGTTTGTCAGTGATTTTTGAAGACGACATGCTAACGACTGTTGATTTATCAATCTATTTCTATTTTTTTTTTCAACGGACATCGATATATGTAGATACAGGAGAGAAAATAAAGTAAAAATTTTTTTTCAAGAAAATTGATTTTTATTTTTTTTCTCACCCTTGGAACGTTTGTCAGTGATTTTTGAAGACGACATGCTAAAGACTATTGATTTATCAATCTATTTCTATTTTTTTTTTCAACGGACATCGATATATGTAGATACAGGAGAGAAAATAAAGTAAACATTTTTTTTTCAAGAAAATTGATTTTTATTTTTTTTCTCACCCTTGGAACGTTTGTCAGTGATTTTTGAAGACGACATGCTAAAGACTATTGATTTATCAATCTATTTCTATTTTTTTTTTCAACGGACATCGATATATGTAGATACAGGAGAGAAAATAAAGTAAAAATTTTCTTTCAAGAAAACTGATTTTTTTTTTGCTCACCCTTGGAACGTTTGTCAGTGATTTTTGAAGACGACATGCTAAAGACTATTGATTTATCAATCTATTTCTATTTTTTTTTTCAACGGACATCGATATATGTAGATACAGGAGAGAAAATAAAGTAAACATTTTTTTTCAAGAAAATTGATTTTTATTTTTTTTCTCACCCTTGGAACGTTTGTCAGTGATTTTTGAAGACGACATGCTAAAGACTGTTGATTTATCAATCTATTTCTATTTTTTTTTTCAACGGACATCGATATATGTAGATACAGGAGAGAAAATAAAGTAAACATTTTTTTTCAAGAAAATTGATTTTTATTTTTTTTCTCACCCTTGGAACGTTTGTCAGTGATTTTTGAAGACGACATGCTAACGACTGTTGATTTATCAATCTATTTCTATTTTTTTTTTCAACGGACATCGATATATGTAGATACAGGAGAGAAAATAAAGTAAAAATTTTTTTTCAAGAAAATTGATTTTTATTTTTTTTCTCACCCTTGGAACGTTTGTCAGTGATTTTTGAAGACGACATGCTAAAGACTATTGATTTATCAATCTATTTCTATTTTTTTTTTCAACGGACATCGATATATGTAGATACAGGAGAGAAAATAAAGTAAAATTTTTTTTTCAAGAAAATTGATTTTTATTTTTTTTCTCACCCTTGGAACGTTTGTCAGTGATTTTTGAAGACGACATGCTAAAGACTATTGATTTATCAATCTATTTCTATTTTTTTTTTCAACGGACATCGATATATGTAGATACAGGAGAGAAAATAAAGTAAACATTTTTTTTCAAGAAAATTGATTTTTATTTTTTTTCTCACCCTTGGAACGTTTGTCAGTGATTTTTGAAGACGACATGCTAAAGACTATTGATTTATCAATCTATTTCTATTTTTTTTTTCAACGGACATCGATATATGTAGATACAGGAGAGAAAATAAAGTAAACATTTTTTTTTCAAGAAAATTGATTTTTATTTTTTTTCTCACCCTTGGAACGTTTGTCAGTGATTTTTGAAGACGACATGCTAAAGACTATTGATTTATCAATCTATTTCTATTTTTTTTTTCAACGGACATCGATATATGTAGATACAGGAGAGAAAATAAAGTAAAAATTTTCTTTCAAGAAAACTGATTTTTTTTTTGCTCACCCTTGGAACGTTTGTCAGTGATTTTTGAAGACGACATGCTAAAGACTATTGATTTATCAATCTATTTCTATTTTTTTTTTCAACGGACATCGATATATGTAGATACAGGAGAGAAAATAAAGTAAACATTTTTTTTTCAAGAAAATTGATTTTTATTTTTTTTCTCACCCTTGGAACGTTTGTCAGTGATTTTTGAAGACGACATGCTAAAGACTATTGATTTATCAATCTATTTCTATTTTTTTTTTCAACGGACATCGATATATGTAGATACAGGAGAGAAAATAAAGTAAAAATTTTTTTTCAAGAAAACTGATTTTTATTTTTTTTCTCACCCTTGGAACGTTTGTCAGTGATTTTTGAAGACGACATGCTAAAGACTATTGATTTATCAATCTATTTCTATTTTTTTTCTCAACGGACATCGATATATGTAGATACAGGAGAGAAAATAAAGTAAACATTTTTTTTCAAGAAAATTGATTTTTATTTTTTTTCTCACCCTTGGAACGTTTGTCAGTGATTTTTGAAGACGACATGCTAAAGACTATTGATTTATCAATCTATTTCTATTTTTTTTTTCAACGGACATCGATATATGTAGATACAGGAGAGAAAATAAAGTAAAAATTTTTTTTCAAGAAAACTGATTTTTATTTTTTTTCTCACCCTTGGAACGTTTGTCAGTGATTTTTGAAGACGACATGCTAAAGACTATTGATTTATCAATCTATTTCTATTTTTTTTCTCAACGGACATCGATATATGTAGATACAGGAGAGAAAATAAAGTAAACATTTTTTTTCAAGAAAATTGATTTTTATTTTTTTTCTCACCCTTGGAACGTTTGTCAGTGATTTTTGAAGACGACATGCTAAAGACTATTGATTTATCAATCTATTTCTATTTTTTTTTTCAACGGACATCGATATATGTAGATACAGGAGAGAAAATAAAGTAAAAATTTTTTTTCAAGAAAACTGACTTTTTTTTTGCTCACCCTTGGAACGTTTGTCAGTGATTTTTGAAGACGACATGCTAAAGACTATTGATTTATCAATCTATTTCTATTTTTTTTTCTCAACGGACATCGATATATGTAGATACAGGAGAGAAAATAAAGTAAACATTTTTTTTCAAGAAAATTGATTTTTATTTTTTTTCTCACCCTTGGAACGTTTGTCAGTGATTTTTGAAGACGACATGCTAAAGACTGTTGATTTATCAATCTATTTCTATTTTTTTTTTCAACGGACATCGATATATGTAGATACAGGAGAGAAAATAAAGTAAACATTTTTTTTCAAGAAAATTGATTTTTATTTTTTTTCTCACCCTTGGAACGTTTGTCAGTGATTTTTGAAGACGACATGCTAACGACTGTTGATTTATCAATCTATTTCTATTTTTTTTTTCAACGGACATCGATATATGTAGATACAGGAGAGAAAATAAAGTAAAAATTTTTTTTCAAGAAAATTGATTTTTATTTTTTTTCTCACCCTTGGAACGTTTGTCAGTGATTTTTGAAGACGACATGCTAAAGACTATTGATTTATCAATCTATTTCTATTTTTTTTTTCAACGGACATCGATATATGTAGATACAGGAGAGAAAATAAAGTAAAATTTTTTTTTCAAGAAAATTGATTTTTATTTTTTTTCTCACCCTTGGAACGTTTGTCAGTGATTTTTGAAGACGACATGCTAAAGACTATCGATTTATCAATCTATTTCTATTTTTTTTTTCAACGGACATCGATATATGTAGATACAGGAGAGAAAATAAAGTAAAAATTTTTTTTCAAGAAAACTGATTTTTTTTTGCTCACCCTTGGAACGTTTGTCAGTGATTTTTGAAGACGACATGCTAAAGACTATTGATTTATCAATCTATTTCTATTTTTTTTTTCAACGGACATCGATATATGTAGATACAGGAGAGAAAATAAAGTAAAAAAATGTTTTCAAGAAAACTGATTTTTATTTTTTTTCTCACCCTTGGAACGTTTGTCAGTGATTTTTGAAGACGACATGCTAAGGACTATCGATTTATCAATCTATTTCTATTTTTTTTCAACGGACATCGATATATGTAGATACAGGAGAAAATAATGTAAAAAATTTGTTTCAAGAAAACTTATTTTTATTTTTTTTCTCACCCTCGTAACGTTTGTCAGTGATTTTTGAATATGGAATATGAAAGACTATTTATTGTATTATCAACCTTTGTAGAAAATTTAAACGCGAAACATCGATATATGGTAATACAGTAATAAAAAGAAAGTTGTAAATTTTTTAAAAAAATTCTTAGTTTTCAATTTTTTCGACCTCCGTAGCGTTTATCAGCGAATTTTGAATTTGGAATATGATAGACTTTTATATTATTACAAATAACTCAGTTCTTTCTCAACCAAATTTTTATACCATATTTCAACCTCCCCCCGTATACTAGACTGGTCGAGCCAAAGCAACGGTGATAAACGGACATCTTGGTGCGCTGTTGCCGGCTCAGTCAATTGTCGCAGATTTACTTTTGGAGCTAGGAGCTAGCTTCTCACCCGTGATAATTGCATATCTTTCAACCTTATGTTTAAAACATAAATATAAGTTTTGATACTTAAAATATTCATAATTTTCAGCAAATATGGAGATCATAAATCCCGTTACATCTACAAGTTTAACTTGTGAGGAGGTAACACCTATTCCGTCAACAAGTTCAGCTTGTGAGGAGGTCACATTGGTGCCTTCCACTAGTTCAGACCTGGGAGAACATACACCTAAGACTCCAACTTACAAAGGTACTTTTATGTTCTTTTCAAAGTTAAATAAATATCCCATTGTCTAGTTTATTATCAGCTTATCATTATTTATTTTTTTAGGTACTACTCAGAAAATTAGCCTTCTAAGATCTGTCGGTGTTACTAGAGTTTCAAAATTAACACCTAGGAAACGAAAATTGTACAAAATAGCAGTAGATCTTGAAAAAGTTTCTCGTCGTCTCAAGTTTCAGAATGCATCAAATAAAGAACGTCTTGAAGAAGCTTTCAAATATGCAGAGTCATTAGCCATCTTTAAAAATAAAGTGAATGAAAGAACTTTAAATTTCATTCAGAGTCAACTGAAAATGCAGAAAAAGCAGGCAAGAGGAAGACGATTTAGTTTGGATGATAAAGTGTTTGCCCTTTCACTTTTGAAACATGGCCCAAAAACATACAAATTATTGAAATCTACTTTTGCATTGCCTTCCAGGAAAACACTTATGAATATCCTGAACAAAATAAATTTTGTAGTGGGAATTAACCCTAAAATAATGACTGTTTTGAAACAATCTGTGGAAAAGTTAGACGTTTTAGATAGATACTGCACATTAATATTTGATGAAATATCATTGGAAGCAGGTATCACTTTTGATAAAAAATGGGATACTGCTGTAGGCTTTGAAGACATAGGAGGTGAGAGACGTCTAAAATTTGCAGATCATGCTATGGTGTTCATGCTGCAAGGGTTAAGGAAAAAGTGGAAGCAGCCTATTTCATTTCACTTTAGTCAGGGAGGAATGTGTTCTGATGATTTGAAAGTTATTCTGAAGAATACAATTTTGGCGTTGCAAGAGATAGGTTTTGTAGTTGTTTGCACAGTTTGTGACCAGTATTCAGCGAACATTAATGCTATTGGAAAATTAAAAAAAGAATCAACTCTAAGCAATAGCAATAATATTGACACTTTCAGAATTGGAACGCACGAAATAGTGGCAATTTATGATCCCCCGCATCTACTAAAGGGCATGAGAAACAATTTCATCTCATATAATTTGAAATATAAAATTGATAATGTCCAAAAAGAAGCATCTTGGAATGATATAATTAAATTATATGAGCTTGATGTGGGTGACTTTAACACAAGAATGTGTTACAAATTGACTGATGCCCATATCTACAAAATGAAACTTAAAAAAATGAAGGTCAAGAATGCTGCTCAAGTATTTTCTCATAGGGTGTCATCTACTATGAGATGGACAATGAAATATGGTAATTCTTTTTCTACTATAATAATCTTATATAGTTATTTTACTAGATTTTTTTTGTTATGTCTAATAACTAACATTTTTTGCAGGTCAGCAAGGGCTAATGTCAAAGACAGCTGAGAATACATCCATTTTTATAACTTTTATGGACCAACTCTTTGACAGCATAAATGGTTCGACTTATGAAGCTGATCATGGAAAAGATTTACGATGTGCCATCAAACCAGACTCACTCCATCACCAATTTTGGGAAAATGCAATAAAAATTCTTAAAACTATGAAGTTCATCACTCCTAAAGGAGAAAAAGTTCCTCCTACCATAACAAACTGGGTGAAAACATTGAGAGGCTTTATGCATATTTGGGAGAAATTACATTCATCTGGTTTTAAATATTTCATACCAAGAAGAATCAATCAAGATCCATTGGAAAACTTTTTTGGGCGTATTAGAAGCCATGGTGCAAGGAATATAAATCCAACATGCTTTTCATTTATATGTTCGTTCAAAAGTTTAATCATCAATAATTTTACATCTCCACTTTCAATCAATGCCAATTGTGAAAATGATGATAATGAATTATTGGATTCATTAAAATCATTATTAACAATTGAAGACTGTAATGTTGTAAGTGAAGATGCTCTGTTAGATGTCAATATTATAAATAATACAGGATTCCAGAATAATGAAAATGAGAGAGTAGTTGCAACACATGCCTATATAGCAGGTTATATAGCCAAAAAAATTAAAAAAAAAATTGGCAATTGTCAGAGGTGCCTTAATCAATTACAGGCACCAGCATCAAACGAACACTCACTTATAGTAGAGAGGGAATATAAGCCTGGCAATTTGGTTAAGACAAAAACCCAATTCCGGCGAATGTTTTCAAACATGGTGACAGTTTTTATGGCCGAAGCACATAAATACATTCTAGACACAAAATTTAAAAAAAATATAGCATTAGCATTGAAACGTAGTATTTACAATCCATTTCTGTGTGAGGACCATGATATGTTTTCAATCTACATTGATTTTTTTTTAATATTTTTTATATTCACTTATTTTAAAAATATAAATTCTATTTTAAAAGGGCAGATACAGTATAACCTATCAGATAATGATATTTTAAAAAAAGCTGCATGGCAGAGACATTTAGTACTAAAAGGCAGAAATAAAAAAATTAATACTATTAAACAACGCATTTAAAACTCTCGATCTACTCACTAACTAAAATATTCGAATTATTTATCTGACTCCTAATTGGTAAAAGGGTATATGATCATATATTTATATATTATGTTTTCTAATTATTGTGTACAGTATTTCACCGAATCTTAAAAATAATCTTGTTTTTTGCTATGTTCACTTAAAGTTTGTTTATTCACAGATGTAATTGCTACTATATTATTAAAAAAAATGTTTTTGTCTTTTTGATATCAAATATTATCATGCATAATAAATTTTGTTCACTATTTGTTTAAATTTTTTCCCAAGTCCAATTAACGTTGACCAAAGCAACAGTGAAACATGCAGAATGTTTGTTTCAGTATCAAATATTAATGTATTGTGCTAAGATTTGAAATTTCAAATATTATTATTGGCATTTTATTTATCTAAGTAATTTTTTCAAGCATTTAATATAATCAACTTCTACCTTCAACTGCTTGCAAAAATTTAAAACAATTGTGTAAAAATAGTGTAACCCTTTTTTTGTATACATGCGTTTTAATTTACCAAAGCGTCAGCTTAATGGTCATTTAAAGAGATAAACATTATATGTTGACGCTTTGGAGGATTAAAACTCATGCAAAAAATATGGGTTACACTATTTTACAGTAATTGCATCATTTACCATTGAACTTGAACTAATTTGAAATTGGCGCCTTTGGACATAGTACATCCTCATGTCGCGAGTGTCACTAGTGAAACGTGTTTTGCTGTAAGGGAAGAGTCGGCTATCTAAGTGAGTATATTATCTGTGGTTTGCAAATAACAACTTCAAATTGTAAGCATAGGTAACATAAATAAGATAGATAGGCATCTCAATGTAAAAATCTCTGACCATGTTTTTCAAGCCCTCAGTTGGTCTGGTGACCGAACTATATAGCTGTAACTGTGAACCTTGTTGAGCCAAGACCAGAAGATTAAAATCTATATGTAACTGTGAATCTTATTCAGGCAAGACCAGTGGCTGTATGTCATGCTATGCAAAAGACATCGAGAAAAGAAGATTGGCAGTACGCATGTGCGAATTTCAAATTTAGGCGGGACGGTACGGTTGTTCCCCCCTCACGCAAAAATATTGTCGGTCTTCCATGTCCAATTTAACAGAATAAAAACTATTTTTTTTAACAACAAAAATTTAGTTTTCAATCTGCTAAATTGGTCATTCCAGACTTCAACATTTTTACATGGTGGGATAACGAAAAACAACGTACAACATACATATTTATCAAAAAGTATAGATTATGGAATTAAAAAAGTTTACTTATTCAAATGGTTTTATTATAAAATTATAGGGATTATCATACTTTTTATTTATAACAGTAAGCCAATTAAAAACAACAATGATATTTCTATTTTTTATGTGTTAGGTTATCCTATTTTATTGTTAAATAAAGAACACTGGAAATGATGAACAATATCATATTATAAACGGAATATCAATAAAAACCAATCATTTGTGAAACAAATAAAAGAAGTGGAGCAGTTATAAAAAATTGAAATTTCCAATGGTCAAAGAAAACTAAATATATACATTTAAAAGCAAAAATTACCTACAGGAAGAGAGTATATACAACAATCGAAATGAGTAAATATTTACAATATAAATTAGACAGATACACTTATAGAAAGTAAAAAATGTACTACCTACCAGCATTTACAGCATTTTCTCTTCGATTTTTTGGTATAAATATCTTGTGCTTTTCTATAAATAGGATTATAGAAACTTATTTGTTTTGAATTTTCTTTTCACACTATATTTTGCATGAAGTCTGGAATGTGCAAGTCGTTTGTATTGCAAAGCTTTCTTATATAATAGCTTCTCTTTTGGGCTTAGTTTATGAATTCTTGTGACATTGGCAAGTTCAAGCAATGATGTCTTTCTGCCTGCAATGAGAATTGTTGTGTGAGTTTTATATGAAATACAAACTATGAATAATATATATATCTAATTTAATATTTTTGACTATCAATGGAGATTGAAGATAGAACTAACTGAATATTATGCTTACTTTTTGGTGTAATGATGGCAATATTATCTGCTATATGAATTTTGGTAGATGGTCTTACATTACCCATTTGTTACAATGACAAATGAATAGTTTGTAGGTTTATTTCGAGTAGATAAACACCTTGCTCAAGAAATAATAGACATGGTAACACCCTATATGGAGCAAGGACAATCATATTCAAGTTTGGAAATTAAAACAAAGGTAGATCTAATAATTATAATGTTTTCAATTAAAATTTATATGAGGTAACTCTACAAGAGTATCCATAAACTGGATAAAGTGAATATTTTCAATGTTATAAGTGTGGGATCTGAAAAACATTCTTTTTAAGGTTCTTGTTACACTTTTGTTTTATGGTCATGGTAGTTACCAAAAAACTACTGGAAACAATATTTTCGGTGGAGTTAGTCAAGCCAGTGTGAGCCGTTGCATAAATAAGGTCACAATGGCATTAAATCAATTAAATATAGTTAACGAATGGATTCGTTTCCCACAAAATATTAATGAACTTCAAGATCTGAGAGCCAGGTAAGAAACAATGTAATCTATACTTAAACATAAATGCTATAATTACACATTTTAAAGATTTTTTAGGAAACATAATTTCCCTGGCATAGTTGGATGCATTGATTGCACACATGTAGCCATTGTCCGACCAAATAATGACGAGCAAATATATGTGAATAGAAAACATTCATTAAATGTTCAATTGGTATAAAAATAAGCTAACCTAAAGATAAGTATATATTTTTCAGATTTGTAATGAAAATTTAAAAATAATGAATGTAGTGGCTCGTTTTCCGGGAGGTGCACATGATGCACACATTTGGAGACAGTGTAACATGGCTCAAGTGATGAACACTATTTATAGACAAAATAATGGAAATATTTTCTTTCTATTGGGAGATTCTGGTGGGTAGTAATTAATAAAAATAAAAGTATTGCATTTCCTACTTAAAATGTTGCTTAATTTAAAAAATTAACATTTTCATTTTAAGGATACCCTCTTCGTCCATGGCTGTTAACTCCATTGAGAAACACTATCCCCGGTACTCCTCAAGACAGGTTCAATACTCGTTTAAAAAGTATAAGGAGTATAATAGAGAGATGCAATGGAGTACTTAAAAATAGATGGAGATGCTTGCTAAAACATAGAGTACTTCACTATAGTCCTGAAGTAGCAAGCCACATAGTAATCGCATGTTGTGTGTTGCATAATATGTGTATTTCCAGAAATGCTCCTTTTAATGATGAAGTGGAACCAGATTATGGTATTATCAACAATAATTTTGAAGCCGAAGATGCCAATGCGAACGTAAATATAGATTTACTTGCTGCAAGAGAATTACAGCAGCAACTTATTAATAATTATTTTGTTAATTAACAAAAATATATTTCCAAACAAATATGTTTAAATACATTCACAAAAGAGAGAAAAATCAAATATAATAATAAACAAAAATAAATAACACATTCTATTATTTTGAATCCTTTAAAATATTTTTTATGTCTTTTAATGTTGAAACAACTTGATTATCAATATCAGACTTCTTATCTAGATAATTACTTTTTTTTCTAAGGTATTTAATCTTTTCCTGATAGTACTCATCCAGTATTGAATTTCTATGATCAACAGAACTTAATAATTTATTTGAGATATTCAATGATTGTGCCAATCTTGTTGTCCTATTCATTCTTTTTGGTGTTTTTGTTGAATCAAGACTGGAGTATTCATGATCATGGGATTTGCTTGTGGAAGATTGTTCATAATCCTAAAATTCATAATATATTCAAATACATTCGAGTTACTTGAATAATATAGTTGAAATTAGTGCAAAATAATTCATTCATGACAACATATAATAAATAAAATTGTTCAATAACAAAACAAAAATTACCAATACAATTTCTACTGCCTCTGGTGCTTCGTGCGTTTCATTTTCCTAAAACAAATTGAAATTATATAAAGAATAATTATATGTATGCATATATTTATTTACTTTATCAAACGAGAAGTTGACCGGAGCTTCTACAATATTTAAACCTTCAACTTGAATTGGGTTCATTATTTCCAAAATTTCAGTGTCTATATCTGAAAGAGGCTTCGCTGTTTCTCCACCCCCTGTGCCAATAGCATACCTTTTAGCAGCCACAGCTTTTGATTTGGTATTTTTTTTCAAGTCTTCCCATGTCTAAAAAAAATTATATGTAAATAATCAATTAATAAAGTTGAAATAATTCAAGTTACTTTTCTCCACTGGCGCCAGTCTTTTTGATCACCGTTTGGTATGCTGTTTAGATTATTGGCCAATTCTTCCCAAAGTGTTTGGGCCTTTTTAAATGTGAAGCCATTTGTAAACCGGCCCGTTTGCAAATCTTCATGTTCCTTCATAAATTGCACTAGTACATCTTTTTGCGCAGAATTGATTGAAGGTTTTCGGTCCATTTTTATTTTATAATATAACTCAACTTTAATCTATAACTTAGAAGTTTTTCCATTTATAGTTCATTGTTTTTAGGGATGGCAACGATATATCGATAGTTTGGAAATATCGATATGTCAGCCCAAATATATCGATATTTTACATCGATATTTTTCTGTGGCGATATATCGATATATCGATTAAACTTTCATATATCGTTTTCCAATATAATCGTCTGTCTTTAGTCAATAGTTGGTTGCCTACTTTCGAACGAACTGGTGCGGACTAGCGGAATGCAGACGTACCAAATATTTTGTCATGTCATTATCTTATCTATCAGTTCACCATAAAAAGAGACAATCAACTGTAATCTATTTTTATTTTGAATAAAATAATTATTATAAAACTGTTAAAAGAAACTCGGTACCTCAACTCAAGAACTATATTTTTCAACGGAATACAAACGATTAATAATCTTAAAAACAACACATCCCCTTCTCGGTCGTTCATGCGATAAGCCCACCACAGCCCGCTGAGAGACTCGGGCAGACCTGCATCTACAGGGTGAGGCACCGACCGATCATACAGGGCGGGTTGCAGCGATTACAGTCGGCCTACCTGACGATTATTCACGTCCCGTGAAGGCACATCTGTAACACACAAAAAAAAACAATATTAAAACATGCAGTGATCATTAAGAATGGATTTGTTCATCCTCAGAGGTACTCTCGCTCGAAGAGACTCTGGCGACAAATAATTTCATTCGATCGGTAGCGTAAATCCCCTTATAAACCGTTTTCGTACGTTTCGAACCCGACAAGTCCTCTATTACGTAACGGTCGTTATCAAGGACTTTCGTAACTACAAAAGGTCCCTTATATCGGGGCTCGAGCTTTCGGCTCATACCGTCATTCGGACCTTTAGCTGATCGAACAAGCACCTGTTGTCCTACGTGAAAACTATTCGGCGAAGCATGCTTCTTATCGTAACTTTCTTTTTGATACTCTTGTTTTTTCGTTATTAAACGAGAGGCGTTATCTCTCACATGTTTCAGATCTGAATATTCATTCGTACATACTTCGGCGGTCAGGAAAGCATCGTTAATGCCTCGAGGCCTGTAGCCGAAAAATAATTCATATGGACTCTTTTCTGTGGAGGCATTAACCGTCGAATTAATGCCCCACTGAACTTGACTCACAACCGCATCCCAACGAGTTTCGTCAGTAGTTGAGGCCATCAGGGCAGATAGTATTGAGCGATTCATCCTCTCCACTTGGCCGTTAGCCCTTGGAGTTGCTGTCGCGCATAATACTCTTTTAATGCCCAAATTTAAACAAAAGTCAGTGAAACGTTTGCTCGTATAAGCAGTACCCCTGTCGCAAATAAATCTTCTCGGAACACCGAAGAATTCAATAATATTGTTGAGAAAGGCAATCACCGGACCAGTTTGAGTATTAGGCACGGCTTTCAGAAACGAAAATTTTGTAAATCCATCCACCGCTACTATGAGGTAGGAATTTTTCTTTACACTCTTCACAAACGGACCCAAATGGTCAATATGTAGAGTGTCCATAGGAACGCTTTGCTTATCAATCGGATTGAGACTGCCCGTTGGTTTTCCTGGAGGTACTTTGTTATACAGACATCCCAAGCAAGATTTCATATAGTTTTTCACATTTCACATTTCTCGTATTAGCAAACCAATAGCGAGCTCTTATCGATTCTAAAATTTTGTCCGATCCGAAGTGTCCTGCATCGTCGTGATGTACATCAATATTCTTCTCCCGGCAGATTAAGGAATTACCCATTTTGGACCTTTATCTGTTTTTCGAAAAAGTCGTTTGTCCTTCAGACAATAATCCTTGTGAGTCTTTCGCTCTGCAGAATTGGTAGGACGGCTTTCTAGCGTGTCTATCAAACATTTGCATGTCGGATCCTGTAATTGAGCAGATAAAATCCAAACTTCTTCTTCAATGTTCACAATAAGGAGCTCAAGACAAGTTTCAACCGGACTTCGACTCAAAGCATCCACGTGATTCATTTTGGATCCAGGGCGATATTCAATATCAAAGTCGAATTCTTGGAGAGATAACCACCATCGTGCAATGCGAGGAACCAGGTCTCTTTTCAATAGAGTGTGGCGTAGGGAGTTGCAATCAGTGATAACCTTGAATTTTGTACCAATCAAATATATTCTAAATTTCTTCAGAGCATCTACGACTGCCATAGTTTCAAGATCGTAAGAATGATAATTCGATTCAGCTCTGGTTGTAGCTCTACTGTAGTACTGAACAGGTTTAAGAACTCCATCATCTTGTCGTTGGAAAAGGATACTTCCTATGCCCAATTTACTGGCGTCGCAATGTACTTCTGTTTTCGCTTCTCAATTATACATTGCTAGAACGGGTCTATCTACCAGTTTTTGTTTTAATTCCATGAAAGCAATATCTTGATCCTCGCCCCATTGGAATATGCAATCTGTTCTAGTCAGTTGAGAAATAGGTTTGGCTACGGTAGCAAACTTTTTGATGAACTTTCTAAAGTAGCTGCAGAGACCCAAGAACATCCTGACTGTATGAACGTCTTTTGGTTTAGGAAAATCTGCCACTGCTTGGATTTTATCGAAACCGGGCTTAAAGCCTTCTTCCGTTATTTCATAACCTAAATACTCGATTTTAGTCTGGAGAAAATAACATTTGTTACCAACCAAGTTATCTAGAAGGTCATCGATTCTTGGCAGAGGATATTTGTCTTTCATAGTTTTTCTGTTGAGAGCCCGATAATCAACACACATTCTTGTTTCGCCGTTTTTCTTTTTTACTAAAAGAATAGGACTGGCATAAGGGGATTCGGACTCTTGGATAATTCCATTATCCAATAGTTCTTGAACCAAACCGCGTACCTTTTCCCTTTCAGTAAGTGATAGTCGATAGGGTCTATACGTGACAGGCTGGTCGTCAGTAAGTCTAATTGTTAGCTCAGCTATGTCTGATTTACCTATATGCTCCATAGTAGTTGCAAAACAATCCCTATACTCGTTAAGTAATCGTAACAAAAGAAACTTCTCATCATTGCTTAATTCTTGATTTATATTACTTTGTAGATCATCTAACGTAAACCTTTTCAAAGTCGATGCAGTTGTACGTAAACAATGCACTGACTCACCCTGTATAACTTCGTAACATATGTGACCCCGCGCAACCACCCTATTCTTTTCGTAACAGATTGGCTTTTCAGACATATTAATAATAGCAACATAACCACCTTCCATTAAATTGGTAACACATGGGACAATTATATGAAAATTATCATCCCAATTGCGATACTGTAAGTCAATATAAACATCATTCAAATTTTCATCACTACCGACAGAAATATGACCGATATGCTTGGAAGGAATTATCGAAGTTTTGTTAGCACATAAATTTACCTTTCTAAGTGGTAACTCGCTAGTGTAAACATTTTGGTTAACTTGAAATAAACGTATTTGATTGCCACGGACAACTACTACGACATTTTCGTTATTTATAAAAGGTTGCCCTATAATTATAGGAATTTCTTGTACTTGATCAGGAACTATAAGTGCTTCTACAACAGCAACGGCTAAATCTACTTTTAATTTTAACGTTACTTTTGATGTTGATAACACCGAACCGCCGGCATAACCACATAGGCGTACCATAGTGGGTTTGCGTGGCAATTTCAGGCTTGCAACAACTGATTCGCGTATTGTAACAGCTGCACAACCTGAATCTACGTAACCACGTATCGGTTCTCCATTAATCACACAGTCAATAAAATAACAGGTATTACTTTTGCTTGCAGAATTAGCATTTGAAAGACTTAAAATTGGTTCAGACTTACCCCTATTGTTCCAGTTCTTACGATTGTCAGTACCTACCGTACAACGTGCAGCTTCATGGCCCAGTAGATGACACTTGGTGCATTCAACACGTAACTGAGTACACTTTGACTGGTAATGCCCTTTCTTCTTACAATTAAAACAGGTGATATGCTGTAAATCCGGTTTATTATACGGTACTTGCCTCTTGTGAATGAGTGAATTACGTAAATCCACTCTAAGAGGATTAGGTTGGTTATTGACCTTTTTAATTTTTGACTCCAGTGGCGGTTCATCTCGAAGCATTGATAAATATTCTTGAAACAAAATCTCAGGCGATGAATAACGGCCTGCTCGTGCTGCATTTTGGATAGTATTGTCAGGAATACCATCTATTAAACATGCTATAGCATTTTTACCACTTATTTGACAGGTACTTAACAGCTCCATCTTTCCAAAATAATATGCTGTCATAGTTTCGTCGGCTTGCTTTGTTCGGTCCAGCATCTTTCTCAAAACTTTGGCATAATCGACATGGTCGGGAAAAGTTCTGATTATTAATGTTTTCCACTCCACTCCATGTATGATTTAATGATGTCAGACTATGGTACCATGTTCGAGCCATGCCAGTTAGACGCGACTGCATTTGATAAATAGTGGTCACATCATCCCATTCATTGATATCTCTCAACTGGTCAATCTTTTCCAACCATTTGGCAGCTGACAGGTTATCGTTTTCAGGTTGAAATTCAGGGATGCAATCACTTCGTAAAGTGAGACGACGATTATCTGCCACCGGGTTTCGTTGTGACATTTGAGCTATAACATCTTCCAGTCGTTCAATACGGCTTTTATAATCTGATATCAGTGATGTAGTATTTACCTCAATTTGATTCGTAGTGCCTTCAATTCTGGATGGTGTATCTTTTTCGCCCTGATTTCTCCGGTGCTGAGACAAGCGTGATTGTCGCGAGCTAACTGAATTTTTACTCAAACCTCCCTCGTATAAGGCGGCTGAAGTAACTGTTTCTCTCATACCTTCCTCGTATAAGGCGGCTGAAGTAACTGTACGAGGTGGCGTATGACTCTTCACTGACTTTGTTCTTCTGTATCTTCCGTTAGAAGAACTGGAAGAACTGTCCGAGCTGCTACTGCTACTAGATCTGTTTCCTCTACGGACTCGGTTCCTTTTTCCCATGTTGGGAATTATTCAATAATTCACTTATCACACACAAATTAAGGCACGTACGCTAAATTATGTAAGTCCAACCGCACACCTGAACTGTAATCTATTTTTATTTTGAATAAAATAATTATTATAAAACTGTTAAAAGAAACTCGGTACCTCAACTCAAGAACTATATTTTTCAACGGAATACAAACGATTAATAATCTTAAAAACAACACATCCCCTTCTCGGTCGTTCATGCGATAAGCCCACCACAGCCCGCTGAGAGACTCGGGCAGACCTGCATCTACAGGGTGAGGCACCGACCGATCATACAGGGCGGGTTGCAGCGATTACACAACAACCAATAACCAGTGATCTGATTTTGATTGGTCAAATCAGGTTAGTTGTTACTTGTTTCCGAAAAATGACGTGTGACGTGACAAATAACAGTCGGGATCGGGCGGGGGAGTACCCAAACTGAATAGAATAGTTGAATAATTTTTGTGATTTGTAGCAATGGTAGTAATAGAGTTTTATTCATATAAATATTTATCTGACATGATATTAGAACTTTCTGTTTTGTTTTTTTATTTTATGTTAAATTTTCTAATGTTTGTTTTCTTGTTTTATGTTGAATTTTCTAGTTTGTCTCCTTGTTTTATGTTGAAAATAAATAAAAATGACATTTTTTTACACCTTAAAAACAGTTACTATACTATACAAGAATAATAATTATATAAAATATGCATAAACAACAAAAAATAATTAAAAACATCGATATTTTGCAATATCGATATTTTTGTTTCGATATATCGCATATATCGATACCTTGGTTGCGATATATCGATGTTTCGATATATCGTCATTTTTATTCGATATTGCCATCCCTAATTGTTTTCCACTAAAATTAAAATATAAAATGACATCTGTCAAGACATGACGTTTTCTTGTTACTTTGAAACTACTATTTGAGCAAATGGTCTACCAGGTACATTTCAATTCATGGATAACATACGGCAACAATGTCCAAGTATTTCGCATGGCCCAGAATGCGGTTCGAAATTTCAAGAGAGCAAGGAACGTTCCTACTCATGTGATAGAATACTCACTTCTCTTAACTGTGTTCTATCCATGTTCTATCGATGAGAATAAGAGCACACAAATGAAATTCAAAACAGATGTTCGAAGTTCGAACGAAACACAAAATATCAAGGTCAAATTTGCAAAAGTGTGACGTCACTCTCTTCTGATTGGTGTTTGAGCTAATATGGCGGATTGTTAAATTTTGTGCTTATATTTTTACTAAAATAAATGTAATCACACTTGTATTATAAAAATAAGTAATTTTTTTAGAATCTCTGCAATATATATAATTATATCAAATCAATATTTTAGTGATTCTTAGTTACTGTCATCATGCCTATTTTCCTATATTAGTAATTTGTAAGAAAAAATGTTTGGAAAAGTAGGAAAGTAGAAAAAATGGTACAGGAATTTGAGAATATAACAAAATATTATATAGGATTGTTCGAACCGCAATCAGAAACGATCAGAGAACAACTGGTCATAGCAAACAACGAGTTTACTTTCGCGTAATTCCTATCACTGATTGCAATGGTCGACTATTCTCTGATCGTTTCTGACAGTTTCTAATTGCGGTTGGAACAGACCTAATTATGTACTGATTCGGATGAATATGGATACATTTTCCCTACGTATACTCAAAATAGAATATCAAATGTCGTGATCACGTCACGTTTTAAAATAACTGATATTAAAAACACGATATCATATCACAACGTAATTAAAAAGTCACGATATCGCTCATCACTAAAGAATATGGCAACGTCGGAATGGTTTGTTTTTTGTATGGAGGGTAGAAGGAAGGAGCACCATCTTATATGGGGGATAACTTGAAAAAGTGTCCACCTGTAAACAGCAAATTATAATTCGAAGATTCACCGAAATGGCGCTCGTGTAGCTAATGGAAATGATGTGAATTTAGGGTTATAAACCGAGTGAGGTGTGCTGGGTTGAAAAATTTAGTATTTTTCGTGACTTGTGTAGTTGAAAAATATGCAGTATTTAAAATCTCAATTATTTACGTAGTATTTCCTTTTTTAAGTTTGTATCTTACTCTAATAATTCATGGCGCCGTTTTTAAAATCCTTCCACTTGCTACTATGGCGCCATCTTAATTTGCTTCCTTTCGATGGACACTTTTTAATACATTGAGATGGTGCTCCTTCCTTCTACCCTCCATAGTTTTTTGCACAGATTAGGGATGGCGATCCTTTCCAAAAAAGATCGATTTAAATCGATTCGAATCGTAACCTGATGAATCGATTCATAAAAAAATCGAGGTCTATAAGATCGATTTCGATTTTTTTCAAGTTTTTATTTACAATGTAAATATAAATCCATTTTATGAAAAACAAGAAAGATACCATAATAAACAATCTCTGGGATCTCTTATCAGTGAAATCATTCGATAATAACAATTATTTTTATTACCTATTTATTTTCTAAATGTATTTGTTACATTAAAAAGTTAAGAAAATAGATAGCTTAGGCTACATTCGTAATCAATTCGCTGGCCAAGTGGCACTTTGGCACGCAAGTCGGCACGAAATTTGCCATTCACAATAACTTCAAAGTCGACTTTAACGCAAGCGCGTTCGTACCTAAATAATTGTCAGGATTCCTTCAACATATGGTCGAAGCATGATTCTGTCTGTATTTACTTCAGTCTGAGGTTATAATATATAATTTGGATTTGGATTTATTTTTTATAGCAGTATATACTGGAGTTTAGTAGTGATGGACTATCAGACAGATGTCAGATATATCAAAAAACAAATAACAAAAATTAATGCGCATGTCCCATAGCCGGCACGAAGTGCAAGTCGAAGTGAAAGTTTGCAGCTTGCAAACAATTTTGACAACTTCAACTTCAACTCTGACGCCAAATTGCGTTGTGAACGATCACACTGAAATAGATTTGCTTAGCTTGCGTGCCAAAGTGCCACTTGGCCAGCGAATTGATTACGAATGTAGCCTTATAGTTCCCAAAACCAAACCAGAAAAAATCGAATGTCGATTTTCAAGGGTGAAATATCGATTCACTGAATCGATTCAGTACAACATATCGATTTAAAAAATCGATTTATTTGGTCCTACGAATCGATTCTTCGATTAATCGATTTCAGATCGCCATCCCTAGCACAGATGTTTTTTGTTAGCCTCTCGTGAGACATTATCTCTGGTGAGAAATATCAAATGTTTTGTTTTTGATCAAATTATAATGAATATTTGTTTGATCCAGTTTGATCCATACGTGACAGTGACAAACTTTGATCTTTTACCAATTTCAGTTACATGTATAAGGTGTGATCGTTTGTTATTTGACCTATTCATAATTTAAATAGCAATAAAAAAATATTTATTTGTTCAAGTTAAAGAATGGTGAGACGCTGTGAAGTATGCCAAAGACAATTTCAGAGTGGTGATCTGAATACATCATATCACAGGTAACAGACGGAAGATTCTGTATACCGAGCTGTATACTATTTATTATGTGGTAATTTAAGTAAATATTTTTAGGTTTCCTCGAGATGCAAACGTACTTGAAGTATGGAAAAAGATCATTGGGAAAGTGAAGATTATGAAGGATGCCAGAATATGTTCAAATCATTTTCATTCCAGTGATATAAAGTATGGCCCAGCTGGAAAAAAACTTCTTAGGGTAGGAGCTAAGCCTGTATCCACTATGATCGCAAGGTAAGGAATGAAGAAAATTTTAAACTCTTTGAATGATTCAGAATAAAATTTGATTTCCAATAAAATGGTTTCATTGGAGTGGTACACACATGACAAAATAAACTACCAATTAATAGAAGATTTTGCTTTACAAAAAAGGAAGAGATTCATTAAATATTTTCAAATTGATATTGTGAAATATTCTCCGTATTATCCATTATTATCGAATGATCCAATAATGCCATTTTATAAATAATCAACAATAACAAATTATACCTACCTAAATGAGAATAGATAATATTGTTATGTTGGATCTGTACTGCGGATATGTAGAGGTCCATAAAGAAAAAGAAATACATCTAGAAGCATCTAGAGAGTTTAGTTCTGTGTTCTGATAGTGAGACGTTGGGATATTGACTTCTCAGTGACGCATATCTACTGTGGTTATTTCTTGTTGGATTGTTTGAGCAGGTACAGGATGGCGATCTAGGCATCCTTCTGACTTCATTTCTCAACTGTCTATTCGTTCCACAGGCTCTGCTTTTGCAAGTTCTCTGATCATGTCCGATTCTTCCACAGTTGAAGCATCTCCTACTTCCATTTTGGGTGTCTTGTCGCATAGTTTGGAGTATATCCAAGATTTGTGGGTGGCTATTGGAAGTTATCTCTTCGTGCTCTTGAAATCTCATTTCTCTCAATTTAGGTCGGAAAGATTTTGATATGCTTTTTGCTGCCTTATATTCCCAAGTTGCAATCAGAGTTTCATTTAACGTTTTGTGGTGTTGTAGCCGGAGAGCTTGTTGCATTTCCACATCTTTTATTTATTTATTGTGCTATAGAATATACAATATACTTAATATTTAATAATAATAGCAATAATACTAATAAATGGTATAAAAAAGTAAAAGCTGTGCAATTCATCATACACTATAACACCAGTTGAGTATAACGCACCTAAGTGACTTAACACTTGTATGTGCAGTTGAAATAAATACATTTTAAATGAAATATAACTGTTAAATTAAATTGCCTTACAATAAATAATATCCGAATTGAAAAAAAGATTATTCACTACTATATACTATAACAGTCCATCTAAGTACTCTCTATTTTCATATATATATATTTCTTACACAGACTGACAAATGTCTTATATTTGGTTGTTGTTTTTATGGTGTTTGGTAAAGAATTGAAAATTTTTGGAGCCAAAATGGTAGCAAACCTTTGGTTAGCATCATATCTTCTAAATGGTACGAAGATCATATGACTTGTATTATTTCTTGTTTGGTATTGATGATTTAAGAAATTTTTTGTTTTAAGTTTAAAATAAAAGATACAGTTACTTACGTAAAATAAACATTGAACATTTAAGATATTTTCATTATATAATAGACTGGTTGAATAGAGCCTATCTTTAAAGAAAATTATTCGCAGAATATAATTTTGTATGACATTTAATTGTTTTAGTGCATTGTCATATAGCCCTCCCCAAACAATGTTACCATATCTCAAGAGTGACTGCACTAAAGACTTATAAATTTGCAGAAGCAGTTTTTGAGGTAAAATTCTGCGAATTATATAAAATTTATATATCAAACGCCTAATTTTATTCGTTAAATCTTGGATATGTTCGGTCCACTTCAAATTTTTGTCAACTTTAATGCCCAGGTATTTCATGGTGTTAGTTTCCCATATAATATCAGAGTCATTTATTTTGATACAATTAAAATTTGGTCTGTTTGCATCATTCAGTGAAAATGCTAAGTAAAATATTTTATCAGTGTTTAAAGTTAATTTGCTACATTCAAGCCAATATTTGACTTTTTTAAAACCCTTAATGACTGTATCTCTGACAGTTTGCCAGTTCCTTGCTTTAAAAAGTAAGACTGTATCATCTGCATATGAAATGGAGACTCCACTTATTTCCAATTTCAATAGGGAGTTAATATATATAATAAAAAGTAATGGACCAAGGACTGTACCCTGTGGTATTCCAATTTTAATTTTTAAAGGGTCACTACACTCTTTTCTGATTTTCACCATTTGATTTCTTTGCCCTAGGTAATTTTCAAAAACATCCAGCAGAACACCTCTGATACCATAGTGCTCAAGGACATCAATCAGCTGTCGATGAGGTACTGTGTCGAACGCCTTTGCAAGGTCCAGAAAAACTGCAATCACTTTTTCATTATTGTCAAGTCCATTTTTTACATTATTTATTAGTTCGTACATAGCATCGGCAGTACTGACCCCTTTCATAAAACCAAACTGATTGTTATTTAATATATTATTAAAAGTTAGATAATCAAATAATGGACTTTTTATACTTTTTTCAAAAATTTTTGCAAAGTTAGAGATAACACTTATGGGTCGATAATTGGAAATATCAGTTTTGCTACCTTTTTTAAAAATAGGTGTAACAGTAGATATTTTGAAAGACATTGGGACTGTACCAGTTAAGAAAATGTTATTTATAATATGAACTAAAGGGCCTAACAGGTATTTGTGATATTTCTTTATTATCCGTGATGGAATACCATCTATACCTGGAACACTATTATTTTTTAAACTATTAATATGCATAATAATTTCTGTGTTAGCTTTAAAGCCATGGAATTTATTAGATTTGGATAATTCATAATAATGCCTGGAGTCGGTTGTTTTATTTTTTCGGCTATATTCAGCAAAAATTAGCCATTTCCTTGTCATTATTGAATGGCTTGTTATTTTGATTGAGTATATTAATATCATTATTAGTTTTATTTTTATTTTCATTTGTTGCATCAGATATTATTTTATAGATTTTTTTCATATCATTAGCATTATCATTGATTAGCTTTTTATAATAGTCATGTTTTGTAACTTGCATAATCTTGTTAAGATTGTTTCTATAATTCCTATATACCCGAAGTAAATCATTATCATTTTTATTATTAACTACTAACTTTTTCAATTTGTCTCTATGTTTTACTGATTGAATCCATGGCTTAAGTTTTTTATGAACTTGAATAGATAACGTTTTTGTATTGTGACATTCTTTATATAGGTTTGTAAAGGTATCAATAAATTTTTGATAAGCCAGATCTGGATTGTTTTCAAAAATCACATTATTCCATTTTATTGTACTTAATTTACTTTCGTCAAACGTCCTAACCGTTTTCTCTTCTATGCTTTTATTTGAAGTAATAATGTTTTGAGCAAGCCTAATATTTAAATATATTGGGAAGTGATCAGTGACATCAGTATCTATAATGAATGAATCATAAACAAGATTATTCATTTCCATGTTTTTTCTTATAAAAATGTGATCAATACAAGTTCTGCTTTCTGGAGTCACTCTGGTATATGAGTTAATGTAAGATTTAAAACCGAAAAATGACATCATAGATATATAGCTATTTGTAGTGGGTTTAGTTGGATTAAGTATATCAAAATTTATGTCACCCAAAAAAATATCTATATTTTTTCCACTCAAATTAAATAGAAAAGATTCCAGATCCGACAGAAATAAGTTATCGTTAAAACTGTTAAAACTGAATAATCCACATTGCATACTTTAAAAGTTATGTTAGTAATGGTAACATTACTTTGTGGCAGAATGATATTCTCTATGTTGAAGTTAATATGATCTCTAATAAAAACAAGTATTCCATCATTTTGATTATTCTTACTGTTATTGAAAAATGTCTGGAAACCTGGGATTGTATAATTATTTGTATTAATGATATTTCTTGTTTCACCAAAAATTATTATATCCAAGTCTTTCAGTTGAAAAGTTTCAAGAAAAGTTAAGAAAGATTCAAAGTTTTTTTGTGCACTACGAATATTAATATGTAAAATTTTGAGTACAGACTTTCTAGAAACTGAGTCTGAATAATACTCAGTATATAGCTGTAAGTCATATTTGTGATTTATATTATTCAAAGCTTCGGCTTCTTCAAATTCCATTTCATTTAGTATATCTAATTCAGCGATATCCATTAGCTTAATAAAGTACAGTAAGGCGGAACTTACAATAAACTAAACATATTGTGTATACAAAAAAAAGGAAGAATTATTCATTGGTATAGTTAATCTTACTCCTTAACATTTGAAGGTGAAATTTTAACGTTGGACAATCACGATTTCTGCTTTCATGTTCGGTAGAATAACTGGTATTGTACTTTGCATTGGAAACTTCACAATTTTTACAATGTTTATGTTGTTTAGGGCAGTCTCTTTCTAAATGATCCGCAGAACAAATAGGGCACACAATTTTGTTTAAACATTTATCATTTTTATGGAAGTACTCCTGACACTTGAAGCACTTTGGTACCTCCAAATCTTCGTAAACCATATATCTCTCCCATCCCAGACATACCTTTTTCATATTTAAAATTTGATGAAATGCGTTGGGTGTACATTCACATATTATCGTTTTGGTCTTATCTCTATTTTGTCTAACATAGTTCACTGTTATGTCTCCATCAATATTGTTTTGTTCTTGTAAATAGTTTTTAATTTCTTCGTGAGTGAAATCTTGTGTAACTTTTACTATTTTTATTTTCGGTAACCTTAATTTACTTAATTCAACGTTGTAATTATCTTTTAATTTATTGATTAGTGTTTGTTTAAGGATCTCAACTTCATTTTTTTCCTGGCATTTAATTATCATATTACCGGATTTGTTAATTTTTGTATTATTGATACCAACTTTAATTTCATAGGATTTATTTTATTTAAATCCATTTTTGTTTTGTCAAAGGATTGTGGTTTTTTTGGTTTTACAATAATAGCCGGAATATTGGGTTTTATAATGTTTGTCCCTGCAGTTTCTTTATTCTGCAGTAATATATTAGCATAAGATTTTTGGCTGTTTTTCTCTAAATTTTCAATTTTTTCTTTGAGCAATTTGACTATTAGTTCTTGATCTTCTATAATTTTATTTTTATCGTTAATGGTATTTTGTAAAACATTTAGAAGCTCAAATTTACTGCACCTTTTACAATAAAATTTCAAATTTCTTTTCTAAGTTCGGTTGTAGTTAATTCACTACATTCAAAGCAGGTGTAATTTTTGCATGAGTCACAAGAAAAGCAGGGTACTTTTATATCTTTTGTAGGTTGTTTGATAACATTACATACCGAGCATTCCATATTTCATTTTACTGTAAGTCCCCTTAAAATAGACTGGAACTGGTTTAAATATTTGGTCTTGTCTTGTCTTCTCTTCACTAATGAGAAATTTTTTTATTCCTCTCTAACAAAAAGTTGTAGCACACTGAAATGTTTGTATGAGAGAATGTATTTTAGATGCTCTTTTTAACCAAAATCACACACTTTATGTTGGAAATAAGTATACCATGTTGTAGCTTGCATTTAACCACTTGTTCTACATAAAAATCAAAATTTAAAAACTATTTCTTCTCTGACAAAATTAAATATTTTACGGAACGATTTAAAGAACGTCAACATTAATTGATATAGAAATCCATCAACGAATGCCTGTGTGCCGATTTGCTCTAGGAAATCTTCAGGTGCCTGAGGATAGGCAAGATGCAACAATCTTTTTATATTGGCCTCTAATTCCTGTAGGTTTGCATTTAATTTTTGATTACAGACTTTTAGCTGTCTCTGGAATACTTGCCTCAAGTACCATTGGCCATACCTTGTCTCTAAAGCCTGTACGAGGGACGCATAATTGGGCATGTCTTGTGGAAGAAACTGCAAAACGGCTGCTGCCTGCCCCACAAAACGACACTATCAATGAAGCAGCCATCTGTGTCTCAGTCCAATCATTGGCTCTGGCCGAAGCTTCAAATTGGAGTTGATATGTTACACATGCCGTTTGGCCATCAAATGTGGGTGGTTTTAGGATCTTGCTTGAGTGGCTTGGAGAAACAGTACTTTGAATGGGACCGGGTTCGGTTATAGAAGAGGACAAGGTCGTGCCTTCAATTTCAATATTAGTTACTGAAGCTTGGGTACGAATTCTTCTTTCTAAATTTACTATTTCGTTTCTAATTTGCCTTTCTAAATCAGATCTTAAATTTTCTGGTTGTTGTTCTAAATGGTCTACTCTATTATTAAGCTGTCCTACCTCTAGCTTTAATGTTTCCTGAATTTGTGTTAGGCCATTCATAATTTCTACATATGTTTGTCTACGCCTCTCCTTCTGTCTTTCCTTCTCCTCTTCTTCCTCCTTTCTGCGTCGTTCCTTCTCCTCACGTCTTTCCTTCTCTGCTTCTTCCTCCTTTCTACGTCTTTCTTTCTCTTCTTTCATCATTAAGAACCATGCTGGAGGTCCGGAAGTATCCAAGTCTCTGTCGTATACAGTGGTTCTAGAATTTAGTATAAACAGATACAAATATTTCTTATATCCCACCACTGTCGCCAATGTTACTCCTTATGACTTCTTAAACTTTCTTTATTTCTACAACTTTAATTTTAACAATTCAATAATAATAACGTCCCACTATCAGAACACAGAACTCAACTCTAAACACTTAATTAAACGTTCGGGCTTGGGCACAACCGAAACTAAGTCAACGCTATAATGTTCGGTGATGGTGGTCCTGGCCCTTTTTTATTTCGTGGTGCTGCTCGTTCCACTTCAATCTTCATTAGTCCCCATATGTTTTCAATGGGACTAATATCTGGTAAAGCTGATGGTCATGGAATTGTTGTCAAGTTTTGTTTTTGCATCCAAGCTGCAGGAGCCAGCCCTCTGGATATAAAGGATGTGCCGTTTCAAGAAGGACACCATTTTGAATTTCACAATATTTTTTACTATTAACGGTACTATCAACTATAGCACCACGCACAGATATTGCTTCCCAAACCATTATTTTAGTGGGACATTTGGAAATTTGAACAGTAACTTGTTCTCTTGATAGGATTTTTAGGTGATTTGCACCAAGCTGAAAACAACTTTCGTCGGATATAAAAACATTACCAAACTTATCTTTTTTCGAAAACATTGACAAACATCCATTGTTCGTTGCCTTTGTAAAGGTGTCATTGCAGGGACTTTCTTTGGTTGTCTTGATATGTATATAGCCTTATCTTTTCAGTGACTTTTCTGGTCACACATCTATTCTTCGTTAAAATACTAAATTGGGTGGGGGGGAATAAAACGGACAGGAGAGGGGAGATCCTTGGGGAAGTGTTAACATCCAACGGGTTGGTGGTGCTGAATGATGGACTACTGCCCACCTTCGTGAGGGGTGACGGGGGTTCATCATTCATTGATATAACAGCATGTGATGAATGGCTGTGGGAAAGAGTGTTTAGTTGGGGGGTGCTGGTGGATGAGGAAAGCTTGAGCTTACATAGGTATGTGGAGACGGATATAAGGAAAGAGAGAAAGGATTTAGTGGAAGAGTGGGAATGGAAGTGGACGAAAGCCGAGGCAGAGAGTATGAGGAAGAAAGTAAGAGAAGAGATAGGAAGGGGACTTGGGCATGATGCAGATGAATTGTACAATGTGATACAGGGCTGCAAAAGAGAGGGAAAGAGGGGCAATAGACGTGAGCGGAGGGCCAATTACTGGTGGAATGAGGAAATAGAGGAGCTGTGGAGGGAGTGTAAGAAAGAACGAAGACGGATGCTGAGAGGAAGAGGAAGGATAAATGGAAGAGGGAGATATAAAGAGAAGAAGAAGGAACTGGAGCGTAGAGTTGAGAGGGAAAAAAGAGGGAAGTGGGAAGAGTTACTGGGGGAATTAGAAAACAATCCATGGGGAAAGGCTTATGAGATAGCGGTGAAGAGGATGGGTGGAAATAGGAA
Organism: Lochmaea crataegi; assembly: GCA_947563755.1. Taxonomy (NCBI): domain Eukaryota; kingdom Metazoa; phylum Arthropoda; class Insecta; order Coleoptera; family Chrysomelidae; genus Lochmaea; species Lochmaea crataegi. The sequence continues at coordinate 1,360,169 of OX387423.1, read as the reverse complement.
CGAGGTTCTAGAGGAGGATTGGGAGAAGGAGATTATAGAGAAATTGTTCAAAGGGGGAGAAGGAGGAGTGGGTGGCAGAATTCAGGAAATCCAAGATACAAGGGGGGTAGTGAAAATGAGGGGGATAAGGCCGGTAGAGTGGGAGGTAGAAGATTGGGGGAGACACATTAAAGTGAGAAAAGCCCCAGGGATAGATGGCCTGAGGGGTGATATGGTAAAGAGGCTGTTGGATGACAATAGGTAGTACTTCTGGGAACTATTCAACAGGGTGCTGAGGGAGGAGGAGTTCCCGGAAGGATGGAAGGTAGCCAGGGTGATACTGATGAAGAAGGCGGGTAGAGAGGGGAAGCGGGCGGGGGACTATAGGCCTATCAGCCTGCTGTGTGTTATGGGTAAATTGATGGAGGGGATAATAAGGGATATGGTTGAGGAGGAAGTTGGTAGGAATGGGGGTTTTAGGGTGAACCAGCACGGATTCACGAAGGGGAAATCTTGCATCATCTCGGCACTGAGCAAGGTGATGGGTTTGGTGGAAAGAGCTAGGGATGGCAGCTGGAGGAAGAAGAAATTGGCCCTACTCGTGTTCTTCGACGTCGGGAACGCGTTCAACAGTGTAAGCAAACGGGCAGTGTTGAGCGCGTTGCTGAGGCATGGAGTGGAGCAGGGGTTGGTTAACCTGGTGGAGGACTACCTGACGGGGCGTGTGATTGTAGACTCCAGAGGGAGGAGGTATGAGATGGAGGCTGGAGTGCCTCAGGGCTCGGTTCTTGGACCGACGCTCTGGAAGTGTGTGTTTGATGAGGTTTGTGGGATAGTATGTGAAGAGGGATGTGAGATTACGGTGTATGCGGATGATGTGTGTCTGGTATGTACGGCAAAGGGAGAGGCGGAGATAGAAAGAAAGGCGGAGAGAATGTGCATGAAGATTGTGGAGAAGATAGAGTGGTGCGGACTGGAAGTGGCGGAAGATAAGACGGTGGGGTTGCTAGTGAAGGGACGGAGCGGGGCAAGGGAAGTGGGGGTGGTGGTTAAGAGAAGGAGAATTCGCATGGAGGAGTCTGTGAAATACCTAGGGGTGTGGTTGGATAGCCAATTATCCTTCAAAACCCATATGGTAAAGGCGGCAGAGAAGGGTAAAGTGAGGGCAGCATGGCTGGGGAGATTGATGTGTAATGTGAAAGGGCCGGGAGAGTGGAAGAGGAGGGTAATTGGTAGGACGGTAGAGCAGAGTATGCTGTACGGTGCGGAGGTGTGGGGTGAAAGAGCGGGGGTGAATGTGAGGGTTAGGCCACTTCTGCGGGTGCAGAGAGGGATACTGCTGAGGGTGGTGCAGGGGTACAGGACAGTGGGTGGACTGGCAGCAGCGGTGCTGGCAAGGTCCTACCCATTGGACGTGTTGGCTAGAGCTAGGAGCCAACGCTGGAGGGGTGCGACCAAAGAAGAGGTACGGGAATGGATGGAGGAGGAAATGGAGAGAAGGTGGGAGGAGTATGAGGGCGCGCTAAAAGGAGCGATTGGGAATAGGAGAGATTGGATGGACCGGAAATTCGGGGAGGTGAACTACTTCTTGACTCAAGTGCTCACTGGACATGGGTCGAGAGTAGGGTACCTCCACAAGATTGGGAAACGAGAGACTGGTGTGTGCGAGAGGTGTGAAGTGGAGGATGATGTGGGGCATGTGTTTAGATGCTGGAGGAACGAGGAAGTGCTGAAGAAGTTGGAGAGGAAACTAGGGGAGGCGGTGTACTGGGAAAACATGGTGGAGATAATGTTGAGGGGGGAGGAGGAATGGATGGAGGTGTGTGGAGTAGTAGAGAGCATGGTAAGGGGGAGAGAAGGACTCGATATGGCATGAGAGGCAGGAGTGATAGGAGGGAGAAGATGACGGTGTGAGCGGAGAGTGTGCGAGGGACCGCCGCCTGTCTCGAAGTAAGCTAGGGTAGTGATTCCGAGGCGGGGGTAACGGCGAGTTTGAGGAGGGTTTGGTTGGTAGGCATCTCCTTGGGGATGAGTCCAACACTGTTTGGGTCCTGGGCCCATTCGAACATGAGTTTCCCATCTCGGCCCGAAAAAAAAAACATCTATTCTTCGTTAATTTTTAAATTTGTTAGCCAATTTTTAAAACCCTAGGCGCGGATTTTGTCGTACTAACGCGTTTAAGTTGTTTCCGCTAATCTTACGCAGTCTTCACGAAACTGGTCCATGCCTCATATCTCTCCCATTTTTTATCCTCTTTATTGTCTCATATACTGCACTTTTTTCGAGTTCAGTCAATACCACTAATTCTTCAACGTTTTCAACACCTTTTCTATACAAATATTCCACCAATTTCCTTTTTTCTAGTTGTGACATTACTTTCGTCTTGGGATGTTACAAAAAAGAAATATGTTAAAATTAGGAGAAATATTAAATTCCGGATACTACTAGACGGACTATATATAACCACAAAAACGTATTGACAATTTACTATCTTTCAAGAGCTTTGTATCTACTCCAGAAGAATTATATTGACCTATCACTTTTATTTTTTTCAGGCGAAAAATAGAGTCCATATTCGATCCACCTAAATCAGACTTATCAGAAAACTCTTCTACTCCTTCTTCAATTGGAACTGAAACAGAACAGATATATCTTATACCAGAAGCAGCAGTGGGAACTAGTAGTATGAAGAAAAAAGGGTTAGTAATTAAATATGATCATTGTGCCTATCCTTATAAGTATAATGATATAATGACATTATCTAAACATTTTAAATTTATTTTATTCACAGAAGAAAATGAGTGTATATTGCATGCTTATAATGGATTATTGACAGTAAATGGAATTCATTAACATAATTATTCAAGTAAATTTTATATGAATATTTCCCTTAACAAATTATATATTTTCCCCTGTTCTTCTACTATGTAGTGTACCTAAGTATTTAAGTAACTTATTTTATTTCATTCTGAACCCTAAAACATACCTTTACGTACTTGATTTCAATCCGGAAAATAGAGTTTTACAGGATAGTAGCACGCAATGAAATATTACGTTCTACTATCCCGTAATGAAATTTTACAGGCTTTTACATATTAAAAACTAATAAAAACTCGGTTATGTTTCAAAAGTATGGATATAAATTTATTGAAATTCAACAGCAAAACAATAAACAGAACTCACTTATTGCCTATATTATATATTAATATTAACGGTTATATTTTCAAAAAATAAGCCATCATGACATCTTCATTCACAATAGTTACGTTGCTGTCCATTTTCCATCGACAAAAAAGCTTAAATTCTTTGTCATAACGGGACGACGATTTGTTGGGTATCAGATGCTCTGTGGCTTCATGAGATTTGCGCAAAATGTCCTCAGGAATGAATTGATCTTGAGCCATTTCGTGAAAATCGGATAATGACAATCGCTGACAGTATCATATTATTTAAAAACAATATTATGTTTTTATGGGTACTGTAATAAATTAAAAGACCTAATGAAGGCTTTAATGAACAGAATCTGACAGATATTGACAGTTCAAAACAATCATGACTAATCCTAATAAATACAACCTAAAACTAAGACTATAAACTATACTACATTCATCCGGGCCTTAAAAGTTATAATTAATATTTCAAACGAGAAGGAACTTTCTTTGCCCAGGACGATCTTCTTAGACCAGTCAACCCCTCTGGCAGGGGACTGGTGGGTGGAATTATAGTTTTTATGATTCCATTGGAATCAACGTTTGTCTCTACTATGTCGATTCCGTCCGCAAAAGAAGCATCTAGCTGGTTTTGAAGGTCGAAAATCAGCAGCTACAGAACAAGTACGATGCGATTCAGAGTCATTAACTTGTTCTTGAGAGCACGTAATGTTATTAATAGTCGGTGGAATGTTGTTTGTATAGGACATCGCATGTACTTCGGCAGATTCTAAAGCCTTTGCTTTATCTACAGCTTCTTGCAGAGTTAGAGTACAGTTTTCTAAAAGTCGTTGCCTAATTTGTGTCGAAATTAATCCGGTTATAAAGGAGTCTCTAATAAATTAATCTTTGTAAACGTCAGCTGTGACACTTTTAAAAATGCAATCTTTACTTAGGGATCTCACTATTTGCAAATATTGGGAAATATTCTCACCTGATTGTTGTTTTCGACTTCATTTACCTTTTTCACAAACAAACCCTTTAGGGTTTTGATGGCGGAATCATAAGTGGTACACTCAGATATGAACTCAAAAACTGCAGACGAAATGTGGTTGACTAGTAATTGGAGCTTAAGAGCATCTGCTTCTTTCTTTTCCTTTGAAATATCTGCTGACTTCAGGAAATTTTCAAAAGTTTGAAATGTTGTGTATTCGACTAGGAATTAATACACAATTATTTAATTACTAAGCACAGTTTTATTTTTAAGAACTTCAAATCAAAAGATGTGACATAACATGACATCCGTGACATCACTATATATATATTATTCTAAGGGTAAATTCAAAATACATAACATTTTCTTCCCCTTCTTAAAAAAAGACTACAATCAACAAGCTACAAATCTAATTTACTAGGTATCTTGACAACACGACCTGATCTGGTAACATTTCTAAACGTTGTCGGAGTACCATGTCCTTCAAATATGTTTTTGTCTTTAAGACTTGTTGAATCAGGCGAACCTTGAGGTTCGATAACAGGACTTGGTACTTTTTCAACATAAGGACTCATGTTACTATTTAGCACAGGAGTACTAGGTACCACATTATTTGTCACAGGAGTGTTATTGGACATAATAGGATTATTTGACATATCAGGGTTATTCGACACAATTGGATTATTATGAATATCAGTGTTATTAGAAATTTCACTCTCAATGAACATAGGATTTGATTTACTTTGCCTAATGTCATTAATGTGATATAACTTAATATGTTCACCGCATTTCACTAAATAAGTGCTATAACTCATACACCTAACAACTTTACCTTTTTGCCAAAGATTTGTATATTTGTTTTTTACAAAAACTTCATCGTTTTCTGAAAACAACTTGATTTTTTGCAAAATGTTAGGTTGAAGGGATTTTTGTTTCTTTGACCATGGTTTTAGCAAATCAAATCTAGTACGAGGACGAATTTTAAAAACTGTTTCTGCTGGTGAACATCCTGTGGAAGTATTTGGTGTGTTTCTATATACAAATAAAAAGTTTTCTAATCTATTTAAGATAGTGACTTCACTTACATTCTCTCCCTCTTTAAATAAAGCTTTTTTTAACCCTTTTTTGATTGTTTGGACTCCCCTTTCCGCTAAACCATTGCTTTCTGGGTGTTTTGGTGGAATACGAATGAATTTTATTCCGTTTGCATGACAAAAAGAAGTAAATTCATAAGAATTACCAAATGGTGGACCATTATCCGAAACTAGTTCTACTGGTAATCCAAATACCGAAAAAATTTGTTTCAACTTTAAAATTGTTTCTCTCACGTTTGTGCCATCCTTCATAAGTTTAACTTCGCACCACCCAGACTTATTATCTACAAGAATTAAAAATGTAAAACTATCTTTTTTGAAAAAATCAACATTTACTCTGTAAAAATTATTAGGAGCAGTTGGCCAAGGAAGTAAAACTCCGCTGTTTGAAAAATTTTGAGTTTGTTGGCATACATCACAAGAATTGACATACTGCTCAACATCTTCATTAATACCAGGCCACCAACAATAAGATCTAATAAGCATTTTAGTTCTTACTATTCCTATATGCTGCTCATGGAACAAACTTAGAATATCTTTTTGCAACTGTTATGGAATTACAACTTTATTACCAACTAAGACACAACCATTATCAACAGAAAATTCTAATTTTCTTTTAAAGTAAGGTTTCAAATTGTCATCTTTTATCGAATTTGGCCAACCAGTTAGAGTAAGATCAAGTACGTTGGACAAAATTATATCTTTTTTTGTTGCTACTGCTATATTTTCGTAAGTAATAGGTACTTCATATGATAAGTTAAATGAAAATATTGCATCAGAGATTTCAGTTTGACTTTTCATTGGCAATCTTGAGATTCCATCAGCATTCGAAATTTGGCTACCTTTCTTGTAAATAATATCATATTTATAAGCTGATAATGCTATGGCCCAACGAGTGATTCTAGCTGCGGCAGTAACTGGAATATTTCTATTTTTACCGAAAATGAACTGAAGAGGTTGGTGATCTGAGATCAATGTAAAGTTTCGTCCAAAAACGTATTTGTGGAACTTTTTTAAGGCAAATATTATTGCTAAGCTTTCACGTTCTAAATTTGAATATTTCTTTTCATTTTCGCTAAGAGTGGATGAAGCAAATAAAACTGGTTTTTCAACACCATTGATTTTATGACTAAGCACTGCTCCAACCCCGTATCCACTGGAATCACACGTTATATATATAGGAAGTGTTGGATCATAATGTGTTAAGACATCATGTGAAATAAGCAACTTTTTACTATCCTGAAAACATTTTTCACATTTACTTGTCCATATATACTCAGTATTACCTTTACATAAATCATACAATGGCCTAAGTTTGGTGGAAAGCATAGGAATAAACTTACCATAAAAATTAAGTAGACCTACGTAACTTTTCAATTCTGTGATATTTTTTGGTGAAGGCGCTTTCTGAATGCATTCAATTTTTTCATCTGTAGGATGAATTCCTGATGCATCTACTCTATGACCTAGGAACATTACAGAACGATCAAAAAACTTACATTTGTTCTCATTAATCTTAACATTATATTTCTGTAATCTGTCTAACACTTTTTTAACATTCTGATAGCATTCATCTATCGTACAACCATGCACCAAAATATCATCTAAATAGCATTTAGTCTTTGGTAATTCTGATAAAATAACCTCCATCACACATTGAAAAATTCCCGGAGCGCTACTAACGCCATAGGTTAATCTATTAAATCTGAAAAGACCAATGTGGGTATTTATTGTGAATAGTTCTTTAGAAGCATCACTTATCTGAAGTTGTTGATAAGCCCCCTTTAGATCTAAAACACAGTAATACTCGCTACCATGTAATGTGGCAAATATATCAGAAGGCAATGGTAAAACGCAATGGTCACTATCAATTGCTAAATTCAGCGTTTTTTTGAAATCTACACATATTCTTACATCTCTAGAGTTTTTCTTGGGAACCACAACAATTGGACTTGTCCAGTTGCTGTGGGATAACTTGGTCAAAACACCAGACTTAACCATTTTTGAAAGTTCCTCCTCGACTTTTGGTTTTAATGCAAATGGCATTTCATATGCCCTATGAAAAATAGGTTTAAATCCTTCTCTTATCTTTATCTCAGCTTTAAAATCTTTTATTGAAGTGTGAGGCTCTTCCTCGAAAAGTGACTTATAATCTTGTTTCAAAGAAACAATCAACTTCAACTTGACATTCTCTGACTCTGAACTTGAAACCTGATTTGACTGAAAATTGAGTTGACTACAAACTTTTACTTGTGAATTTTCTAAATTGACTGGACTACAGCTTTTTATCTGAGACTTACCTAAACTGGACTTTTCTGTTACTACACTTCTATCTAGCAAAGAATTTCTCCAATCTTTATTTAAAATGTTTAGCCAATTCCTACCTAAGAGCGGTACAAACTTGATGTCTGATTTTAAGACAACCAAAGGTAAATAATATAACTTACTTAAGTATCTTACATGCACATATACCTGACCTAAAATTTCTGCTTTTTCCCCTGTCAAAACTCTTAACTTGAAACTTACCGGTTCTAAGACTAAATTGTTGAATAAATACTTAGTCTTCCTCATGCATAACTGACCTTACTGCACCTGAATCAACTTCCATTTCAAGATTTTGTTCATCGATACACAATGTAACTTTCAAAGTGTCGACAAAACTTGTTTTAAGCGAATTCAAGGTACACAATAAACCTAACTCAAAAGTTTCATCTGACTCTACTCCCAACTCCTGATTTTCATTTTCCTGTAACTCAAACACTCTCCACATAGGAGATTTTGCAGTGTGCCCTGTCATATTACAGGCAAAGCACTTCCAATTTATTGCTGGGCATTTGTTGTTATCCAAATGTATACGACAACATCTTCTACACTTCTGCTTTCGACTATACGACTGACTTGGACTACTACTGGGATGACTATGACCACTGGACGACTTATTTTGACTGACTTGGCCTGACTTGATTCGGTTTTGATTCGACTGTGATTTGTAATTCTGGTTTGACTTATGCTTGTGATATACATTATTCAAATTATGACCAGACTCTGACACCATAGCTTTAACCTGCCCCTCAGCTAACTCCATACTAAGGGCGATTTTTAGAGCTGCTTCAAAGTTATGATCTTCTTCTAACAACTTTTGTTTAATATCATCAGACCTAATTCCCGATATCAACCTGTCTCTCAAAGCATCGTTCAAAAAGTCACCATAGTTACAAGTTTTTGACATACTTTTCAACCTTGCAACGAATGCTGTGATAGTTTCTCCCGGCTCCTGGTAACTATTGTTCATCTTGAAGCGTTCTGCTACAACTAGCCTTTTAGGACTGTAGTGATCTTTTAATGCTTTCACCAATTCAACATATGACTTCGTATCAGGCAAAGCAGGTGACACAAGATCTTTCAACCTGCCATATCCCTCTCCCCCAATAAAAGTGAGTAAAAGGGGTAGTTGTTTTGTGTCTGCAATATCATTCACTTTAAAAATTTGCTCTAAACGCTCTATCCATGATGAAATGTCCCCAAACTTTGGGTTGAAAGGCTCGATACTCCCAATTAAAGACATATTTGTTAGGCTCTGACTTCACACAGACTTCGACTCGACTTTACTAAGACTGGACAGATTTCACTATTGATTGATGCTTAAAAAAATGGAACGGACTTTCTTGACTGGATGTGGTATAAACATAAGCATCTTCGCGGATTCGTCTCGGTTCTCGTCCCCAAAAATGTTGTGTATTCGGCGAGGAATTAATACACAATTATTTAATTACTAAGCACAGTTTTATTTTTAAGAACTTCAAATCAAAAGATGTGACATAACATGACATCCGTGACATCACTATATATATATTATTCTAAGGGTAAATTCAAAATACATAACAGTTTGAAACCAATGCATCCATTGTTGTGAACAAGTAGGTACATTTGGATCCGCATCAAAACGTTCTGGTCGTAGAAGTCGTTCCATTTTTATTTAAGATTATGTTCATTAAATTGTAATAAATTAAAAGACCGAATGAAGGCTTTAATGAACAGAATCTGACAGATATTGACAGTTCAAAACAATCATGACTAATCCTAATAAATACAACCTAAAACTAAGACTATAAACTATACTACAGGTACCAACTACAGGCCAGCAATCTTGGCATTGAATGCAAATTTCAATAATAGCGAACGCCGATTAATATATTAATATTTTATTTTTTCACTGTTCTTTTGTGTTTTTTAGCAGTATGAAATAAAATGTTGTACGTCACACGTCCGGTAAAATTTTACAGTAATCGTTTCGAAATTCTGGACATCTCACTCGTACTGTAAAAGTGTACTTACCGGGCTAGTAACGTAAATATCTATTACAGAGCACATTTATTTTTAACGGATTGTGATAGAGAAGATCTAAAAGATAAAATAGACAATCTGCCTAATTATAGATTATGTTCACATCTCTTTCAAGATAAACCATATCTTAATGATTTGAATACTTGCTTGATGCCAACAATATTTCAATCAGTGGATGGCTCTTCAAATTCTATAGTGGAAATTGAGCAAGAATCTATGACCAGTCAAAATCTACTAATAAACAATCCAAAAACACAGCCAGCATCGTTAGCTCAATTACATGGCAAACATGATTCTAACAATGTTTTGGAACAAACAACACCCCGATTATTAAATCCCCATTTTACTCAGACCAAGCAGATTATATCTACTAAATCTCTCCAAAAAGGTAAGTTGCTCTGTAGTCTATACTATAAAATATGTGTGATAATTTTGAATTAAATGTATATATGTATGTATATTGGGGTGACACTCACTGAGACCTAAAAGATCTATTGCGCCCCCTTACTTCTACTTAGTTCCCAAGGAAAGTCTCAGAGACTAGTAGCTCCTTTATTCCTATTTCCCGGAGGAATTTTAGGATATCTGCAGGCTTTAACTTAGGTAAATGTCGTTCTATCCAGTAATCTCCTAGGTGTTGTGCCCTAAGATTCTGAATTGCTGTGCAAGTATGAGGATAGAGGTTTCTTCTTCCATCCCTCAGAATTTACATTCTTCTTCCTCCACTATTTTGAGGTTTGAATGTCAATGTCCCGTTAGGATCCCTGTTAAAACTCTTAGTGCAGTTTTACTTTGACTTATTTGTGGTCTAAAGCATACTCATTTTTTATTTTAAAAAGAAGTAGTTCAATATTTATTTTATCCGTAAAGTACTTACTTTTATTTTTTGTTAATAATCTACTCGATTGTACAACTTGTTCACCAATATTATGTTCAAAGTTATATGAAATGTCGATTTCACTTTTGACGTGTGTACTTAATTCTTGCATGATGCACTCATTTTCCGAGTCCATAATGATTTCCTGTTTTACTTTTATTGGATATAAATCGTTATTAATTTCTTCACTGTCGAAATCACTTTTAATATATACTTTTTCTATATCGAAAGATGTATTTGGAAACGAGGGTTCCATTTGCGGCTCTTCCTTTATTTTTGATTGAATGGGATCGTCTAAAAAAACAATTCGAGAACTAAGTAAAGAAAATTAAAAAACAACAATAATTGCTGAATTAATATACATGTATGTATGTTACTTCTACTTATTTTCCGAGGAAAGTCTCGGAGACTAGTAGCTCCTTTAGTCCTATTTCCAGGAGGAATTTTAGAAAATCAGCAGGCTTGTGTCCCTCTTCTATCCAGTTATCTCCTAGGTGTTGTGCCCTAGGATTCTTAATTGCTGTGCACTTAGCATGTATGTGGATGGAGGTTTCTTCTTCCATGCCACAGAATCTACAGTCTTCTTCCTTCACTATTTTGAGCTTTTTCAGATGCTCATTCAGGCGACAATGTCCCGTTAGGATCCCTGTTAGAACTGTTAGTGCAGTTTTACTTTGACTTATGCATTCATTTGATCTCAACAGGTTGTAGTCACCCAGAAGAATCTTTGATTGCCTAAAGGCGGTTTGACATGGAGCAATACAACCTGCAAGGGATTGCATGCAATTTCTTGCAAGGTCAAAATATTGCAAATGATGAAACTTGCATACTGTTTGACATCATGCAATTCTCTTACCATTACAACATTGCTGCCAACCTAACCAATAGTAGAAAGAAATAAGTGTATAATAACCTCAAAAAATAATTAATTCAAACAATAATATATAAAGTTTTTTTATTATTATTTAAAATGAAGATAGCGAAAGTGAGAAAAGTTCAGAGAAAAAAACAAAGTGCATCACTGTCGATTATCATAGCTGCTGCTGCTTTGCTTTTGGAAACAGATGAGCATAGAAGAACACCAAGGAGGTGGTGGACCAGACCTTGGTTGGATAGAAGAAAAGGAAACATAACTTTAGCTGCAGAATTGGATCAAGAAACGTATAAAAATTATTTGAGAATGAATAATTAGACATTCAACAAACTCCTCTCAAAAATAAAACACAGGATTACCAAAACATCCTTGGTGAGAGACGTTGTAACAGCAGAACAGGCATTAATTGTAACATTGAGATATCTAGCTACAGGGGAAAGCTTTAGGAGTTTACAATTCAATTTTAGAATCTCAGAGAGAGCTATATCACGCTTCATTCCAGTTGTCTGTGAGGCAATTTATGAAGAACTGAGGAGAGATTATTTAAATGTAAGGCGTAGGCACAACTATCTACAGAAAAGTACATATTTAAACAAAATCTTTTTCAGGTTCCCACGACTGAAGCAGAATGGTTGACAATTTCCAAACAATTCGAGGTAACCTGGAATGCTCCAAATGTTATTGGAGCATTAGATGGGAAACATATAGTGATTAAAGCACCCACAGATCAAGTCTCAGCATACTTCAATTACAAGAAACAACACAGCATTATTCTGTTAGCTCTTGCAGATGGGAATTTCAACTTCACGTATATAAATGTTGGAATGAATGGAAGATTATAAGATAACCGTGCTTATTGGGAAAGTGATCTCTCTGAAGGTATCAAGTTAAATTCATTAAATATCCCAGAATGCAAACCACTACCAGGGAGGAATAAGCCAGTACCCCATGTTATTGTAGCTGATGCAGCTTTTGCACTGTCAAACCACATTCTCAAGCTACCCCTTTAGAAACATGACTAGAGAGCAGAGGATTTTCAACTTTAGGTTGAGTAGAGCTAGACAAGTGATAGAGAATACTTTTGGAATACTCGCAAATCGTTTTAGAGTTCTAATAAATATCATACCTTTGATTCCTGAAAAGGTCAGGCTTATAACACAAGCATGTTGTGCTCTGCACAATTTTTTGAATAAAGAGACAGGTCATGCATCTTTGGCAAATCATCCTGAAGATATTGATCCCCAATACATATTTAGGTATGGACTTGATGTCCAAAATCATGGGAGCCCTAGGAATGAAGCACTGAACATCAGAGAAGTATTCAAAGAGTATTTCAATGGATGTGGTCGAGTAGAATGGCAGGACAGAATTGTTTGATTATTTTGTTTTTGTGCTATAGTTCTTTTATTAAATTTGATTAAGTAAAAGTGGAATTTTAATTTTACTTTTTAAAACTCTATTAATACATTCAATGTTTTTTATTTCCAAAATAATAAGGTAATTCATAAAAAAGCTATGTAATATTCATTAATTCTTAGCCTGCTGACATATCTGATGCTTATCTGCAACTGTACACCTCACAGAACTAGTTGAAGCCATTAATGCTTCGTCAGAATAAAGCCATCAAAAACATTTTCACTCTATCCAGGCTACTTCCAACTGAAAATCTATATTTCCCTAATAGAATGATAGATATCAAGTCATTGTACATATTTCAGACTTGCCTCTACATACATAAGCGTATCTCCAACCCGAACATAAATTTCACTAGATCAAACAATGTACATCATTACAACACAAGAAGCAGTGATAATTTAAGAACAGTAGCAATGAAGACCACATGTGGCCAAAGAAGCCTGCTTGCTGAAGTCTTTTGAACAAGCTGCCTATCTCACTAAAAACTATTCAAAAGATGCTTAAAGCAACTGATATTGAAGTGTTTTCAATGAATAAATGAAAAAGTAGTTTCTTGTTTTTTAAATATGATACCCCATGTACTTGCATTACTCATAAGTTTATTTTTTCTGTTTACTAAAAAAATATCGTAACTTTGAAGATAAAATTTTATTTTCTTAGTATTCATTATTATATGTTAGCAATTCTTTTTCTGTGATATATCTAGTCGTTGTATGGCCCACATAGCCTGTATGGCTGTGCCATTTACATGTGTTCTGTAAAATTTATTATTATCTACCATTACTCGACCTTTACACCTTCTGGTATAAAAAGGGTTTTTGATTATATATAAATATATACATACCATTACTCGGAATGAAGGAATATTATTATTAGATCTTAAAATAAAATGGAAACACAAATTAGATAGTAAGAAAAAATAAATAAAACTTCCAAAAACTACATAAATTTTTTTTTTGTTCTTTGTTGTTTTTTTTGCATCAAACAAAAGATTCAAAACCTTATTCTTCAGCTCGTCTATTAATTCTTCATCCTCAAGGGATTCCATTTCATCAGCAATATAGCTGAAAACAAAAGAATATAGGTTTATTACTAAAAAAATGTGACATTTGTTACTTTGCTCTTGATCACTTGTGAAGGTTTGCAAAGTAGTAACTTCAATTTTTTTTTGTATAAATAAACTTACTCTCCAAACAGCTGATGCGTTCTCGGTTGAGGCTGCACTTCATCAGGTTTATTTATAGAATTTAGTGTTGTAACAGCAGATATTATCAGGTTGGTAATCTGCTGCTTTTCTTCCATTTCTTGAGTTCTACCACTTCTCTTTCTTTTCTTAGTAAGGGATGGAGTGGTAGAGCACTCTTGAAATGAAGTTTTGCTACATTCCTCCCTAGATAAAGCTCCGCTGTAATCCTCTCGAGATGGAGCTCTGTGGTAGTCCTCTCGAGATGAAGCCCTGGAGACATCCAGAGATTTCTCATACATTGTTGGAGAAAATATTTCTACAACCTCTCCTTCGCTCAATTGGGTGATATCGCTTTCAAAAATTACTTCAGCCTCCTATAAATAAATTATTAGGAATATAGATTTGAAAAAAAAGTATAGGTACACATACACTTCCTGAAAATCCTGACTTCTCGATGTATTCATCACTTCTCTCCATATTCGATTTGCCCTTTCCCACAACACTAGCACCATCACTCAAGAACGTCAACTCTTCAAAACACCTCAATTTGGGGGTATAGATGGAGTCAGAGGATGCTCCAGACAATTCGCTCTTTCTTATTTTTTGCATTTCTGCCAGAAACTGAGTCCTCAAACCATGAATTTTTTCCTTTATATCATCTACATTTAGATTAGTAAGGTTTTTTGTATTAAACTGACTTGTTATGTTCTCGAGAGCTTTCTGCCTCATATTCCTATTATGGTAGTCGGCTAATTTCGTCATGTAGAGGCATGAGTTTTGCTCATATAGCAGAATTAACAGTGTTGTAGCCGCTCTTGGCCAATCAAACCCAGACCTAAAACAATATTTTGTTATTTACCGTACTTGAAAATTTGTATAGTGAAACTTACTTTCGACATGGTACCTTATTCATTTTTGAATATCTCAGCAAATCAGCAAAAACAAATATAATTCAACACAAACACAATTAATGGCGAAGTAAGCAGATTTTTGAAAGGCGTGACAAATGACACAACGTCAGTCACCACAATTAGCAATCAAATGATATGTATCATTTAATTGGAAACAGTTACTTATTTGGTTTGGTAACACAAAAGAAACTAGATTTCTCCCTAGAATTGCGACTTGCATGCAATAGAAATGGCACCAAACCAATAAAATTGCAATTGCATCGAATTGTAGAAACTGATCAGCTGGGTCTAAACTGCGCATGCTTTCAGTCAAGAAATCTTGCATTGCATTGCACGTTGTATTGCATCATGTCAAGCGGCCTTATAGTTCTACTAGATCTTTCCAATGGTCAGATCTTCTCTTTTTTTCAGCTTTGCCTATTTCTTCCAATATTACATTGCAAAAGGTTTCCGGCCCTAATGAGGGTGTTTCAGTCCCCCTCTTTGCTAGTTCATATTCTATTTCATTTCCTTCTATTCCAGTGTGTCCTGGAATCCACAGTAAGTTGACTATATTGTTCTCGCCTAGTTCATTGAGTTTGCCTAGGCATTCCCAAACCATATTGAAACTGATTACACATTACGCTTTAATGACTGCTTGATTATCCTACTTGATGATAATCTTTTGTCTTTTATATATTTTATCAATATTGAACTGGGTATTTGGTTTTGTACATTTCAATAATGTATTATTCTGTATTTTTCAGTCAATCCATCACAACAAAAAATAGAGCAAATTGAGTCTGTATTTCAACAACAAAATTGTGATGCACATGCAGATGAAATCAACCAACAGGAAAATGTAGAAATCGATAATGTTTTACATTCAATAAAACAAGAACATATAGACTCGGATAATGAACAGTACAAATTAAGTACTTACATGAAGAGTGAAATCATCGTTCCAAACATACTTGAAGAACATAATGATTGTAAGTACTTACTTGATAAAGTATACCAAAAAAAAAGTTTTTGACATGTCACCAATTACCTTGATCGTCCTACTAATCAACCCGACAAGATGTTTTTTATTTGGTATTGGGAATGTTCCCACAAAATTTTCAATATGAAGGTCTGCACCTGTCAATTTTTTATTAAAAAAATTAATATCTCGATAAGTATACATTTTTGGATATAGGGTATTCTACACAAAGTGACATTAAGACTTAATGTAGAATCCGAAAAGTTAGTAATATACAAGGAGTTACATTTAAAATAACAAAGTTGACGTTCACTTTCGGTATAACCGGAAGTGAAATATCTGCCAAAATATTTTCCATAAATTCCATAACTTGTTCTCCATCTATGCCAATTTTTATAGAAATTGTGTGAGTATTCTCCAATATATGGATAGTGTAAGCCCGTCATGAAACAGCCTGTATATTACCAGCCTAAACTCTGAAGATAAAATGGAATGTATGTGTGATAAGTTCTGGTTATAGGATACCTGCTTCCAATATAAAACCATTATAATATAAATAACTTTATTGTAGTATCCCAAAACATAACGACTGGCCACAAATAAGGCAGAGGTTGACTCTCAAGTTTATGTTTAAAAGGAACCTCTTGTATTCTCACAAATATCTATTTATAGTCTCTCTCGGCACGTCTACTTAGTTTGTTGTAATAACTCAAGGTGATGTTTACTAATCAATTAATAATTAAGCCTTGGAATTATTATACAAACTATTATACTGAGTGTTAAATATATTATGTTAAAATTCACATAAATATACATATGTGTATAACCTCAAACCCATTAAACTTGATGGGAGCGAGGTTGAATGGAGACAAGAAGTCAAGTATCTAGGTTTGACTCTAGACAGTAAACTCCTGTGGACCAAACACGTGAAGAAATCTGGCAGGGAGAAATTGGGGTTAATCCAAAAATCCTGAGCTGGATGTACACTGCCATACTGAGACCAATTATCACTTACGGAGCCATTGCATATAGTAGTAGAACTAGCCTATTGACGACGAGAGAAAACCTCTCCAAAATTCAAAGACTAGCCTGTATGTGCATTACAGGTGCAATACCCTGATGGCGGCCATGGAAGTAATTCTCAACCTCACATCACTACATAATTATGGTGGTGGAAAGTGTTGCAGAAAGAACAAGATACAGACTAAATAGAGAGGGAATCATTAAAAAAAAACCACCTCCTTACTTCTTAGAAATCCTGGGACATGCCACAAGATGGTATGATGAGAAAGTATAACTTTTCAAAGAAATTCGTTACGGAATTAAGCAACAAGAAGGAATGGGATCCAATTATCATACCAGACTTGGAAAGAATGCCATTCTATGGTACACAGACGACTCAAAAGCAATAGAAGGTGTTTGTTATAGTTTTCTTCGTCGATTTAAAATTATTTAATGATTAAACTAGTGCTTTATTAACAAAATTATGGAAATGATATAATAAAAAATGTTATATGACAAATCGCTTGACAGTAGTCACTTGTACCGTCTTGATTCCTGTTAAATTAAAAGTCTACAAAAATATATGCTCAGGTCATTATTTCATTCGACCATCGCGAGTCGTAACAGAAGGAACTGGGATAGGAGTACGGACCAGAAACCAAACACTCTGAAAGCTTGGGAAAAATTCCCAAGTATCTTTCAAGCGGAAATTCACGCCATAAGAAAGTGTGCCCAGTTCAATATTAATAAAGGATATTGAAGGCAAATAAAATGTCGGATAGTCAAGCAGCTATTAAGGCACTGAGCTTTTGTGTAATCAGTTCCAAAATGGTGTGGGAATACCTAAGCAAACTAAATGAACTAGGCGAGAACCTTACTGTGGATTCCAGGACACACTGGAATTGAAGGAAGTGAAATAGCAGATGAACTAGCAAGGATGGGGACTGAAACACCCTTTTGCGGTATCAGCTCCAATGTAATGTTTGAAGAAATAGACAAAGCCGAAAAAAAGAGAAAATTTGACCATTGGAAAGATCTAGTAGGACTTAGACAATCAAAGATTCTTCTGTTGAGATCGAATGCATGCATAAGTCAAAGTAAAACTGCACTAAGAGTTTTAACAGGGATCCTAACGGGACATTGTCGCCTGAATGGGCACCTGAAAAAGCTCAAAATAGTGAAGTAAGAAAAATGAAGATTCTATGGCATGGAAGAAGAAACCTCCGTTCACATACTTGCGAATTGCACAGCAATTCAGAATCCTAGGGCACAACACCTAGTAGATAACTGGATAGAAGAGGGACATAAGCCTGCAGATATTCTACAATTCCTCCGGGAAATAGGACTAAAGGAGCTACTATAGTCTCTGAGACTTTCCTCGGAAACGGAAACTAAGTAGAAGTAACATACATACATATGTATTAATTCAGCAATTATTGTTGTTTTTTAATTTTCTTTACTTAGTTCTCGAATTGTTTTTTTAGACGATCCCATTCAATCAAAAATAAAGGAAGAGCCGCAAATGGAACCCTCGTTTCCAAATACATCTTTCGATATAGAAAAAGTATATATTAAAAGTGAATTCGACAGTGAAGAAATTAATAACGATTTATATCCAGTAAAAGTAAAACAGGAAATCATTATGGACTCGGAAAATGAGTGCATCTTGCAAGAATTAAGTACACACGTCAAAAGTGAAATCGACTTTTCTTATAACTTTGAATATAATATTGGTGAACAAGTTGTACAATCGAGTAGATTATTAACAAAAAATAAAAGTAAGTACTTTACGGATAAAATAAATATTGAACTACTTATTTTAAAATAAAAAATGAGTGTGCTTTAGACCACACAACTGAAGTAAAACTTTTAAAATATTCAATGTATTGAACAAAATATTAATTTATAAAATTGTTCAAGAATGAAATGAAATTACAAAATTATCAAGAAATCACCGCAAAATCGCAAACGAACTACTGACAGATATATATTTTTCATGCACTGGCTATGAGAGGAAGAGAGAAAGAAAATGTGCGCGCGCACTTCTCTCTATTACCCCTACAGTAATATACGAAACGTAAATCTCCCTCTTTCCTTCTTCACTAACTCATCAACTTTCGTTCGCCTCGCCCGATCACACTTTTCGTAACGCTCTCGTCAGGCATTCACCAGCATATTCCCCAAGTCAAGCGTGCGTAAAGAAGTTTTGCTTCAATATTTTGTTCAATACATTAAATATTTTTCGTTTAAAGTGAATAAAATTGTAAATCCATTTTAATTAAAGTTCATATTTTGTGAATTTTCGGGTGAATAATAACAAAAAATTATGACAGGAAGTGACACAGACTCTGAATATGAAAACGGTGGTGCTCCAGGACCATCAACTAAGAAGAAATTAGGTACGGAAATTGTGCATAAAAAGTATGTGTCAACATATTCAAGGCAAGATTTTAAACCTAGTGAGACCCAATCAACTAATGAATCACGAAGGTAAGTGCGTATTTTCCATTGCACACGCTTCGTTCGTGAAGCAGCCGTGCTTCGCCACTGGAAACACACGATTTCCGAATCGTCCAAACTCAACAGAGGCCTACGTGACTGAATGCGCGCTTGCACACCATATGGTGGTCAGTCCTGCGGCAGATTCCAAATTGGTGGTACCTACAGAGTCAACGGATCGTGATAATTAAAAATTATTAAGATATGGTTGAGATAGACAGTGAAATCCTTATTGCCTTAGTGGCAGTAAGGCCCACATTGTGGGATAAAACTTTGGAAATAATATATAAGGACAGACATGCTACTAGAAATGCCTGGCGTGAAGTATATAATGAGCCCATCCCAGATTTACCTCAATGTAACAGCTTACATTTCAACTGGTTGTATACAGTTTCTCATTTTTGTATTATGTCTTTGAATAGAGTCCTTCAAGCGTTCACATAGTTCGTCAAAAGATGATATAGACATGCGGAAATAATTGAAAAATTTAGTATCATCTTGTATAGAATGCACCAACCTCGCACCTCATTTCATTTTATTGGATGAACTTAGTGAACCCGAGTATGTATACGTTCCTTTTGACGGCGGCATAATAGCCACATCGCAATAATGTGGCGTTTGTAATCCATTCAGCACAATCTCTAAGTACTTTACTTCACGACGATCGAAGGAAAACTAACTGGACGTTCGATAAGAAAACGTAACGTGTGCAAGCAAACATGTTACGGACAAAAGTCGTTCCAAATCCGTAGTGTCTGCAACGAGCGTATCTTATACTAGTTGCTGGCGGCGTAGCGTCATAAGCAACGTTCCTTTTTCCTTGTCTATTTTCTCCCTCTACTAATACGCGGCATTCTACTCTCGACATTGGGGCGCGTTTGATTCTCTGTCCTTTTCTTCTCTCTGTTTCTCCTTGTTACTCTTCCGTATTTCGGCCTCATATATCACGTATAAAAACCGAGACAAATTATTGGAGTTAGGTAAATTAATTGTTATATTTTATTATTATTTTTATAATCATTCATGACTCTAATAATAATTTACTAAAATGATGAAATTATAGGTTGAAAAAAGCGCCAAAAACTTCTGCAGAACGTGGTCGAGAATTCAGAGCACGAAAAGCGCTACTTAAACAACAAAGTAAGCAACAACAGGAACCAGATGCAATAGTTGAAATTGATACAGAAGATACTCGAAGTGCTGATCCATCAGAAGACAATCAATTCCCTGGGCCCTCTGAAATAAAGACAATAGAAAAAAGAGCAAAGTCTGCAGAGGCAACACGACGATGGAGAGAGAGAAAAAAAGGCGTTAGTGAGTCATCAAAGAAACAGGCGAAAACTGCAGCTCAACGCATGCGAGAATACCGGAAGAGAAAAAAAATTGTAAATAGTAAATAGTATTACTGACTGAAATTTGAAGTTTCCTAAAAGTTTTCTTATTCTTAGTCAAATTGTGGAAAAAAAGAAATTTTATAGCAATTTTTCTTCTTTTATTCTACTGTTAATAAAATTTAGTTTTTTGTGTTTTTTTATTATTCTTGTTTTGATAAGTTTCTAGTTAAATAAAAATAAAAAAAATTTGATTATAACTTAAATTATTGACCGATTTGCTCACAGAACGTTGCTGCATGAAAAAACTTATAAAAGTTCAATGTTTAAAAAGGAAAATTTTGAATTTTTTTTTTAAATTTAAACCTTAATTATTCTCACAATTATATGTATTTTTGTTATTCTATGCAACAACCACCTACCGTAGAAGGAGCGTTCGACCACACCTCCTTTGACTCCTTGGTAGCTGTTGTTGCAAGGCGTGGAACAGACGACACCACATGTCGGAGGATGAAAAACATGCTGTTCAACAGGACAACCTTATTTGGAGATTCCATGGAGGTATCGATAATGAAGGGATGCCCACAGGGAGGAGTTCTTCACTAGAATAAGGAAGCTTGAGAGACTAAAACTGTCAAGCCTCTTCAACGTGCAGCTGTGTCTTAGCCAGGCGGTTTCAGATACGATGCTGATGTTGAAGAACAATCAGTAAAGTATACGGACCCTAGGACTACCAACTGGGAACGGTATAAACTGGATCTCACGAGGAGGCTCGATGGACTCCCTAGGAGTCTCAGTAATAAAGATGAGATTGATTGGGCCGTAGCGTATGGGATTTTACGGACAGTCAGATCGGATTTTACGGACAGTCAGATGGGATTTTACGGATAGTCTGATGGGATTTTACGGACCGTCAGATGGGATTTTAAGGACAGTCAGATGGGATTTTAAGGACAGTCAGATGGGATTTTAAGGACAGTCAGATCGGATTTTGCGGACAGTCAGATGGGATTTTACGGAGTCAGATTGGATTTTACGGACAGTCAGATGGGATTTTACGGACAGACAGATCGGATTTTACGGACAGACAGATCGGATTTTACGGACAGACAGATCGGATTTTACGGACAGACAGATCGGATTTTACGGACAGTCAGATCGGATTTTATGGTCAGTCATGTGATTTTACTGACAGTCAGATGGGATTTTACGGACAGTTAGATGGGATTTTATGGACAGTCAGATGGGATTTTATGGACAGACAGATGGGATTTTATGGACAGTCAGATGGGATTTTATGGACAGTCAGATCGGATTTTACGGACAGTAAGATCGGATTTTACGGACATTCAGATCGGTTTTCACGGACAGTCAGATCGGATTTTACTGACTGACAGTCGGATTTTACGGTCAGTCAGATCGGACTTTACGGACAGTCAGATCGGATTTTACGGACAGTCAGATGGGATTTTACGGAGTCAGATTGGATTTTACGGACAGTCAGATGGGATTTTACGGACAGACAGATCGGATTTTACGGACAGACAGATCGGATTTTACGGACAGACAGATCGGATTTTACGGACAGACAGATCGGATTTTACGGACAGTCAGATCGGATTTTACGGACAGTCAGATCGGATTTTACGGACAGTCAGATGGGATTTTACGGACAGTCTGATCGGATTTTACGGACAGTCAGATCGGATTTTACGGACAGTCAGATTGGATTTTACGGACAGTCAGATCGGATTTTACGGACAGTCAGATCGGATTTTACGGACAGAGAAAGAAGCATTTATGCCCTTGTGCTTTGGTTCCAGCCCTCCAGAAAGAGCCGGGACCAAACCACAGCGCAATGGTCCACCTACCTTTCGGCATATGACCTGAAACCACGCACCATCTAGCCAATCCAATGACAAGGAAACCCATCCCATCAACCACACTCCAAAAATTAGCGAGGTTCAAATTCCCTTTTTTCCTTTATTCCAAAAAACAAGATTCAAAAATAATAATAACAGTGCGAAAGAAAAACGACAAGGCAACCAATTAATTGGGCAGTATCGTGCTGATATAAATGGGTGAATGTAAAAATGGGTATACAAATACATATATAAAGTAAATATACAAAATAAAAATACAAAATAATAAAATAATAAGATACAAAATAAAAATCTTGAGGAATACAAGAGAGTAATCTTAACTATTAAATATACAAAATTAAAAATACGAAATGATAAAATAATAAAATATCAAATAAAAATACTTGAGGAATACCAGAGGGTAGAAACTATTGCAATGTTGGTAGTATAAAACGGTATGTAATAATATATGACAGTGTTATAAAATAATTAATATTCGTGCCAGGTATTAGCCGTAAAGAAAATAACAGTGTGACAGGTACAGGTTGCCTTTATGCATCCGTGTCGTCTAGTATCATGTCATTTCCCCATTCGTTTATGATACTGATGATTGTATTGTCTTTCATGTCTAGTTTTGTCGGTGGATAGTCTTTCTGTCGTTGCTTTAACTTGTCTGTGATTCTCTGTCTTGCTATACGTCTTTGTTGTAAGTTACAATGTAATATTATGTGTTCTTGGTCCTCAGTTTCGTCGCAGTATGTACAGGTACCGTCAGTTAGTCTTAGGTTGAATCTTCTGTAATAGTCGTTCATGTTGCCATGTCCTGTGACTAGTTGTGTGGCCTTCCAGTTAATTATTTTTGTCATTACGTTAACTTCACTTATCATCTTGTAAGTTTTCCTGCCTGTCGTAGATTTATCCCATTTTTGTTGCCATTTGTTCATCAGTAGTGTGTGTCTTTCGATAGTTATTTCTTTTTTTGTTTTGATTGTCATCGTTTTGTCAGTGTTCAATTTTGTTATTCTGTCTGCTTCCCTGATGCCAGCATTGCTCCGTTCTGCTTTGATGATGCAGTAACGTATGTTATGTATTTTTAGGGTTTCCAGTTGCTTTTTTATGTTCGTGATTGTTTTGTTTTTGTTGTTTCCGTTTGCTAATTGTTGTATCGTGGACCTGGAGTCTGTGTAAATGGCTAGTGATTTGCCTCGGTGTTGATCTTTTTCGTTTGTAATTGTCTTTATGCCCATTTCGACGGCTAGTGCTTCCAGATTATTAATATCCATTTGAGTTGTTATTTGGATTGTGTTAGTTATCTGTCGGTCTTCAATTTTTATATTGATGCCTATGGTTTTTCTGTTTTCAGTAATGCTGGCATCCGTGTATAGTGCTATGTCTGGGTTGTCATGAGTGGTCGTCGTTCTTATTGTCATTTCGGTGGGGTGAGGTAGGTCTATTGTCTTTGTCCTTAGTTTGTCTAGGTTTTCTCTGTTGTCTGTATATGTCCTGTGTAATGTCCAAGCGTCTACATCTAGGGGTGTTACCCCTGCCAGTACATGTAGGGCCGAGGTCGGCGTTGTCTTGTACGCTTTAGTGATTGCAAGTAGAAAGGGCCGTTCTGATGCGGCAAGCTGTTTGGCTATCCTGCTATCAAAAGCTCGTCTACCCCAAATCTCAGCACCGTATAGCAGCATTGGCTTAATCGCTTTGATATAAATTTCCCTCATAATATGAGGTTTACGTCCCCATTCTCGTCCCGTGATGATGAAAAGTTTGTGTCCAATGTCTGCCGATTTTTGTCTGTTTTGTTTAATGTGTTCAAGGTAGAGTAGTCCGGTGTCGATCGTAAGTCCAAGGTAGCGTAGGTTGTTCTTAAATTGAATGTTAGTGTTTGATATTTTTAGTCTTGGAGTTCTTGTCGTCTTGGATTTTACGGACAGTCAGATGGGATTTTACGGACAGTCAGATGGGATTGTACGGACAGTCAGTTCGGATTTTACGGACAGTCATGTGATTTTATGGACAGTCAGATGTGATTTTACGGACAGTCAGATGGGATTTCACGGACAGTCAGATGGGATTTTACGGACAGTAAGATCGGATTTTACGGACAGTAAGATCGGATTTTACGGACAGTCAGATGGGATTTTACCGACAGTCAGATGGGATTTTACGGACAGTAAGATCGGATTTTACGGATAGTCAGATGGGATTTTATGGACCGTAAGATCGGATTTTACGGACAGTCAGATGGGATTTTACGGACAGTCAGATGGAATTTTACGGACAGTCAGATCTGATTTTACAGACAGACAGATGGGATTTTACGGACAGTCAGATCGAATTTTACGGACAGTCGGATCGGATTTTACGGACAGTCAGATGGGATTTTACGGACAGTCAAATCGGATTTCACGGACAGTCAGATCGGATTTTACGGACAGTCCGATCGGATTTTACGGACAGTCAGATCGAATTTTACGGACAGTCATATGGGATTTTACGGACAGTCAGATCGGATTTTACGGACAGTCAGATCGGATTTTACGGACAGTCAGATCGGATTTTACGGACAGTCAGATGGGATTTTACGGACAGTCAGATGGGATTTTACGGATAGTCAGATCGGATTTTAAGGATAGCCAGATCGGATGTTACGGACAGTCAGATCGGATTTTACGGACAGTCAGATCGGATTTTACGGACAGTCAGATCGGATTTTACGGATAGTCAGATCGGATTTTACGGACAGTCAGATGGGATTTTACGGACAGTCAGATCGGATTTTACGGACAGTCAGATCGGATTTTACGGACAGTCAGATCGGATTTTACGGATAGTCAGATGGGATTTTACGGACAGTCAGATCGGATTTTATGGACAGTCAGATGGGATTTTAAGGATAGTCAGATGGGATTTCACGGACAGTCAGATCGGATTTCACGGACATTCAGATGGGATTTTACGGACAGTCAGATGGGATTTTACGGACAGTCAGATCGGATTTTACGGACAGTCAGATGGGATTTTACGGACAGACGGATCGGATTTTACGGACAGTCAGATGGGATTTTACGGACAGTCAGATCGGATTTTACGGACAGTCAGATCGGATTTTACGGACAGTCATGTGATTTTATGGACAGTCAGATGTGATTTTACGGACAGTCAGATGGGATTTTACGGACAGTCAGATGGGATTTTACCGACAGTCAGATGGGATTTTACGGACAGTAAGATCGGATTTTACGGATAGTCAGATGGGATTTTATGGACCGTAAGATCGGATTTTACGGACAGTCAGATGGGATTTTACGGACAGTCAGATCGGATTTTACGGACAGTCATGTGATTTTATGGACAGTCAGATGTGATTTTACGGACAGTCAGATGGGATTTTACGGACAGTCAGATGGGATTTTACCGACAGTCAGATGGGATTTTACGGACAGTAAGATCGGATTTTACGGATAGTCAGATGGGATTTTACGGGAGGTCAGATCGGATTTTATGGACAGTCAGATGGGATTTTACGGACCGACAGACCGGATTTTACGGACAGTCAGATCGGACTTTACGGACAGTCAGATCGGATTTTACGGAGAGTCAGATCGGATTTTACGGACAGTCAGATCGGATTTTACGGACCGACAGACCGGATTTTACGGACAGTCAGATCGGATTTTACGGAGAGTCAGATCGGATTTTACGGACAGTCAGATCGGATTTTACGGACAGTCAGATCGGATTTTACGGACAGTCAGATCGGATTTTACGGACAGTCAGATCGGATTTTACGGACAGTCAGATCGGATTTTACGGACAGTCAGATGGGATTTTACGGACAGTCAGATGGGATTTTACGGATAGCCAGATCGGATGTTACGGACAGTCAGATCGGATGTTACGGACAGTCAGATCGGATTTTACGGACAGTCAGATCGGATTTTACGGACAGTCAGATCGGATTTTACGGATAGTCAGATCGGATTTTACGGACAGTCAGATCGGATTTTACGGACCGTCGGATCGGATCTTACGGACAGTCAGATCGGATTTTACGGATAGTCAGATGGGATTTTACGGACAGTCAGATCGGATTTTACGGACAGTCAGATCGGATTCTACGGATAGTCAGATGGGATTTTACGGACAGTCAGATGGGATTTTACGGACAGTTAGATGGGGTTTTATGGACAGTCAGATGGGATTTTATGGACAGTCAGATGGGATTTTATGGACAGTCAGATGGGATTTTATGGACAGTCAGATGGGATTCTACGGACAGTAAGAACGGATTTTACGGATAGTCAGATGGGATTTTATGGACAGTAAGATCGGATTTTACGGACATTCAGATCGGTTTTCACGGACAGTCAGATCGGATTTTACTGACTGACTGTCGGATTTTACGGTCAGTCATATCGGACTTTACGGACACTCAGATCGGATTTTACGGACAGTCAGATGGGATTTTACGGAGTCAGATGGGATTTTATGGACAGTCAGATCGGATTTTACGGACAGTCAGATGGGATTTTACGGACAGACAGATCGGATTTTACGGACAGACAGATCGGATTTTACGGACAGTCAGATGGGATTTTACGGACAGTCAGATCGGATTTTACGGACAGTCAGATCGGATTTTACGGACAGTCAGATCGGATTCTACGGACAGTCAGATCGGATTTAACGGACAGTCAGATCGGATTTCACGGACAGTCAGATTGGATTTTACGGACAGTCAGATCTGACACTACGGACAGTCATATCGGATTTTACGGAGATTCAGATCGGATTTTACTGACTGACAGATCGGATTTTACGGACAGTCAGATCGGATTTTACGGACAGTCAGATGGGATTTTACGGACAGACAGATCGGATTTTACGGACAGACAGATCGGATTTTACGGACAGTCAGATGGGATTTTACGGACAGTCAGATCGGATTTTACGGACAGTCAGATCGGATTTTACGGACAGTCTGATCGGATTCTACGGACAGTCAGATCGGATTTAACGGACAGTCAGATCGGATTTCACGGACAGTCAGATTGGATTTTACGGACAGTCAGATCTGACACTACGGACAGTCATATCGGATTTTACGGAGATTCAGATCGGATTTTACTGACTGACAGATCGGATTTTACGGACAGTCAGATCGGATGTTACGGACAGTCAGATGGGATTTTACGGACAGTCAGTTCGGATTTTACGTACAGTCAGATGGGATTTTACGGACCGACAGACCGGATTTTACGGACAGTCACATCTGACACTACGGACAGTCAGATCGGATTTTACGGAGATTCAGATCGGATTTTACTGACTGACAGATCGGATTTTACGGACAGTCAGATGGGATTTTACGGACAGTCAGATCGGATTTTACGGACAGTCAGATCGGATTTTACGGACAGTCAGATCGGATTTTACGGACAGTCAGATCGGATTTCACGGACAGTCAGATTGGATTTTACGGACAGTCAGATCTGACACTACGGACAGTCATATCGGATTTTACGGAGATTCAGATCGGATTTTACTGACTGACAGATCGGATTTTACGGACAGTCAGATCGGATTTTACGGTCAGTCAGATCGGATTTTACGGACAGTCAGATTGGATTTTACGGATAGTCAGATCGGATTTCACGGACAGTCAGATCGGATTTTACGTACAGTCAGATGGGATTTTACGGATAGTCAGATGGGATTTCACGGACAGTCAGATGGGATTTTACGGACAGTCAGATGGGATTTTACGGACAGTCAGATCGGATTTCACGGACAGTCAGATGGGATTTTACGGACAGTCAGATGGGATTTTACGGACAGTAAGATCGGATTTTACGGATAGTCAGATGGGATTTCACGAACAGTCAGATGGCATTTTACGGACAGTCAGATGGGATGTTACGGACAGTCAGATGGGATTTTACGGACAGAAAGATCGGATTTTACGGACAGACAGATCGGATTTTACGGACAGTCAGATGAGATTTTACGGACAGTCAGATCGGATTTTACGGATAGTCAGATCGGATTTTATCGACCGTAAGATCGGATTTTACGGACAGTCAGATCGGATTTTACGGACAGTCAGATGGGATTTCACGGACAGTCAGATGGGATTTTACGGACAGTCAGATGGGATTTTACGGACAGTCAAATGGGATTTTACGGACAGTCAGATGGGATTTTACGGACAGTCAGTTCGGATTTTACGTACAGTCAGATGGGATTTTACGGACAGACAGATCGGACACTACGGACAGTCAGATCGGATTTTACGGAGATTCAGATCGGATTTTACTGACTGACAGATCGGATTTTACGGTCAGTGAGATCGGACTTTACGGACAATCAGATCGGATTTTACGGACAGTCAGATCGGATTTTACGGACAGTCAGATCTGACACTACGGACAGTCAGATCGGATTTTACGGAGATTCAGATCGGATTTTACTGACTGACAGATCGGATTTTACGGTCAGTCAGATCGGATTTTACGGACAGTCAGATCGGATTTTACGGACAGTCAGATCGGATTTCACGGACAGTCAGATCGGATTTTACGGATAGACAGATGGGATTTCACGGACAATCAGATGGGATTTTACGGACAGTCAGATCGCATTTTACGGATAGTCAGATGGGATTTTACGGACAGTCAGATTGGATTTTACGGATAGTCAGATCGGATGTCACGGACAGTCAGATCGGATTTTACGGACAGTCAGATGGGATTTTACGGATAGTCAGATGGGATTTTACGGACAGTCAGATGGGATTTTACGGACAGTTAGATCGGATTTTACGGACAGTCATGGGATTTTACGGAAAGTCAGATGGGTTTTACGGACAGTCAGATGGGATTTTACGGATAGTCTGATGGGATTTTAGGGACAGTCAGATGGGATTTTACGGACAGTCAGATGGGATTTCACGGACAGTCAGATGGGATTTTACGGACAGTCAGATGGGATTTTACGGATAGTCAGATGGGATTTTACGGATAGTCAGATTGGATTTTATGGACAGTCAGATCGGATTTTACGGACAGTCAGATGGGATTTTACGGACAGTCAGATGGCATTTTACGGACAGTCAGATGGGGGTTTAATGGACAGTCAGATGGGATTTTAAGGATAGTCAGATGGGATTTCACGGACAGTCAGATCGGATTTCACGGACATTTAGATGGGATTTTACGGACAGTCAGATGGGATTTTACGGACAGTCAGATCGGATTTTACGGACAGTCAGATGGGATTTTACGGACAGACAGATCCGATTTTACGGACAGACAGATCGGATTTTACGGACAGTCAGATGGGATTTTACGGACAGTCAGATCGGATTTTACGGACAGTCAGATCGGATTTTACGGACAGTCATGTGATTTTATGGACAGTCAGATGTGATTTTACGGACAGTCAGATGGGATTTTACGGACAGTCAGATGGGATTTTACGGACAGTAAGATCGGATTTTACGGACAGTAAGATCGGATTTTACGGACAGTCAGATGGGATTTTACCGACAGACCGGATTTTACCGACAGACCGGATTTTACGGACAGTCAGATCGGATTTTACGGACAGTCATATCGGATTTTACGGACAGTCATATCGGATTTTACGGACAGTCAGATTGGATTTTACGGACAGTCAGATCGGATTTAACGGACAGTCAGATCGGATTTCACGGACAGTCAGATCGGATTTTACGGACAGTCAGATCGGATTTTACGGACAGTCAGATGGGATTGTACGGACAGTCAGATGGGATTTTACGGACAGTAACATCGGATTTTACGGATAGTCGGATGGGATTTTATGGACCGTAAGATCGGATTTTACGGACAGTCAGATCGGATTTTACGGACAGTTAGATCGGATTTTACGGACAGTCAGATGGGATTTTACGGACAGTCAGATTGGATTCCACGCTCAGTCAGATGGGATTTCACGGACAGTCAGATGAGATTTTACGGACAGTCAGATGGAATTTTACGGACAGTCAGATCTGATTTTACAGACAGACAGATGGGATTTTACGGACAGTCAGATCGAATTTTACGGACAGTCGGGTTTTCCGGACAGTCGGATCGGATTTTACGGACAGTCAGATGGGATTTTACGGACAGTCAAATCGGATTTCACGGACAGTCAGATCGGATTTTACGGACAGTCAGATGGGATTTTACGGACAGTCCGATCGGATTTTACGGACAGTCAGATCGGATTTTACGGACAGTCATATGGGATTTTACGGGAGGTCAGATCGGATTTTATGGATAGTCAGATGGGATTTTACGGACCGACAGACCGGATTTTACGGACAGTCAGATCGGACTTTACGGACAGTCAGATCGGATTTTACGGACAGTCAGATGGGATTTTACGGACAGACAGATCGGATTTTACGGACAGACAGATCGGATTTTACGGACAGTCAGATGGGATTTTACGGACAGTCAGATCGGATTTTACGGACAGTCAGATCGGATTTTACGGACAGTCATGTGATTTTATGGACAGTCAGATGTGATTTTACGGACAGTCAGATGGGATTTTACGGACAGTCAGATGGGATTTTACGGACAGTAAGATCGGATTTTACGGACAGTAAGATCGGATTTTACGGACAGTAAGATCGGATTTTACGGACAGTCAGATGGGATTTTACCGACAGACCGGATTTTACGGACAGTCAGATCGGATTTTACGGACAGTCATATCGGATTTTACGGACAGTCATATCGGATTTTACGGACAGTCAGATTGGATTTTACGGACAGTCAGATCGGATTTCACGGACAGTCAGATCGGATTTTACGGACAGTCAGATCGGATTTTACGGACAGTCAGATGGGATTTTACGGACAGTCAGATGGGATTTTACGGACAGTAAGATCGGATTTTACGGATAGTCGGATGGATTTTATGGACCGTAAGATCGGATTTTACGGACAGTCAGATCGGATTTTACGGACAGTTAGATCGGATTTCACGGACAGTCAGATGGGATTTTACGGACAGTCAGATTGGATTCCACGCTCAGTCAGATGGAATTTTACGGACAGTCAGATCTGATTTTACAGACAGACAGATGGGATTTTACGGACACAGTCAGATCGAATTTTACGGACAGTCGGATTTTCCGGACAGTCGGATCGGATTTTACGGACAGTCAGATGGGATTTTACGGACAGTCAAATCGGATTTCACGGACAGTCAGATCGGATTTTACGGACAGTCAGATGGGATTTTACGGACAGTCCGATCGGATTTTACGGACAGTCAGATCGGATTTTACGGACAGTCATATGGGATTTTACGGGGAGGTCAGATCGGATTTTATGGACAGTCAGATGGGATTTTACGGACCGACAGACCGGATTTTACGGACAGTCAGATCGGACTTTACGGACAGTCAGATCGGATTTTACGGACAGTCAGATGGATTTTACGGACAGACAGATCGGATTTTACGGACAGACAGATCGGATTTTACGGACAGTCAGATGGGATTTTACGGACAGTCAGATCGGATTTTACGGACAGTCAGATCGGATTTTACGGACAGTCATGTGATTTTATGGACAGTCAGATGTGATTTTACGGACAGTCAGATGGGATTTTACGGACAGTCAGATGGGATTTTACGGACAGTAAGATCGGATTTTACGGACAGTAAGATCGGATTTTACGGACAGTCAGATGGGATTTTACCGACAGACCGGATTTTACGGACAGTCAGATCGGATTTTACGGACAGTCATATCGGATTTTACGGACAGTCATATCGGATTTTACGGACAGTCAGATTGGATTTTACGGACAGTCAGATCGGATTTCACGGACAGTCAGATCGGATTTTACGGACAGTCAGATCGGATTTTACGGACAGTCAGATGGGATTTTACGGACAGTCAGATGGGATTTTACGGACAGTAAGATGGGATTTTATGGACCGTAAGATCGGATTTTACGGACAGTCAGATCGGATTTTACGGACAGTTAGATCGGATTTCACGGACAGTCAGATGGGATTTTACGGACAGTCAGATTTTCCGGACAGTCGGATCGGATTTTACGGACAGTCATATGGGATTTTACGGGAGGTCAGATCGGATTTTATGGACAGTCAGATGGGATTTTACGGACCGACAGACCGGATTTTACGGACAGTCAGATCGGACTTTACGGACAGTCAGATGGGATTTTAAGGACAGTCAGATGGGATGTTACGGACAGTCAGATGGGATTTTACGGACAGAAAGATCGGATTTTACGGACAGACAGATCGGATTTTACGGACAGTCAGATGGGAT
Organism: Lochmaea crataegi; assembly: GCA_947563755.1. Classification (NCBI taxonomy): domain Eukaryota; kingdom Metazoa; phylum Arthropoda; class Insecta; order Coleoptera; family Chrysomelidae; genus Lochmaea; species Lochmaea crataegi. Next base: position 1,327,341 of record OX387423.1, on the reverse strand, counting down.
TTTACGGACAGTCAGATCGGATTTTACGGATAGTCAGATGGGATTTTATCGACCGTAAGATCGGATTTTACGGACAGTCAGATGGGATTTCACGGACAGTCAGATGGGATTTTACGGACAGTCAGATGGGATTTTACGGACAGTCAGATGGATTTTACGGACAGTCAGATGGAATTTTACGGACAGTCAGATGGGATTTACGGACAGTCAGTTCGGATTTTACGTACAGTCAGATGGGATTTTACGGACAGTCAGATCGGACACTACGGACAGTCAGATCGGATTTTAGGGAGATTCAGATCGGATTTTACTGACTGACAGATCGGATTTTACGGTCAGTGAGATCGGACTTTACGGACAATCAGATCGGATTTTACGGACAGTCAGATCGGATTTTACGGACAGTCAGATCTGACACTACGGACAGTCAGATCGGATTTTACCGAGATTCAGATCGGATTTTACTGACTGACAGATCGATTTTACTGACTGACAGATCGGATTTTACGGTCAGTCAGGACAGTCAGATTGGATTTTACGGATAGTCAGATCGGATTTCACGGACAGTCAGATCGGATTTTACGGACAGTCAGATGGGATTTTACGGATAGTCAGATGAGATTTTACGGACAGTCAGATGGGATTTTACGGACAGTTAGATCGGATTTTACGGACAGTCATGGGATTTTACGGAAAGTCAGATGGGTTTTACGGACAGTCAGATGGGATTTTACGGATAGTCTGATGGGATTTTACGGATAGTCAGATGGGATTTTACGGACAGTCAGATGGGATTTTACGGATAGTCAGATGGGATTTTACGGACAGTCAGATGGGATTCTACGGACAGTCAGATCGGATTTTACGGACAGTCAGATGGGATTTTACGTACAGTCAGATGAGATTTTACGGACAGTCAGATGGGATTTTACGGACAGTCAGATGGGATTTTACGGACAGTCAGATCGGATTTTACGGACAGTCAGATGGGATTTTACGGACAGACAGATCCGATTTTACGGACAGACAGATCGGATTTTACGGACAGTCAGATGGGATTTTACGGACAGTCAGATCGGATTTTACGGACAGTCAGATCGGATTTTACGGACAGTCATGTGATTTTATGGACAGTCAGATGTGATTTTACGGACAGTCAGATGGGATTTTACGGACAGTCAGATGGGATTTTACGGACAGTAAGATCGGATTTTACGGACAGTAAGATCGGATTTTACGGACAGTAAGATCGGATTTTACGGACAGTCAGATGGGATTTTACCGACAGACCGGATTTTACGGACAGTCAGATCGGATTTTACGGACAGTCATATCGGATTTTACGGACAGTCATATCGGATTTTACGGACAGTCAGATTGGATTTTACGGACAGTCAGATCGGATTTAACGGACAGTCAGATCGGATTTCACGGACAGTCAGATCGGATTTCACGGACAGTCAGATCGGATTTTACGGATAGACAGATGGGATTTCACGGACAATCAGATGGGATTTTACGGACAGTCAGATCGCATTTTACGGATAGTCAGATGGGATTTTACGGACAGTCAGATTGGATTTTACGGATAGTCAGATCGGATGTCACGGACAGTCAGATCGGATTTTACGGACAGTCGGATGGGATTTTACGGATAGTCAGATGGGATTTTACGGACAGTCAGATGGGATTTTACGGACAGTTAGATCGGATTTTACGGACAGTCATGGGATTTTACGGAAAGTCAGATGGGTTTTACGGATAGTCAGATGGGATTTTACGGATAGTCTGATGGGATTTTAGGGACAGTCAGATGGGATTTTACGGACAGTCAGATGGGATTTCACGGACAGTCAGATGGGATTTTACGGACAGTCAGATGGGATTTTACGGATAGTCAGATGGGATTTTACGGATAGTCAGATTGGATTTTATGGACAGTCAGATCGGATTTTACGGACAGTCAGATGGGATTTTACGGACAGTCAGATGGCATTTTACGGACAGTCAGATAGGATTTTATGGACAGTCAGATGGGATTTTAAGGATAGTCAGATGGGATTTCACGGACAGTCAGATCGGATTTCACGGACATTCAGATGGGATTTTACGGACAGTCAGATGGGATTTTACGGACAGTCAGATCGGATTTTACGGACAGTCAGATGGGATTTTACGGACAGACAGATCCGATTTTACGGACAGACAGATCGGATTTTACGGACAGTCAGATGGGATTTTACGGACAGTCAGATCGGATTTTACGGACAGTCAGATCGGATTTTACGGACAGTCATGTGATTTTATGGACAGTCAGATGGCATTTTACGGACAGTCAGATAGGATTTTATGGACAGTCAGATGGGATTTTAAGGATAGTCAGATGGGATTTCACGGACAGTCAGATCGGATTTCACGGACATTCAGATGGGATTTTACGGACAGTCAGATGGGATTTTACGGACAGTCAGATCGGATTTTACGGACAGTCATGTGATTTTATGGACAGTCAGATGTGATTTTACGGACAGTCAGATGGGATTTTACGGACAGTCAGATGGGATTTTACGGACAGTCAGATGGCATTTTACGGACAGTCAGATAGGATTTTATGGACAGTCAGATGGGATTTTAAGGATAGTCAGATGGGATTTCACGGACAGTCAGATCGGATTTCACGGACATTCAGATGGGATTTTACGGACAGTCAGATGGGATTTTACGGACAGTCAGATCGGATTTTACGGACAGTCAGATGGGATTTTACGGACAGACAGATCCGATTTTACGGACAGACAGATCGGATTTTACGGACAGTCAGATGGGATTTTACGGACAGTCAGATCGGATTTTACGGACAGTCAGATCGGATTTTACGGACAGTCATGTGATTTTATGGACAGTCAGATGTGATTTTACGGACAGTCAGATGGGATTTTACGGACAGTCAGATGGGATTTTACGGACAGTAAGATCGGATTTTACGGACAGTAAGATCGGATTTTACGGACAGTAAGATCGAATTTTACGGACAGTCAGATGGGATTTTACCGACAGACCGGATTTTACGGACAATCAGATCGGATTTTACGGACAGTCATATCGGATTTTACGGACAGTCATATCGGATTTTACGGACAGTCAGATTGGATTTTACGGACAGTCAGATCGGATTTAACGGACAGTCAGATCGGATTTAACGGACAGTCAGATCGGATTTTACGGACAGTCAGATGGGATTTTACGGATAGTCAGATGGGATTTTACGGACAGTCAGATGGGATTTTACGGACAGTTAGATCGGATTTTACGGACAGTCATGGGATTTTACGGAAAGTCAGATGGGTTTTACGGACAGTCAGATGGGATTTTACGGATAGTCTGATGGGATTTTAGGGACAGTCAGATGGGATTTTACGGACAGTCAGATGGGATTTCACGGACAGTCAGATGGGATTTTACGGACAGTCAGATGGGATTTTACGGATAGTCAGATGGGATTTTACGGATAGTCAGATTGGATTTTATGGACAGTCAGATCGGATTTTACGGACAGTCAGATGGGATTTTACGGACAGTCAGATGGGATTTTACGGACAGTCAGATGGGATTTTACGGACCGACAGACCGGATTTTACGGACAGTCAGATCGGACTTTACGGACAGTCAGATCGGATTTTACGGACAGTCAGATGGGATTTTACGGACAGACAGATCGGATTTTACGGACAGACAGATCGGATTTTACGGACAGTCAGATGGGATTTTACGGACAGACAGATCGGATTTTACGGACAGTCAGATGGGATTTTACGGACAGACAGATCGGATTTTACGGACAGTCAGATGGGATTTTACGGACAGTCAGATCGGATTTTACGGACAGTCAGATCGGATTTTACGGACAGTCATGTGATTTTATGGACAGTCAGATGTGATTTTACGGACAGTCAGATGGGATTTTACGGACAGTCAGATGGGATTTTACGGACAGTAAGATCGGATTTTACGGACAGTAAGATCGGATTTTACGGACAGTAAGATCGGATTTTACGGACAGTCAGATGGGATTTTACGGACAGTCAGATGGGATTTTACGGACAGTAAGATCGGATTTTACGGACAGTAAGATCGGATTTTACGGACAGTAAGATCGGATTTTACGGACAGTCAGATGGGATTTTACCGACAGACCGGATTTTACGGACAGTCATATCGGATTTTACGGACAGTCATATCGGATTTTACGGACAGTCAGATTGGATTTTACGGACAGTCAGATCGGATTTAACGGACAGTCAGATCGGATTTCACGGACAGTCAGATCGGATTTTACGGACAGTCAGATCGGATTTTACGGACAGTCAGATGGGATTTTACGGACAGTCAGATGGGATTTTACGGACAGTAAGATCGGATTTTACGGATAGTCAGATGGGATTTTATGGACCGTAAGATCGGATTTTACGGACAGTCAGATCGGATTTTACGGACAGTTAGATCGGATTTCACGGACAGTCAGATGGGATTTTACGGACAGTCAGATTTTCCGGACAGTCGGATCGGATTTTACGGACAGTCATATGGGATTTTACGGGAGGTCAGATCGGATTTTATGGACAGTCAGATGGGATTTTACGGACCGACAGACCGGATTTTACGGACAGTCAGATCGGACTTTACGGACAGTCAGATGGGATTTTAAGGACAGTCAGATGGGATGTTACGGACAGTCAGATGGGATTTTACGGACAGAAAGATCGGATTTTACGGACAGACAGATCGGATTTTACGGACAGTCAGATGGGATTTTACGGACAGTCAGATCGGATTTTACGGATAGTCAGATGGGATTTTATCGACCGTAAGATCGGATTTTACGGACAGTCAGATGGGATTTCACGGACAGTCAGATGGGATTTCACGGACAGTCAGATGGGATTTTACGGACAGTCAGATGGGATTTTACGGACAGTCAGATGGGATTTTACGGACAGTCAGATGGGATTTTACGGACAGTCAGTTCGGATTTTACGTACAGTCAGATGGGATTTTACGGACAGTCAGATCGGACACTACGGACAGTCAGATCGGATTTTACGGAGATTCAGATCGGATTTTACTGACTGACAGATCGGATTCTACGGTCAGTGAGATCGGACTATACGGACAATCAGATCGGATTTTACGGACAGTCAGATCGGATTTTACGGACAGTCAGATCGGATTTTACGGAGATTCAGATCGGATTTTACTGACTGACAGATCGGATTTTACGGTCAGTCAGGACAGTCAGATGGGATTTTACGGACAGTCAGATTGGATTTTACGGATAGTCAGATCGGATTTCACGGACAGTCAGATCGGATTTTACGGACAGTCAGATGGGATTTTACGGATAGTCAGATGGGATTTTACGGACAGTCAGATGGGATTTTACGGACAGTTAGATCGGATTTTACGGACAGTCATGGGATTTTACGGAAAGTCAGATGGGTTTTACGGACAGTCAGATGGGATTTTACGGATAGTCTGATGGGATTTTACGGATAGTCAGATGGGATTTTACGGACAGTCAGATGGGATTTTACGGATAGTCAGATGGGATTTTACGGACAGTCGGATGGGATTCTACGGACAGTCAGATCGGATTTTACGGACAGTCAGATGGGATTTTACGTACAGTCAGATGAGATTTTACGGACAGTCAGATGGGATTTTACGGACAGTCAGATGGGATTTCACGGACAGTCAGATGGGATTTTACGGACAGTCAGATGGGATTTTACGGATAGTCAGATGGGATTTTACGGATAGTCAGATGGGATTTTACGGATAGTCAGATTGGATTTTACGGACAGTCAGATGGGATTTTACGGACAGTAAGATCGGATTTTACGGACAGTAAGATCGGATTTTACGGACAGTAAGATCGGATTTTACGGACAGTCAGATGGGATTTTACAGACAGACCGGATTTTACGGACAGTAAGATAGGATTTTACGGATAGTCAGATGGGATTTCACGGACAGTCAGATGGGATTTTACGGACAGTCAGATGGGATTTTACGGACAGTCAGTTCGGATTTTACGTACAGTCGGATGGGATTTTACGGACCGACAGACCGGATTTTACGGACAGTCACATCTGACACTACGGACAGTCAGATCGGATTTTACGGAGATTCAGATCGGATTTTACTGACTGACAGATCGGATTTTACGGACAGTCAGATGGGATTTTACGGACAGTCAGATGGGATTTTACGGACAGTAAGATCGGATTTTACGGACAGTCAGATGGGATTTTACGGACAGTCAGATTGGATTTTACGGACAGTCAGATTGGATTTTACGGACAGTCATATCGGATTTTACGGATAGTCAGATTGGATTTTACGGACAGTCAGATTGGATTTTACGGACAGTCAGATCGGATTTAACGGACAGTCAGATCGGATTTAACGGACAGTCAGATCGGATTTAACGGACAGTCAGATCGGATTTCACGGACAGTCAGATCGGATTTTACGGACAGTCAGATCGGATTTTACGGACAGTCAGATGAGATTTTACGGACAGTCAGATGGGATTTTACGGACAGTAAGATCGGATTTTACGGATAGTCAGATGGGATTTTATGGACCGTAAGATCGGATTTTACGGACAGTTAGATCGGATTTCACGGACAGTCAGATGGGATTTTACGGACAGCCAGATTGGATTTCACGGACAGTCAGATCGGACTTTACGGACAGTCAGATCGGATTTTACGGACAGTCAGATGGGATTTTACGGACAGTCAGATGGGATTTTACGGATAGTCAGATCGGATTTTAAGGATAGCCAGATCGGATGTTACGGACAGTCAGATCGGATTTTACGGACAGTCAGATCGGATTTTACGGATAGTCAGATCGGATTTTACGGACAGTCAGATGGGATTTTACGGACAGTCAGATTTTCCGGACAGTCGGATCGGATTTTACCGAGGGGTCAACCACTGAGCCTAATATGTACATGTACTGCAGAATTTTGTAGTTAAATAAGGTACTGCGGACCACTGCATAGATACTGCATAATACTGCAGACTACTGCATAGTACTGCACACGTACTGCACAGTACTGCACACGTACTGCATAGTACTGCAGAGTACTGCACATGTACTGCATAGTACTGCACATGTACTGCAGAGTAATGTACTCAAATGAATAATGTCTTAATTTTCTCTATGTATTTTATTTATTTATTGAGTTTAAACATAAAATATTATTAAATACTCTTTCTTAGTGAATACCGATGTGAATACTTTTGAACATCGGTCTTATTTAGCTCATTTGTTTCTTTTTCTTCCAAATCGTCCGAGGATGAATCTTTATAGGTGATGTAGTCATCAGATACATCCGTCTCATCAGTATCATCCGAGGTATCATCCGAAATTATTTTTTGCTGGATTACCTTCTTTGTTTTGCCAGTTAATTTAAGTTGTTTTTTTGGTTTATTTACCGGTTTCCTCGCCGGTTTCTTTCGTTTGTTACTTGTAGAAGACATTCCTCTTACTCTATAAATTCGATCAGATGAAAGTTTATTTATATTATCAGAGTAGTACCAGCAAAGAGAAGATTTTCTAATCATCTGCACTGAATTTTTTATTGGGACTTTTAAATAGGCTGTCTGGTTGAAACATTTTGATTCGATTTTCCCAAAATAGTTTTTAAATTTATATTCTTTGTCTTCTGATACTATGAGTGGTACATCACCGGTCACATCCATTTCGCGTAGAAATTCTATATCCTTTTTTATTAGAGAACTTTCCTCTGTATCAGATATTCCTTGTGTTCCGATATCATCTCGACAGTCTATTTCATCATCAGTACTTTCGTTTTCTTCATCTTTATGTAGATGTTTAATTAAAATGGTTAAACAGGCCTTCTCTTTCCATTCAGCCTCATCCTTAGCTGTTGCAGAGTCATTGGCTGTAGATTTCTCAGCGCCCTTATTGGAATTACGCATCATACCAAGTTTTGTTGCTGATTCTATGGCATCTCCTTTGGCCTTTTTTAACTTCTCCAAAATTTCGTTAACAGTGGGTAAATGCAACTGATTATTTATTTCATTTGTTCCAAGTTTCTTGTTTTCTTCCCGAGGAAATCGAAAAGTTGTATCTATAAATAATGAGATAAATAATGACATGGGTAAATAAAAGTACTATATAACTATTTACCGATAAATTAGCATATTCTCTAAACACTAACTTACCTAGATCTGCAGTTATCTCATTAATTGCCTGTATTCTATTCAGTCTCTTCATAATATCTAGTAAGGAATAATTAACCATTGTGGAAAACGTGCTGGTCATTGAACGAGTTTGTCGAAAAATTTTCTCACAAGGTTGACTACTGAATAGCCAAGGAAGAAAAATATCAACAATATTTTTTTCTCTGCATTTTTCTATAAGGGTCAGCAAATTATGCGCATTCAATTCAATGCAGGTATAGGTATTTAAAGTAATACAGTTATTTTGTATTCCATATTTTTTAAGTTTGATCCAGTATCTCCAGATTCTAAGAAAAAAAGTGGAATACCATATTTTGTACACCCTTTCCAAAACAATAATTTTTTTATCTATAATTGCATCCAAAATATATCGGGTTATTAAAAGGTATTGTTTAGTAGCTGAACTATCAGGAATATTATCCAATAAATCAATGACACGCATATTGGATAACTTGTCGATAGCGTCGAAGTTCATTTTATCTTGACCTGAAACAACATACGAATAGCTATAGAATATGTGCTTCAACAATTAAGCATAGAGAAAATTATTACCATTTAAATGACTGGGGCTCAAAAAATGTAGGTCTTTGGAATATGTTTTTATTAGCTCCTCAATATGATTACGGGAAACCAATTTCTCGCCCATAGGCAGAGTAATATTTTCCTTCAATAATCTGGTTTTTAATTTTGTACCAATGTGGATAGTATCTTGAAAGCAAGTTGGTTGCGTTATTTCAAATTTTGCCTAAAATATAAATAAATTTGTTAGGAATTTTAGATAAATTCCTTTATTTAAGTTACAACCTGAAAATAAGGACTGTAAATGGTAATTCCAGAAATTCTAGGTACCCCATCTTCAAATACAGCTTCTGGTGACATTGTTCTACATACTGATTCATTAATTTCGTCATCGTGATTATTTAAATTGTCAGTAGCACTTTCATCATGTTTCTCGATATGTTGGTTAGTTTTAAACGGGATGTTGGTATTTCTTGTTAGACATTCTTGTGCTGATAAGCTCGAGGGTAAGCCAGAAAATATCTTCATTGCTTTCAAACATCTGGTGTCACCGTCAGAAGAAAACCCGAAGATTTCAATCCCTTGTTTCTTACATTCAGCTATTAAATACTGCCAACGTTTAAGTACATCAGTATGCTTAAATACATTATCACTTCCATAAACTGATAAACAGAATGCTGTTGATTTATCCACCAATGGTTTTGCAGCGAAGACATAAGCATTATTGCAAATGATCTCGTTCATAAAGGCATGTGAAATATCATTAACTGAATTGACGTAAAACTTGTTAGTTAATGGAAATTCTTTCGTTTCACATAAAGGTAACAAGAATCCCACAAGTTTATTCAAATTTGAATCATAATTTACTCTCCTCAAAATAGCAGTTTGGTCTTCACTTATAACAATGGCCATAGGATAATTCCTTTTTGTAAGGTACTCTTTCAACTCTGTTACCCTAACAACTCCTTCTGAGATTTTTTTATGATTATCTCTCGGATTATCTAATTTTCTCATGAGTGTAGATATAGAAGGAAGTGATTGTGCTAAGTTTGAATATAGAGTTTCATATAGCAATCGACCACCAATCATAAAAATATAAAGACCAAAGAGTTTTAGAGGTTCAGAAAATCTATGCCTATGTGCATTGCATCGGCTATTATTTTCGGCTGCTTTTAAGAGTGCCTGTAACAAGCCCATGGATCTAGTTGAATTATTATCTTTATTAAGAGAAAAATTTATTGAATCATTGAAACTTGCACTAGCTTGGGGGTTTTCATGTATTAATTTTTCTACTGCATTTAAGACTTCACAGTAGTCTGTTAATTTAGTTTGATTTTGATTTGCACCAGCAGCCTTTAACATATTTTGAATGCGTAAAGTTCGTTGGTAATACGTTACTACTTTTGGAGGCTCTATTACACAAACTGGTTTAGCCGGGGGTGCAGCAGAATTATCGGCCTCATTTATAATTCTGCTATCTACAAAATCCTCAGCCTCATCTAAATCCGCTGCCATAACGTCAGTATTTTCATCTCGGCTTTCATCTTTATTTTCATCAGTCCTATTTACTCTTTCTAGTGGTTGTAAGCTTGATTCCACCTCCTCCGGCTGGTCTACTATATCAACATTATTTATCTCTTGCAAAGAAATTTCATCAGTCTGAGCAGGTTGTTGGTTAATAAGAAAAGATAATATACTAGAATTCTTCCGTATTGTGGTTTTTTGCACTTCATTTTGTTTAAGCACAAGATGATTTTTTAAGTGTTTGTTGAAATTGGATACTACCCAATGAGTTCCATACTTTCGTTTAGTATTGGTTATTCTAAGGAACGTGGAACATAACGGACATTTTATTTGCGCAGAGTTAGAATCAGCTTCACTGAACTTGATTATTATTTCCTTCGTACTTGACAAAATCGATATATTATCTCCCGTATTTTCTTTATGATGATTTTCTACATCTAAGTTCGATTCTTTTATTAAGTTTTTAATGTAATTTGTTGAGCCCACTTAGAAAATTGATCGTGTTTTGTACAAATTCCGGTTGGGAAGTCTCCCCGGAAATCTCCCCAGAAGTTTCATTAGATGCTATTGTTAGCTTCGAGCTTTGATTTCTTTGTACCTTGCTATTATTGCTTAGTTTCTTTGAACACGTACATTCACATGAGCATTTGCGCTTTTTTTTTAAGCATTGTGTTCCAGTTAATTTCATTTTCCCCAATTTATTTTTTGATGGCTCAACCAACTGCATAATCAGTTTTTTATGTCCCTCGCGAATTTTGAACATTTTCGGTTTACTTGCGTATATACCATAAAAAATGTTAACTTCCTGCTTATCTAGTAAATTAGGCAAGTCTTCCCGAGCAAATCGTTCTAGCTCTAACATAGACGATTCATTGAGAGCGGCTATCGAATGAATATTATCAAAGCCTGTATAGAGAAACAACTTTTTTAAGTAATCTGGGAATACAAAATCCTCAAATTCTTTAACTTCGTCAATAATTTTTCCAATTTGATCTGCTTCAATGGCGGTAGATAAAGATTCAGCCGGGGATTCAGCCATTTTGCTAAAAAAAGGTAAGGATTTTGTATACCTGTATGTAAAAAGAGAACATAGTGGTCTAGTATCTAGTATTAATTGGACCGCGTTATGCATAACATGACCAAGCGCCATTTCGTCAATTTTGAGGTAATATCGCCATCTAGTTGTACTAGGTGTAATCTATCTATAAAAATATAATGGGCTTATAGAAACCTTTATTTTACAGGAAATAATTAAAAACGCTAAACGCCAAATTCTCCATTTACATATTGACATTACGCATTACATGACCAAGTTCGTCTTGTAAGGAAACACTTAAAGATGTCAGTATAAGAGTTTAGCAAAACATGACCAACCGCCAATTTTAGCCGTTATTTTGTCGTATGGTCGAGTTATGCATAATCGATGATAAAGATTAAAAAGTTCTATAGATACTTGGCAGTATTTCAGTGTGATTAGTAATAATAAACAAAATCTTTCTTCGTTTAATTATTGCAATAAAAAATAGAATGCCAGAATTTATCATAACTTGACTAAGCGCGAAAAATAGCGTGTGGTCAAAGTATGCAAAATTAACCAGCAGCCCAAATTTAGCATACCTTGACTAAGCGTTAAAACTGACGTGTAGTCAAATTATGCAAAACTCTAATATGCTGTTATGCATAAAATTCAATAAGGGACTAAGCGGCGTTTTTGTTCACAAAACCTTTATTTTTTATTTTATCATCACAAATCTGCGCAATTAATTTGTTTTTGGTACTTGTCCATACAAAATATTAACTTAATCTGATAAATAGTTGTTTTTATAGAAAGCTTCAAACTAAAAGTTATTTTTATCAATTCTTCAAAATGGCGCTTGGTCATGTTATGCATAACGCAGTCCAATTATGCATTTATAATTAAAGAAATTGGACAGAACCATTAAAAAGATTATATTTTATTCCCGATTTTATTTCTTAATATGAACTCATATTTCACTAATATATCGGTTAGGTCGAGGGTTAGGTTATATACGGCAGATCCCAACTCTATTTTTATTATCAACTAACGCGCGGGAATCACCAAACAATGTAAACCCCGATGTAAGTTTTAATATCAAAACATTATGAGTTAAAGCGCTTTGAATAGGTTTTATTTTATAAACTTTGTTTTCGCTTAAATTTACTTTTATTAATATTGTTTTCTGTCTACAACAGTAGTCAGCAGATTTTATATCTATAATGGGTCATATCTGATTAGGTCATTAATCTTTTACAAGCAACACATTCACATGCTTTTTACTGATTTTCATTATTTTATAATTATTGTAAAATTATTTAAACTTACCTTGATGGGTGTTATGGTCGTCAATAGTATAGAATACAAATGTTCAATAGACTTAAAACACAGAAAGAAATGTGTTAATCACAGTCACTAAAACTCACTCTGAATCGTATTCAATTCAACCCAACAAAAATATAGGTTAGAAATAATGTAGAGTTGGTTGTGGTACCTAATAACTGTTTCGGGAACTGTACCTATATAAGAAATAATATCGAATATAACGTGTACTGCAGAGTACTGCATACGTACTGCAGAGTACTGCACACGTACTGCAGAGTACTGCATAGTACTGCACATGTACTGCATACGTACTACATGGTACTGCATAATACTGCCTATGAACTGCATAGTACTGCATAATACTGCATAGACGTACTGCAGAAAAAGCGTACAGTACTGCATACAGTGGTTGACCCCTCGGATTTTACGGACAGTCATATGGGATTTTACGGGAGGTCAGATCGGATTTTATGGACAGTCAGATGGGATTTTACGGACCGACAGACCGGATTTTACGGACAGTCAGATCGGACTTTACGGACAGTCAGATGGGATTTTAAGGACAGTCAGATGGGATGTTACGGACAGTCAGATGGGATTTTACGGACAGAAAGATCGGATTTTACGGACAGACAGATCGGATTTTACGGACAGTCAGATGGGATTTTACGGACAGTCAGATCGGATTTTACGGATAGTCAGATGGGATTTTATCGACCGTAAGATCGGATTTTACGGACAGTCAGATGGGATTTCACGGACAGTCAGATGGGATTTTACGGACTGTCAGATGGGATTTTACGGACAGTCAGATGGGATTTTACGGACAGTCAGATGGGATTTTACGGACAGTCAGTTCGGATTTTACGTACAGTCAGATGGGATTTTACGGACAGTCAGATCGGACACTACGGACAGTCAGATCGGATTTTACGGAGATTCAGATCGGATTTTACTGACTGACAGATCGGATTTTACGGTCAGTGAGATCGGACTTTACGGACAATCAGATCGGATTTTACGGACAGTCAGATCGGATTTTACGGACAGTCAGATCTGACACTACGGACAGTCAGATCGGATTTTACGGAGATTCAGATCGGATTCTACTGACTGACAGATCGGATTTTACGGTCAGTCAGGACAGTCAGATGGGATTTTACGGACAGTCAGATTGGATTTTACGGATAGTCAGATCGGATTTCACGGACAGTCAGATCGGATTTTACGGACAGTCAGATGGGATTTTACGGATAGTCAGATGGGATTTTACGGACAGTCAGATGGGATTTTACGGACAGTTAGATCGGATTTTACGGACAGTCATGGGATTTTACGGAAAGTCAGATGGGTTTTACGGACAGTCAGATGGGATTTTACGGATAGTCTGATGGGATTTTACGGATAGTCAGATGGGATTTTACGGACAGTCAGATGGGATTTTACGGATAGTCAGATGGGATTTTACGGACAGTCAGATGGGATTCTACGGACAGTCAGATCGGATTTTACGGACAGTCAGATGGGATTTTACGTACAGTCAGATGGGATTTTACGGACAGTCAGATGGGATTTTACGGATAGTCAGATGGGATTTTACGGATAGTCAGATGGGATTTTACGGATAGTCAGATTGGATTTTACGGACAGTAAGATCGGATTTTACGGACAGTAAGATCGGATTTTACGGACAGTAAGATCGGATTTTACGGACAGTCAGATGGGATTTTACAGACAGACCGGATTTTACGGACAGTAAGATAGGATTTTACGGATAGTCAGATGGGATTTCACGGACAGTCAGATGGGATTTTACGGACAGTCAGATGGGATTTTACGGACAGTCAGTTCGGATTTTACGTACAGTCGGATGGGATTTTACGGACCGACAGACCGGATTTTACGGACAGTCACATCTGACATTACGGACAGTCAGATCGGATTTTACGGAGATTCAGATCGGATTTTACTGACTGACAGATCGGATTTTACGGACAGTCAGATGGGATTTTACGGACAGTCAGATGGGATTTTACGGACAGTAAGATCGGATTTTACGGACAGTCAGATGGGATTTTACCGACAGACCGGATTTTACGGACAGTCAGATCGGATTTTACGGACAGTCATATCGGATTTTACGGACAGTCATATCGGATTTTACGGACAGTCAGATTGGATTTTACGGACAGTCAGATCGGATTTAACGGACAGTCAGATCGGATTTCACGGACAGTCAGATCGGATTTTACGGACAGTCAGATCGGATTTTACGGACAGTCAGATGGGATTTTACGGACAGTCAGATGGGATTTTACGGACAGTAAGATCGGATTTTACGGATAGTCAGATGGGATTTTATGGACCGTAAGATCGGATTTTACGGACAGTTAGATCGGATTTCACGGACAGTCAGATGGGATTTTACGGACAGCCAGATTGGATTTCACGCTCAGTCAGATTGGATTTCACGGACAGTCAGATGAGATTTTACGGACAGTCAGATGGAATTTTACGGACAGTCAGATCTGATTTTACAGACAGACAGATGGGATTTTACGGACAGTCAGATCGAATTTTACGGACAGTCGGATTTTCCGGACAGTCGGATCGGATTTTACGGACAGTCAGATGGGATTTTACGGACAGTCAAATCGGATTTCACGGACAGTCAGATCGGATTTTACGGACAGTCAGATGGGATTTTACGGACAGTCCGATCGGATTTTACGGACAGTCAGATCGGATTTTACGGATAGTCAGATCGGATTTTACGGACAGTCAGATGGGATTTTACGGACAGTCAGATCGGATTTTACGGACAGTCAGATCGGATTTTACGGACAGTCAGATCGGATTTTACGGACAGTCAGATGGGATTTTACGGACAGTCAGATGGGATTTTACGGACAGTCAGTTGGGATTTTACGGACAGTCAGATGGGATTTTACGGATAGTCAGATCGGATTTTAAGGATAGCCAGATCGGATGTTACGGACAGTCAGATCGGATTTTACGGACAGTCAGATCGGATTTTACGGATAGTCAGATCGGATTTTACGGACAGTCAGATGGGATTTTACGGACAGTCAGATCGGATTTTACGGACAGTCATATCGGATTTTACGGACAGTCATATCGGATTTTACGGATAGTCAGATGGGATTTTACGGCTAGTCAGATTGGATTTTACGGACAGTCAGATGGGATTTTACGGACAGTCAGATGGGATTTTACGGACAGTCAGATGGGATTTTACGGACAGTAAGATCGGATTTTACGGACAGTAAGATCGGATTTTACGGACAGTAAGATCGGATTTTACGGACAGTCAGATGGGATTTTACCGACAGACCGGATTTTACGGACAGTCAGATCGGATTTTACGGACAGTCATATCGGATTTTACGGACAGTCATATCGGATTTTACGGACAGTCAGATTGGATTTTACGGACAGTCAAATCGGATTTAACGGACAGTCAGATCGGATTTCACGGACAGTCAGATCGGATTTTACGGACAGTCAGATCGGATTTTACGGACAGTCAGATGGGATTTTACGGACAGTCAGATGGGATTTTACGGACAGTAAGATCGGATTTTACGGATAGTCAGATGGGATTTTATGGACCGTAAGATCGGATTTTACGGACAGTCAGATCGGATTTTACGGACAGTTAGATCGGATTTCACGGACAGTCAGATGGGATTTTACGGACAGTTAGATTTTCCGGACAGTCGGATCGGATTTTACGGACAGTCATATGGGATTTTACGGGAGGTCAGATCGGATTTTATGGACAGTCAGATGGGATTTTACGGACCGACAGACCGGATTTCACGGACAGTCAGATCGGACTTTACGGACAGTCAGATGGGATTTTAAGGACAGTCAGATGGGATGTTACGGACAGTCAGATGGGATTTTACGGACAGAAAGATCGGATTTTACGGACAGACAGATCGGATTTTACGGACAGTCAGATGGGATTTTACGGACAGTCAGATCGGATTTTACGGATAGTCAGATGGGATTTTATCGACCGTAAGATCGGATTTTACGGACAGTCAGATGGGATTTCACGGACAGTCAGATGGGATTTTACGGACAGTCAGATGGGATTTTACGGACAGTCAGATGGGATTTTACGGACAGTCAGATGGGATTTTACGGACAGTCAGTTCGGATTTTACGTACAGTCAGATGGGATTTTACGGACAGTCAGATCGGACACTACGGACAGTCAGATCGGATTTTACGGAGATTCAGATCGGATTTTACTGACTGACAGATCGGATTCTACGGTCAGTGAGATCGGACTTTACGGACAATCAGATCGGATTTTACGGACAGTCAGATCGGATTTTACGGACAGTCAGATCTGACACTACGGACAGTCAGATCGGATTTTACGGAGATTCAGATCGGATTTTACTGACTGACAGATCGGATTTTACGGTCAGTCAGGACAGTCAGATGGGATTTTACGGACAGTCAGATTGGATTTTACGGATAGTCAGATCGGATTTCACGGACAGTCAGATCGGATTTTACGGACAGTCAGATGGGATTTTACGGATAGTCAGATGGGATTTTACGGACAGTCAGATGGGATTTTACGGACAGTTAGATCGGATTTTACGGACAGTCATGGGATTTTACGGAAAGTCAGATGGGTTTTACGGACAGTCAGATGGGATTTTACGGATAGTCTGATGGGATTTTACGGATAGTCAGATGGGATTTTACGGACAGTCAGATGGGATTTTACGGATAGTCAGATGGGATTTTACGGACAGTCGGATGGGATTCTACGGACAGTCAGATCGGATTTTACGGACAGTCAGATGGGATTTTACGTACAGTCAGATGAGATTTTACGGACAGTCAGATGGGATTTTACGGACAGTCAGATGGGATTTCACGGACAGTCAGATGGGATTCTACGGACAGTCAGATGGGATTTTACGGATAGTCAGATGGGATTTTACGGATAGTCAGATGGGATTTTACGGATAGTCAGATTGGATTTTACGGACAGTCAGATGGGATTTTACGGACAGTAAGATCGGATTTTACGGACAGTAAGATCGGATTTTACGGACAGTAAGATCGGATTTTACGGACAGTCAGATGGGATTTTACAGACAGACCGGATTTTACGGACAGTAAGATAGGATTTTACGGATAGTCAGATGGGATTTCACGGACAGTCAGATGGGATTTTACGGACAGTCAGATGGGATTTTACGGACAGTCAGTTCGGATTTTACGTACAGTCGGATGGGATTTTACGGACCGACAGACCGGATTTTACGGACAGTCACATCTGACACTACGGACAGTCAGATCGGATTTTACGGAAATTCAGATCGGATTTTACTGACTGACAGATCGGATTTTACGGACAGTCAGATGGGATTTTACGGACAGTCAGATGGGATTTTACGGACAGTAAGATCGGATTTTACGGACAGTCAGATGGGATTTTACCGACAGACCGGATTTTACGGACAGTCAGATCGGATTTTACGGACAGTCATATCGGATTTTACGGACAGTCATATCGGATTTTACGGACAGTCAGATTGGATTTTACGGACAGTCAGATTGGATTTTACGGACAGTCAGATCGGATTTAACGGACAGTCAGATCGGATTTCACGGACAGTCAGATCGGATTTTACGGACAGTCAGATCGGATTTTACGGACAGTCAGATGGGATTTTACGGACAGTCAGATGGGATTTTACGGACAGTAAGATCGGATTTTACGGATAGTCAGATGGGATTTTATGGACCGTAAGATCGGATTTTACGGACAGTTAGATCGGATTTCACGGACAGTCAGATGGGATTTTACGGACAGCCAGATTTGATTTCACGGACAGTCAGATGGAATTTTACGGACAGTCAGATCTGATTTTACAGACAGACAGATGGGATTTTACGGACAGTCAGATCGAATTTTACGGACAGTCAGATCGAATTTTACGGACAGTCGGATTTTCCGGACAGTCGGATCGGATTTTACGGACAGTCAAATCGGATTTCACGGACAGTCAGATCGGATTTTACGGACAGTCAGATGGGATTTTACGGACAGTCCGATCGGATTTTACGGACAGTCAGATCGGATTTTACGGACAGTCATATGGGATTTTACGGGAGGTCAGATCGGATTTTATGGACAGTCAGATGGGATTTTACGGACCGACAGACCGGATTTTACGGACAGTCAAATCGGACTTTACGGACAGTCAGATCGGATTTTACGGACAGTCAGATGGGATTTTACGGACAGTCAGATGGGATTTTACGGATAGTCAGATCGGATTTTAAGGATAGCCAGATCGGATGTTACGGACAGTCAGATCGGATTTTACGGACAGTCAGATCGGATTTTACGGATAGTCAGATCGGATTTTACGGACAGTCAGATGGGATATTACGGACAGTCAGATTTTCCGGACAGTCGGATCGGATTTTACGGACAGTCATATGGGATTTTACGGGAGGTCAGATCGGATTTTATGGACAGTCAGATGGGATTTTACGGACCGACAGACCGGATTTTACGGACAGTCAGATCGGACTTTACGGACAGTCAGATGGGATTTTAAGGACAGTCAGATGGGATGTTACGGACAGTCAGATGGGATTTTACGGACAGAAAGATCGGATTTTACGGACAGACAGATCGGATTTTACGGACAGTCAGATGGGATTTTACGGACAGTCAGATCGGATTTTACGGATAGTCAGATGGGATTTTATCGACCGTAAGATCGGATTTTACGGACAGTCAGATGGGATTTCACGGACAGTCAGATGGGATTTCACGGACAGTCAGATGGGATTTTACGGACAGTCAGATGGGATTTTACGGACAGTCAGATGGGATTTTACGGACAGTCAGATGGGATTTTACGGACAGTCAGTTCGGATTTTACGTACAGTCAGATGGGATTTTACGGACAGTCAGATCGGACACTACGGACAGTCAGATCGGATTTTACGGAGATTCAGATCGGATTTTACTGACTGACAGATCGGATTCTACGGTCAGTGAGATCGGACTTTACGGACAATCAGATCGGATTTTACGGACAGTCAGATCGGATTCTACGGACAGTCAGATCTGACACTACGGACAGTCAGATCGGATTTTACGGAGATTCAGATCGGATTTTACTGACTGACAGATCGGATTTTACGGTCAGTCAGGACAGTCAGATGGGATTTTACGGACAGTCAGATTGGATTTTACGGATAGTCAGATCGGATTTCACGGACAGTCAGATCGGATTTTACGGACAGTCAGATGGGATTTTACGGATAGTCAGATGGGATTTTACGGACAGTCAGATGGGATTTTACGGACAGTTAGATCGGATTTTACGGACAGTCATGGGATTTTACGGAAAGTCAGATGGGTTTTACGGACAGTCAGATGGGATTTTACGGATAGTCTGATGGGATTTTACGGATAGTCAGATGGGATTTTACGGACAGTCAGATGGGATTTTACGGATAGTCAGATGGGATTTTACGGACAGTCGGATGGGATTCTACGGACAGTCAGATCGGATTTTACGGACAGTCAGATGGGATTTTACGTACAGTCAGATGAGATTTTACGGACAGTCAGATGGGATTTTACGGACAGTCAGATGGGATTTCACGGACAGTCAGATGGGATTTTACGGACAGTCAGATGGGATTTTACGGATAGTCAGATGGGATTTTACGGACAGTCAGATGGGATTTTACGGATAGTCAGATCGGATTTTAAGGATAGCCAGATCGGATGTTACGGACAGTCAGATCGGATTTTACGGACAGTAAGATCGGATTTTACGGACAGTAAGATCGGATTTTACGGACAGTCAGATGGGATTTTACAGACAGACCGGATTTTACGGACAGTAAGATAGGATTTTACGGATAGTCAGATGGGATTTCACGGACAGTCAGATGGGATTTTACGGACAGTCAGATGGGATTTTACGGACAGTCAGTTCGGATTTTACGTACAGTCGGATGGGATTTTACGGACCGACAGACCGGATTTTACGGACAGTCACATCTGACACTACGGACAGTCAGATCGGATTTTACGGAGATTCAGATCGGATTTTACTGACTGACAGATCGGATTTTACGGACAGTCAGATGGGATTTTACGGACAGTCAGATGGGATTTTACGGACAGTAAGATCGGATTTTACGGACAGTCAGATGGGATTTTACCGACAGACCGGATTTTACGGACAGTCAGATCGGATTTTACGGACAGTCATATCGGATTTTACGGACAGTCATATCGGATTTTACGGACAGTCAGATTGGATTTTACGGACAGTCAGATTGGATTTTACGGACAGTCAGATCGGATTTAACGGACAGTCAGATCGGATTTCAGGGACAGTCAGATCGGATTTTACGGACAGTCAGATCGGATTTTACGGACAGTCAGATCGGATTTTACGGACAGTCAGATGGGATTTTACGGACAGTCAGATGGGATTTTACGGACAGTAAGATCGGATTTTACGGACAGTTAGATCGGATTTCACGGACAGTCAGATGGGATTTTACGGACAGCCAGATTGGATTTCACGGACAGTCAGATGAGATTTTACGGACAGTCAGATGGAATTTTACGGACAGTCAGATCTGATTTTACAGACAGACAGATGGGATTTTACGGACAGTCAGATCGAATTTTACGGACAGTCGGATTTTCCGGACAGTCGGATCGGATTTTACGGACAGTCAGATGGGATTTTACGGACAGTCAAATCGGATTTCACGGACAGTCAGATCGGATTTTACGGACAGTCAGATGGGATTTTACGGACAGTCCGATCGGATTTTACGGACAGTCAGATCGGATTTTACGGACAGTCATATGGGATTTTACGGGAGGTCAGATCGGATTTTATGGACAGTCAGATGGGATTTTACGGACCGACAGACCGGATTTTACGGACAGTCAGATCGGACTTTACGGACAGTCAGATCGGATTTTACGGACAGTCAGATGGGATTTTATCGACCGTAAGATCGGATTTTACGGACAGTCAGATGGGATTTCACGGACAGTCAGATGGGATTTTACGGACAGTCAGATGGGATTTTACGGACAGTCAGATGGGATTTTACGGACAGTCAGATGGGATTTTACGGACAGTCAGATGGGATTTTACGGACAGTCAGTTCGGATTTTACGTACAGTCAGATGGGATTTTACGGACAGTCAGATCGGACACTACGGACAGTCAGATCGGATTTTACGGAGATTCAGATCGGATTTTACTGACTGACAGATCGGATTCTACGGTCAGTGAGATCGGACTTTACGGACAATCAGATCGGATTTTACGGACAGTCAGATCGGATTTTACGGACAGTCAGATCTGACACTACGGACAGTCAGATCGGATTTTACGGAGATTCAGATCGGATTTTACTGACTGACAGATCGGATTTTACGGTCAGTCAGGACAGTCAGATGGGATTTTACGGACAGTCAGATTGGATTTTACGGATAGTCAGATCGGATTTCACGGACAGTCAGATCGGATTTTACGGACAGTCAGATGGGATTTTACGGATAGTCAGATGGGATTTTACGGACAGTCAGATGGGATTTTACGGACAGTTAGATCGGATTTTACGGACAGTCATGGGATTTTACGGAAAGTCAGATGGGTTTTACGGACAGTCAGATGGGATTTTACGGATAGTCTGATGGGATTTTACGGATAGTCAGATGGGATTTTACGGACAGTCAGATGGGATTTTACGGATAGTCAGATGGGATTTTACGGACAGTCGGATGGGATTCTACGGACAGTCAGATCGGATTTTACGGACAGTCAGATGGGATTTTACGTACAGTCAGATGAGATTTTACGGACAGTCAGATGGGATTTTACGGACAGTCAGATGGGATTTCACGGACAGTCAGATGGGATTTTACGGACAGTCAGATGGGATTTTACGGATAGTCAGATGGGATTTTACGGATAGTCAGATGGGATTTTACGGATAGTCAGATTGGATTTTACGGACAGTCAGATGGGATTTTACGGACAGTAAGATCGGATTTTACGGACAGTAAGATCGGATTTTACGGACAGTAAGATCGGATTTTACGGACAGTCAGATGGGATTTTACAGACAGACCGGATTTTACGGACAGTAAGATAGGATTTTACGGATAGTCAGATGGGATTTCACGGACAGTCAGATGGGATTTTACGGACAGTCAGATGGGATTTTACGGACAGTCAGTTCGGATTTTACGTACAGTCGGATGGGATTTTACGGACCGACACACCGGATTTTACGGACAGTCACATCTGACACTACGGACAGTCAGATCGGATTTTACGGAGATTCAGATCGGATTTTACTGACTGACAGATCGGATTTTACGGACAGTCAGATGGGATTTTACGGACAGTAAGATCGGATTTTACGGACAGTCAGATGGGATTTTACCGACAGACCGGATTTTACGGACAGTCAGATCGGATTTTACGGACAGTCATATCGGATTTTACGGACAGTCATATCGGATTTTACGGACAGTCAGATTGGATTTTACGGACAGTCAGATTGGAATTTACGGACAGTCAGATCGGATTTCACGGACAGTCAGATCGGATTTTACGGACAGTCAGATCGGATTTTACGGACAGTCAGATGGGATTTTACGGACAGTCAGATGGGATTTTACGGACAGTAAGATCGGATTTTACGGATAGTCAGATGGGATTTTATGGACCGTAAGATCGGATTTTACGGACAGTTAGATCGGATTTCACGGACAGTCAGATGGGATTTTACGGACAGCCAGATTGGATTTCACGGACAGTCAGATGAGATTTTACGGACAGTCAGATGGAATTTTACGGACAGTCAGATCTGATTTTACAGACAGACAGATGGGATTTTACGGACAGTCAGATCGAATTTTACGGACAGTCGGATTTTCCGGACAGTCGGATCGGATTTTACGGACAGTCAGATGGGATTTTACGGACAGTCAAATCGGATTTCACGGACAGTCAGATCGGATTTTACGGACAGTCAGATGGGATTTTACGGACAGTCCGATCGGATTTTACGGACAGTCAGATCGGATTTTACGGACAGTCATATGGGATTTTACGGGAGGTTAGATCGGATTTTATGGACAGTCAGATGGGATTTTACGGACCGACAGACCGGATTTTACGGACAGTCAGATCGGACTTTACGGACAGTCAGATCGGATTTTACGGACAGTCAGATGGGATTTTACGGACAGTCAGATGGGATTTTACGGATAGTCAGATCGGATTTTAAGGATAGCCAGATCGGATGTTACGGACAGTCAGATCGGATTTTACGGACAGTCAGATCGGATTTTACGGATAGTCAGATCGGATTTTACGGATAGTCAGATGGGATTTTACGGACAGTCAGATTTTCCGGACAGTCGGATCGGATTTTACGGACAGTCATATGGGATTTTACGGGAGGTCAGATCGGATTTTATGGACAGTCAGATGGGATTTTACGGAGCGACAGACCGGATTTTACGGACAGTCAGATCGGACTTTACGGACAGTCAGATGGGATTTTAAGGACAGTCAGATGGGATGTTACGGACAGTCAGATGGGATTTTACGGACAGAAAGATCGGATTTTACGGACAGACAGATCGGATTTTACGGACAGTCAGATGGGATTTTACGGACAGTCAGATCGGATTTTACGGATAGTCAGATGGGATTTTATCGACCGTAAGATCGGATTTTACGGACAGTCAGATGGGATTTCACGGACAGTCAGATGGGATTTTACGGACAGTCAGATGGGATTTTACGGACAGTCAGATGGGATTTTACGGACAGTCAGATGGGATTTTACGGACAGTCAGATGGGATTTTACGGACAGTCAGTTCGGATTTTACGTACAGTCAGATGGGATTTTACGGACAGTCAGATCGGACACTACGGACAGTCAGATCGGATTTTACGGAGATTCAGATCGGATTTTACTGACTGACAGATCGGATTTTACGGTCAGTGAGATCGGACTTTACGGACAATCAGATCGGATTTTACGGACAGTCAGATCGGATTTTACGGACAGTCAGATCTGACACTACGGACAGTCAGATCGGATTTTACGGAGATTCAGATCGGATTTTACTGACTGACAGATCGGATTTTACGGTCAGTCAGGACAGTCAGATGGGATTTTACGGACAGTCAGATTGGATTTTACGGATAGTCAGATCGGATTTCACGGACAGTCAGATCGGATTTTACGGACAGTCAGATGGGATTTTACGGATAGTCAGATGGGATTTTACGGACAGTCAGATGGGATTTTACGGACAGTTAGATCGGATTTTACGGACAGTCATGGGATTTTACGGAAAGTCAGATGGGTTTTACGGACAGTCAGATGGGATTTTACGGATAGTCTGATGGGATTTTACGGATAGTCAGATGGGATTTTACGGGCAGTCAGATGGGATTTTACGGATAGTCAGATGGGATTTTACGGACAGTCAGATGGGATTCTACGGACAGTCAGATCGGATTTTACGGACAGTCAGATGGGATTTTACGTACAGTCAGATGAGATTTTACGGACAGTCAGATGGGATTTTACGGACAGTCAGATGGGATTTCACGGACAGTCAGATGGGATTTTACGGACAGTCAGATGGGATTTTACGGATAGTCAGATGGGATTTTACGGATAGTCAGATGGGATTTTACGGATAGTCAGATTGGATTTTACGGACAGTAAGATCGGATTTTACGGACAGTAAGATCGGATTTTACGGACAGTAAGATCGGATTTTACGGACAGTCAGATGGGATTTTACAGACAGACCGGATTTTACGGACAGTAAGATAGGATTTTACGGATAGTCAGATGGGATTTCACGGACAGTCAGATGGGATTTTACGGACAGTCAGATGGGATTTTACGGACAGTCAGTTCGGATTTTACGTACAGTCGGATGGGATTTTACGGACCGACAGACCGGATTTTACGGACAGTCACATCTGACACTACGGACAGTCAGATCGGATTTTACGGAGATTCAGATCGGATTTTACTGACTGACAGATCGGATTTTGCGGACAGTCAGATGGGATTTTACGGACAGTCAGATGGGATTTTACGGACAGTAAGATCGGATTTTACGGACAGTCAGATGGGATTTTACCGACAGACCGGATTTTACGGACAGTCAGATCGGATTTTACGGACAGTCATATCGGATTTTACGGACAGTCATATCGGATTTTACGGACAGTCAGATTGGATTTTACGGACAGTCAGATCGGATTTAACGGACAGTCAGATCGGATTTCACGGACAGTCAGATCGGATTTTACGGACAGTCAGATCGGATTTTACGGACAGTCAGATGGGATTTTACGGACAGTCAGATGGAATTTTACGGACAGTAAGATCGGATTTTACGGATAGTCAGATGGGATTTTATGGACCGTAAGATCGGATTTTACGGACAGTTAGATCGGATTTCACGGACAGTCAGATGGGATTTTACGGACAGCCAGATTGGATTTCACGCTCAGTCAGATTGGATTTCACGGACAGTCAGATGAGATTTTACGGACAGTCAGATGGAATTTTACGGACAGTCAGATCTGATTTTACAGACAGACAGATGGGATTTTACGGACAGTCAGATCGAATTTTACGGACAGTCGGATCGGATTTTACGGACAGTCAGATGGGATTTTACGGACAGTCAAATCGGATTTCACGGACAGTCAGATCGGATTTTACGGACAGTCAGATGGGATTTTACGGACAGTCCGATCGGATTTTACGGACAGTCAGATCGGATTTTACGGATAGTCAGATCGGATTTTACGGACAGTCAGATGGGATTTTACGGACAGTCAGATCTGATTTTACAGACAGACAGATGGGATTTTACGGACAGTCAGATCGAATTTTACGGACAGTCGGATTTTCCGGACAGT
This sequence comes from Lochmaea crataegi, assembly GCA_947563755.1. Classification (NCBI taxonomy): domain Eukaryota; kingdom Metazoa; phylum Arthropoda; class Insecta; order Coleoptera; family Chrysomelidae; genus Lochmaea; species Lochmaea crataegi. Next base: position 1,300,635 of record OX387423.1, on the reverse strand, counting down.
CGGATCGGATTTTACGGACAGTCAGATGGGATTTTACGGACAGTCAAATCGGATTTCACGGACAGTCAGATCGGATTTTACGGACAGTCAGATGGGATTTTACGGACAGTCAGATCGGATTTTACGGATAGTCAGATGGGATTTTATCGACCGTAAGATCGGATTTTACGGACAGTCAGATGGGATTTCACGGACAGTCAGATGGGATTTTACGGACAGTCAGATCGAATTTTACGGACAGTCGGATTTTCCGGACAGTCGGATCGGATTTTACGGACAGTCAGATGGGATTTTACGGACAGTCAAATCGGATTTCACGGACAGTCAGATCGGATTTTACGGACAGTCAGATGGGATTTTACGGACAGTCCGATCGGATTTTACGGACAGTCAGATCGGATTTTACGGATAGTCAGATCGGATTTTACGGACAGTCAGATGGGATTTTACGGACAGTCAGATCTGATTTTACAGACAGACAGATGGGATTTTACGGACAGTCAGATCGAATTTTACGGACAGTCGGATTTTCCGGACAGTCGGATCGGATTTTACGGACAGTCAGATGGGATTTTACGGACAGTCAAATCGGATTTCACGGACAGTCAGATCGGATTTTACGGACAGTCAGATGGGATTTTACGGACAGTCAGATCGGATTTTACGGATAGTCAGATGGGATTTTATCGACCGTAAGATCGGATTTTACGGACAGGCAGATGGGATTTCACGGACAGTCAGATGGGATTTTACGGACAGTCAGATGGGATTTTACGGACAGTCAGATGGGATTTTACGGACAGTCAGATGGGATTTTACGGACAGTCAGATGGGATTTTACGGACAGTCAGTTCGGATTTTACGTACAGTCAGATGGGATTTTACGGACAGTCAGATCGGACACTACGGACAGTCAGATCGGATTTTACGGAGATTCAGATCGGATTTTACTGACTGACAGATCGGATTCTACGGTCAGTGAGATCGGACTTTACGGACAATCAGATCGGATTTTACGAACAGTCAGATCGGATTTTACGGACAGTCAGATCTGACACTACGGACAGTCAGATCGGATTTTACGGAGATTCAGATCGGATTTTACTGACTGACAGATCGGATTTTACGGTCAGTCAGGACAGTCAGATGGGATTTTACGGACAGTCAGATTGGATTTTACGGATAGTCAGATCGGATTTCACGGACAGTCAGATCGGATTTTACGGACAGTCAGATGGGATTTTACGGATAGTCAGATGGGATTTTACGGACAGTCATGGGATTTTACGGAAAGTCAGATGGGTTTTACGGACAGTCAGATGGGATTTTACGGATAGTCTGATGGGATTTTACGGATAGTCAGATGGGATTTTACGGACAGTCAGATGGGATTTTACGGATAGTCAGATGGGATTTTACGGACAGTCGGATGGGATTCTACGGACAGTCAGATCGGATTTTACGGACAGTCAGATGGGATTTTACGTACAGTCAGATGAGATTTTACGGACAGTCAGATAAGATTTTACGGACAGTCAGATGGGATTTCACGGACAGTCAGATGGGATTTTACGGACAGTCAGATGGGATTTTACGGATAGTCAGATGGGATTTTACGGATAGTCAGATGGGATTTTACAGATAGTCAGATTGGATTTTACGGACAGTCAGATGGGATTTTACGGACAGTAAGATCGGATTTTACGGACAGTAAGATCGGATTTTACGGACAGTCAGATGGGATTTTACAGACAGACCGGATTTTACGGACAGTAAGATAGGATTTTACGGATAGTCAGATGGGATTTCACGGACAGTCAGATGGGATTTTACGGACAGTCAGATGGGATTTTACGGACAGTCAGTTCGGATTTTACGTACAGTCGGATGGGATTTTACGGACCGACAGACCGGATTTTACGGACAGTCACATCTGACACTACGGACAGTCAGATCGGATTTTACGGAGATTCAGATCGGATTTTACTGACTGACAGATCGGATTTTACGGACAGTCAGATGGGATTTTACGGACAGTAAGATCGGATTTTACGGACAGTCAGATGGGATTTTACCGACAGACCGGATTTTACGGACAGTCAGATCGGATTTTACGGACAGTCATATCGGATTTTACGGTCAGTCATATCGGATTTTACGGACAGTCAGATTGGATTTTACGGACAGTCAGATTGGATTTTACGGACAGTCAGATCGGATTTAACGGACAGTCAGATCGGATTTCACGGACAGTCAGATCGGATTTTACGGACAGTCAGATCGGATTTTACGGACAGTCAGATGGGATTTTACGGACAGTCAGATGGGATTTTACGGACAGTAAGATCGGATTTTACGGATAGTCAGATGGGATTTTATGGACCGTAAGATCGGATTTTACGGACAGTTAGATCGGATTTCACGGACAGTCAGATGGGATTTTACGGACAGCCAGATTGGATTTCACGGACAGTCAGATGAGATTTTACGGACAGTCAGATGGAATTTCACGGACAGTCAGATCTGATTTTACAGACAGACAGATGGGATTTTACGGACAGTCAGATCGAATTTTACGGACAGTCGGATTTTCCGGACAGTCGGATCGGATTTTACGGACAGTCAGATGGGATTTTACGGACAGTCAAATCGGATTTCACGGACAGTCAGATCGGATTTTACGGACAGTCAGATGGGATTTTACGGACAGTCCGATCGGATTTTACGGACAGTCAGATCGGATTTTACGGACAGTCATATGGGATTTTACGGGAGGTTAGATCGGATTTTATGGACAGTCAGATGGGATTTTACGGACCGACAGACCGGATTTTACGGACAGTCAGATCGGACTTTACGGACAGTCAGATCGGATTTTACGGACAGTCAGATGGGATTTTACGGACAGTCAGATGGGATTTTACGGATAGTCAGATCGGATTTTAAGGATAGCCAGATCGGATGTTACGGACAGTCAGATCGGATTTTACGGACAGTCAGATCGGATTTTACGGATAGTCAGATCGGATTTTACGGATAGTCAGATGGGATTTTACGGACAGTCAGATTTTCCGGACAGTCGGATCGGATTTTACGGACAGTCATATGGGATTTTACGGGAGGTCAGATCGGATTTTATGGACAGTCAGATGGGATTTTACGGACCGACAGACCGGATTTTACGGACAGTCAGATCGGACTTTACGGACAGTCAGATGGGATTTTAAGGACAGTCAGATGGGATGTTACGGACAGTCAGATGGGATTTTACGGACAGAAAGATCGGATTTTACGGACAGACAGATCGGATTTTACGGACAGTCAGATGGGATTTTACGGACAGTCAGATCGGATTTTACGGATAGTCAGATGGGATTTTATCGACCGTAAGATCGGATTTTACGGACAGTCAGATGGGATTTCACGGACAGTCAGATGGGATTTTACGGACAGTCAGATGGGATTTTACGGACAGTCAGATGGGATTTTACGGACAGTCAGATGGGATTTTACGGACAGTCAGTTCGGATTTTACGTACAGTCAGATGGGATTTTACGGACAGTCAGATCGGACACTACGGACAGTCAGATCGGATTTTACGGAGATTCAGATCGGATTTTACTGACTGACAGATCGGATTTTACGGTCAGTGAGATCGGACTTTACGGACAATCAGATCGGATTTTACGGACAGTCAGATCGGATTTTACGGACAGTCAGATCTGACACTACGGACAGTCAGATCGGATTTTACGGAGATTCAGATCGGATTTTACTGACTGACAGATCGGATTTTACGGTCAGTCAGGACAGTCAGATGGGATTTTACGGACAGTCAGATTGGATTTTACGGATAGTCAGATCGGATTTCACGGACAGTCAGATCGGATTTTACGGACAGTCAGATGGGATTTTACGGATAGTCAGATGGGATTTTACGGACAGTCAGATGGGATTTTACGGACAGTTAGATCGGATTTTACGGACAGTCATGGGATTTTACGGAAAGTCAGATGGGTTTTACGGACAGTCAGATGGGATTTTACGGATAGTCTGATGGGATTTTACGGATAGTCAGATGGGATTTTACGGACAGTCAGATGGGATTTTACGGATAGTCAGATGGGATTTTACGGACAGTCAGATGGGATTCTACGGACAGTCAGATCGGATTTTACGGACAGTCAGATGGGATTTTACGTACAGTCAGATGAGATTTTACGGACAGTCAGATGGGATTTTACGGACAGTCAGATGGGATTTCACGGACAGTCAGATGGGATTTTACGGACAGTCAGATGGGATTTTACGGATAGTCAGATGGGATTTTACGGATAGTCAGATGGGATTTTACGGATAGTCAGATTGGATTTTACGGACAGTAAGATCGGATTTTACGGACAGTAAGATCGGATTTTACGGACAGTAAGATCGGATTTTACGGACAGTCAGATGGGATTTTACAGACAGACCGGATTTTACGGACAGTAAGATAGGATTTTACGGATAGTCAGATGGGATTTCACGGACAGTCAGATGGGATTTTACGGACAGTCAGATGGGATTTTACGGACAGTCAGTTCGGATTTTACGTACAGTCGGATGGGATTTTACGGACCGACAGACCGGATTTTACGGACAGTCACATCTGACACTACGGACAGTCAGATCGGATTTTACGGAGATTCAGATCGGATTTTACTGACTGACAGATCGGATTTTGCGGACAGTCAGATGGGATTTTACGGACAGTCAGATGGGATTTTACGGACAGTAAGATCGGATTTTACGGACAGTCAGATGGGATTTTACCGACAGACCGGATTTTACGGACAGTCAGATCGGATTTTACGGACAGTCATATCGGATTTTACGGACAGTCATATCGGATTTTACGGACAGTCAGATTGGATTTTACGGACAGTCAGATCGGATTTAACGGACAGTCAGATCGGATTTCACGGACAGTCAGATCGGATTTTACGGACAGTCAGATCGGATTTTACGGACAGTCAGATGGGATTTTACGGACAGTCAGATGGGATTTTACGGACAGTAAGATCGGATTTTACGGATAGTCAGATGGGATTTTATGGACCGTAAGATCGGATTTTACGGACAGTTAGATCGGATTTCACGGACAGTCAGATGGGATTTTACGGACAGCCAGATTGGATTTCACGCTCAGTCAGATTGGATTTCACGGACAGTCAGATGAGATTTTACGGACAGTCAGATGGAATTTTACGGACAGTCAGATCTGATTTTACAGACAGACAGATGGGATTTTACGGACAGTCAGATCGAATTTTACGGACAGTCGGATTTTCCGGACAGTCGGATCGGATTTTACGGACAGTCAGATGGGATTTTACGGACAGTCAGATGGGATTTTACGGACAGTCCGATCGGATTTTACGGACAGTCAGATCGGATTTTACGGATAGTCAGATCGGATTTTACGGACAGTCAGATGGGATTTTACGGACAGTCAGATCGGATTTTACGGACAGTCAGATCGGATTTTACGGACAGTCAGATCGGATTTTACGGACAGTCAGATGGGATTTTACGGACAGTCAGTTGGGATTTTACGGACAGTCAGATGGGATTTTACGGATAGTCAGATCGGATTTTAAGGATAGCCAGATCGGATGTTACGGACAGTCAGATCGGATTTTACGGACAGTCAGATCGGATTTTACGGATAGTCAGATCGGATTTTACGGACAGTCAGATGGGATTTTACGGACAGTCAGATCGGATTTTACGGACAGTCATATCGGATTTTACGGACAGTCATATCGGATTTTACGGATAGTCAGATGGGATTTTACGGATAGTCAGATTGGATTTTACGGACAGTCAGATGGGATTTTACGGACAGTCAGATGGGATTTTACGGACAGTCAGATGGGATTTTACGGACAGTAAGATCGGATTTTACGGACAGTAAGATCGGATTTTACGGACAGTAAGATCGGATTTTACGGACAGTAAGATCGGATTTTACGGACAGTCAGATGGGATTTTACCGACAGACCGGATTTTACGGACAGTCAGATCGGATTTTACGGACAGTCATATCGGATTTTACGGACAGTCATATCGGATTTTACGGACAGTCAGATTGGATTTTACGGACAGTCAGATCGGATTTTACGGACAGTCAGATCGGATTTCACGGACAGTCAGATCGGATTTTACGGACAGTCAGATCGGATTTTACGGACAGTCAGGTGGGATTTTACGGACAGTCAGATGGGATTTTACGGACAGTAAGATCGGATTTTACGGATAGTCAGATGGGATTTTATGGACCGTAAGATCGGATTTTACGGACAGTCAGATCGGATTTTACGGACAGTTAGATCGGATTTCACGGACAGTCAGATGGGATTTTACGGACAGTCAGATTTTCCGGACAGTCGGATCGGATTTTACGGACAGTCATATGGGATTTTACGGGAGGTCAGATCGGATTTTATGGACAGTCAGATGGGATTTTACGGACCGACAGACCGGATTTTACGGACAGTCAGATCGGACTTTACGGACAGTCAGATGGGATTTTAAGGACAGTCAGATGGGATGTTACGGACAGTCAGATGGGATTTTACGGACAGAAAGATCGGATTTTACGGACAGACAGATCGGATTTTACGGACAGTCAGATGGGATTTTACGGACAGTCAGATCGGATTTTACGGATAGTCAGATGGGATTTTATCGACCGTAAGATCGGATTTTACGGACAGTCAGATGGGATTTCACGGACAGTCAGATGGGATTTTACGGACAGTCAGATGGGATTTTACGGACAGTCAGATGGGATTTTACGGACAGTCAGATGGGATTTTACGGACAGTCAGATGGGATTTTACGGACAGTCAGTTCGGATTTTACGTACAGTCAGATGGGATTTTACGGACAGTCAGATCGGACACTACGGACAGTCAGATCGGATTTTACGGAGATTCAGATCGGATTTTACTGACTGACAGATCGGATTCTACGGTCAGTGAGATCGGACTTTACGGACAATCAGATCGGATTTTACGGACAGTCAGATCGGATTTTACGGACAGTCAGATCTGACACTACGGACAGTCAGATCGGATTTTACGGAGATTCAGATCGGATTTTACTGACTGACAGATCGGATTTTACGGTCAGTCAGGACAGTCAGATGGGATTTTACGGACAGTCAGATTGGATTTTACGGATAGTCAGATCGGATTTCACGGACAGTCAGATCGGATTTTACGGAAAGTCAGATGGGATTTTACGGATAGTCAGATGGGATTTTACGGACAGTCAGATGGGATTTTACGGACAGTTAGATCGGATTTTACGGACAGTCAGATGGGTTTTACGGACAGTCAGATGGGATTTTACGGATAGTCTGATGGGATTTTACGGATAGTCAGATGGGATTTTACGGACAGTCAGATGGGATTTTACGGATAGTCAGATGGGATTTTACGGACAGTCGGATGGGATTCTACGGACAGTCAGATCGGATTTTACGGACAGTCAGATGGGATTTTACGTACAGTCAGATGAGATTTTACGGACAGTCAGATGGGATTTCACGGACAGTCAGATGGGATTTTACGGACAGTCAGATGGGATTTTACGGATAGTCAGATGGGATTTTACGGATAGTCAGATGGGATTTTACGGATAGTCAGATTGGATTTTACGGACAGTCAGATGGGATTTTACGGACAGTAAGATCGGATTTTACGGACAGTAAGATCGGATTTTACGGACAGTCAGATGGGATTTTACAGACAGACCGGATTTTACGGACAGTAAGATAGGATTTTACGGATAGTCAGATGGGATTTTACGGACAGTCAGATGGGATTTTACGGACAGTCAGTTCGGATTTTACGTACAGTCGGATGAGATTTTACGGACCGACAGACCGGATTTTACGGACAGTCACATCTGACACTACGGACAGTCAGATCGGATTTTACGGAGATTCAGATCGGATTTTACTGACTGACAGATCGGATTTTACGGACAGTCAGATGGGATTTTACGGACAGTCAGATGGGATTTTACGGACAGTAAGATCGGATTTTACGGACAGTCAGATGGGATTTTACCGACAGACCGGATTTTACGGACAGTCAGATGGGATTTTACGGACAGTCAGATGGGATTTTACGGACAGTCAGTTCGGATTTTACGTACAGTCGGATGAGATTTTACGGACCGACAGACCGGATTTTACGGACAGTCACATCTGACACTACGGACAGTCAGATCGGATTTTACGGAGATTCAGATCGGATTTTACTGACTGACAGATCGGATTTTACGGACAGTCAGATGGGATTTTACGGACAGTCAGATGGAATTTTACGGACAGTCAGATCTGATTTTACAGACAGACAGATGGGATTTTACGGACAGTCAGATCGAATTTTACGGACAGTCGGATTTTCCGGACAGTCGGATCGGATTTTACGGACAGTCAGATGGGATTTTACGGACAGTCAAATCGGATTTCACGGACAGTCAGATCGGATTTTACGGACAGTCAGATGGGATTTTACGGACAGTCCGATCGGATTTTACGGACAGTCAGATCGGATTTTACGGATAGTCAGATCGGATTTTACGGACAGTCAGATGGGATTTTACGGACAGTCAGATCGGATTTTACGGACAGTCAGATCGGATTTTACGGACAGTCAGATCGGATTTTACGGACAGTCAGATGGGATTTTACGGACAGTCAGATGGGATTTTACGGACAGTCAGTTGGGATTTTACGGACAGTCAGATGGGATTTTACGGATAGTCAGATCGGATTTTAAGGATAGCCAGATCGGATGTTACGGACAGTCAGATCGGATTTTACGGACAGTCAGATCGGATTTTACGGATAGTCAGATCGGATTTTACGGACAGTCAGATGGGATTTTACGGACAGTCAGATCGGATTTTACGGACAGTCATATCGGATTTTACGGACAGTCATATCGGATTTTACGGATAGTCAGATGGGATTTTACGGATAGTCAGATTGGATTTTACGGACAGTCAGATGGGATTTTACGGACAGTCAGATGGGATTTTACGGACAGTCAGATGGGATTTTACGGACAGTAAGATCGGATTTTACGGACAGTAAGATCGGATTTTACGGACAGTAAGATCGGATTTTACGGACAGTCAGATGGGATTTTACCGACAGACCGGATTTTACGGACAGTCAGATCGGATTTTACGGACAGTCATATCGGATTTTACGGACAGTCATATCGGATTTTACGGACAGTCAGATTGGATTTTACGGACAGTCAGATCGGATTTAACGGACAGTCAGATCGGATTTCACGGACAGTCAGATCGGATTTTACGGACAGTCAGATCGGATTTTACGGACAGTCAGGTGGGATTTTACGGACAGTCAGATGGGATTTTACGGACAGTAAGATCGGATTTTACGGATAGTCAGATGGGATTTTATGGACCGTAAGATCGGATTTTACGGACAGTCAGATCGGATTTTACGGACAGTTAGATCGGATTTCACGGACAGTCAGATGGGATTTTACGGACAGTCAGATTTTCCGGACAGTCGGATCGGATTTTACGGACAGTCATATGGGATTTTACGGGAGGTCAGATCGGATTTTATGGACAGTCAGATGGGATTTTACGGACCGACAGACCGGATTTTACGGACAGTCAGATCGGACTTTACGGACAGTCAGATGGGATTTTAAGGACAGTCAGATGGGATGTTACGGACAGTCAGATGGGATTTTACGGACAGAAAGATCGGATTTTACGGACAGACAGATCGGATTTTACGGACAGTCAGATGGGATTTTACGGACAGTCAGATCGGATTTTACGGATAGTCAGATGGGATTTTATCGACCGTAAGATCGGATTTTACGGACAGTCAGATGGGATTTCACGGACAGTCAGATGGGATTTTACGGACAGTCAGATGGGATTTTACGGACAGTCAGATGGGATTTTACGGACAGTCAGATGGGATTTTACGGACAGTCAGATGGGATTTTACGGACAGTCAGTTCGGATTTTACGTACAGTCAGATGGGATTTTACGGACAGTCAGATCGGACACTACGGACAGTCAGATCGGATTTTACGGAGATTCAGATCGGATTTTACTGACTGACAGATCGGATTCTACGGTCAGTGAGATCGGACTTTACGGACAATCAGATCGGATTTTACGGACAGTCAGATCGGATTTTACGGACAGTCAGATCTGACACTACGGACAGTCAGATCGGATTTTACGGAGATTCAGATCGGATTTTACTGACTGACAGATCGGATTTTACGGTCAGTCAGGACAGTCAGATGGGATTTTACGGACAGTCAGATTGGATTTTACGGATAGTCAGATCGGATTTCACGGACAGTCAGATCGGATTTTACGGAAAGTCAGATGGGATTTTACGGATAGTCAGATGGGATTTTACGGACAGTTAGATCGGATTTTACGGACAGTCATGGGATTTTACGGAAAGTCAGATGGGTTTTACGGACAGTCAGATGGGATTTTACGGATAGTCTGATGGGATTTTACGGATAGTCAGATGGGATTTTACGGACAGTCAGATGGGATTTTACGGATAGTCAGATGGGATTTTACGGACAGTCGGATGGGATTCTACGGACAGTCAGATCGGATTTTACGGACAGTCAGATGGGATTTTACGTACAGTCAGATGAGATTTTACGGACAGTCAGATGGGATTTCACGGACAGTCAGATGGGATTTTACGGACAGTCAGATGGGATTTTACGGACAGTAAGATCGGATTTTACGGACAGTAAGATCGGATTTTACGGACAGTAAGATCGGATTTTACGGATAGTCAGATGGGATTTTACGGACAGTCAGATGGGATTTTACGGACAGTCAGTTCGGATTTTACGTACAGTCGGATGAGATTTTACGGACCGACAGACCGGATTTTACGGACAGTCACATCTGACACTACGGACAGTCAGATCGGATTTTACGGAGATTCAGATCGGATTTTACTGACTGACAGATCGGATTTTACGGACAGTCAGATGGGATTTTACGGACAGTCAGATGGGATTTTACGGACAGTAAGATCGGATTTTACGGACAGTCAGATGGGATTTTACCGACAGACCGGATTTTACGGACAGTCAGATCGGATTTTACGGACAGTCATATCGGATTTTACGGACAGTCATATCGGATTTTACGGACAGTCAGATTGGATTTTACGGACAGTCAGATTGGATTTTACGGACAGTCAGATCGGATTTAACGGACAGTCAGATCGGATTTCACGGACAGTCAGATCGGATTTTACGGACAGTCAGATCGGATTTTACGGACAGTCAGATGGGATTTTACGGACAGTCAGATGGGATTTTACGGACAGTAAGATCGGATTTTACGGATAGTCAGATGGGATTTTATGGACCGTAAGATCGGATTTTACGGACAGTTAGATCGGATTTCACGGACAGTCAGATGGGATTTTACGGACAGCCAGATTTGATTTCACGGACAGTCAGATGAGATTTTACGGACAGTCAGATCGAATTTTACGGACAGTCGGATTTTCCGGACAGTCGGATCGGATTTTACGGACAGTCAGATGGGATTTTACGGACAGTCAAATCGGATTTCACGGACAGTCAGATCGGATTTTACGGACAGTCAGATGGGATTTTACGGACAGTCCGATCGGATTTTACGGACAGTCAGATCGGATTTTACGGACAGTCATATGGGATTTTACGGGAGGTCAGATCGGATTTTATGGACAGTCAGATGGGATTTTACGGACCGACAGACCGGATTTTACGGACAGTCAGATCGGACTTTACGGACAGTCAGATCGGATTTTACGGACAGTCAGATGGGATTTTACGGACAGTCAGATGGGATTTTACGGATAGTCAGATCGGATTTTAAGGATAGCCAGATCGGATGTTACGGACAGTCAGATCGGATTTTACGGACAGTCAGATCGGATTTTACGGATAGTCAGATCGGATTTTACGGACAGTCAGATGGGATTTTACGGACAGTCAGATTTTCCGGACAGTCGGATCGGATTTTACGGACAGTCATGGGATTTTACGGGAGGTCAGATCGGATTTTATGGACAGTCAGATGGGATTTTACGGACCGACAGACCGGATTTTACGGACAGTCAGATCGGACTTTACGGACAGTCAGATGGGATTTTAAGGACAGTCAGATGGGATGTTACGGACAGTCAGATGGGATTTTACGGACAGAAAGATCGGATTTTACGGACAGACAGATCGGATTTTACGGACAGTCAGATGGGATTTTACGGACAGTCAGATCGGATTTTACGGATAGTCAGATGGGATTTTATCGACCGTAAGATCGGATTTTACGGACAGTCAGATGGGATTTCACGGACAGTCAGATGGGATTTCACGGACAGTCAGATGGGATTTTACGGACAGTCAGATGGGATTTTACGGACAGTCAGATGGGATTTTACGGACAGTCAGATGGGATTTTACGGACAGTCAGTTCGGATTTTACGTACAGTCAGATGGGATTTTACGGACAGTCAGATCGGACACTACGGACAGTCAGATCGGATTTTACGGAGATTCAGATCGGATTTTACTGACTGACAGATCGGATTCTACGGTCAGTGAGATCGGACTTTACGGACAATCAGATCGGATTTTACGGACAGTCAGATCGGATTTTACGGACAGTCAGATCTGACACTACGGACAGTCAGATCGGATTTTACGGAGATTCAGATCGGATTTTACTGACTGACAGATCGGATTTTACGGTCAGTCAGGACAGTCAGATGGGATTTTACGGACAGTCAGATTGGATTTTACGGATAGTCAGATCGGATTTCACGGACAGTCAGATCGGATTTTACGGACAGTCAGATGGGATTTTACGGATAGTCAGATGGGATTTTACGGACAGTCAGATGGGATTTTACGGACAGTTAGATCGGATTTTACGGACAGTCATGGGATTTTACGGAAAGTCAGATGGGTTTTACGGACAGTCAGATGGGATTTTACGGATAGTCTGATGGGATTTTACGGATAGTCAGATGGGATTTTACGGACAGTCAGATGGGATTTTACGGATAGTCAGATGGGATTTTACGGACAGTCGGATGGGATTCTACGGACAGTCAGATCGGATTTTACGGACAGTCAGATGGGATTTTACGTACAGTCAGATGAGATTTTACGGACAGTCAGATGGGATTTTACGGACAGTCAGATGGGATTTTACGGATAGTCAGATGGGATTTTACGGACAGTCAGATGGGATTTTACGGACAGTTAGATCGGATTTTACGGACAGTCATGGGATTTTACGGAAAGTCAGATGGGTTTTACGGACAGTCAGATCGGATTTTACGGACAGTCAGATGGGATTTTACGTACAGTCAGATGAGATTTTACGGACAGTCAGATGGGATTTTACGGATAGTCAGATGGGATTTTACGGACAGTCAGATGGGATTTTACGGACAGTTAGATCGGATTTTACGGACAGTCATGGGATTTTACGGAAAGTCAGATGGGTTTTACGGACAGTCAGATGGGATTTTACGGACAGTCAGATGGGATTTTACGGACAGTCAGATGGGATTTTACGGATAGTCAGATGGGATTTTACGGATAGTCAGATGGGATTTTACGGATAGTCAGATTGGATTTTACGGACAGTCAGATGGGATTTTACGGACAGTAAGATCGGATTTTACGTACAGTCAGATGGGATTTTACGGACAGTCAGATCGGACACTACGGACAGTCAGATCGGATTTTACGGAGATTCAGATCGGATTTTACTGACTGACAGATCGGATTCTACGGTCAGTGAGATCGGACTTTACGGACAATCAGATCGGATTTTACGGACAGTCAGATCGGATTTTACGGACAGTCAGATCTGACACTACGGACAGTCAGATCGGATTTTACGGAGATTCAGATCGGATTTTACTGACTGACAGATCGGATTTTACGGTCAGTCAGGACAGTCAGATGGGATTTTACGGACAGTCAGATTGGATTTTACGGATAGTCAGATCGGATTTCACGGACAGTCAGATCGGATTTTACGGAAAGTCAGATGGGATGTTACGGATAGTCAGATGGGATTTTACGGACAGTTAGATCGGATTTTACGGACAGTCATGGGATTTTACGGAAAGTCAGATGGGTTTTACGGACAGTCAGATGGGATTTTACGGATAGTCTGATGGGATTTTACGGATAGTCAGATGGGATTTTACGGACAGTCAGATGGGATTTTACGGATAGTCAGATGGGATTTTACGGACAGTCGGATGGGATTCTACGGACAGTCAGATCGGATTTTACGGACAGTCAGATGGGATTTTACGTACAGTCAGATGAGATTTTACGGACAGTCAGATGGGATTTCACGGACAGTCAGATGGGATTTTACGGACAGTCAGATGGGATTTTACGGATAGTCAGATGGGATTTTACGGATAGTCAGATGGGATTTTACGGATAGTCAGATTGGATTTTACGGACAGTCAGATGGGATTTTACGGACAGTAAGATCGGATTTTACGGACAGTAAGATCGGATTTTACGGACAGTAAGATCGGATTTTACGGACAGTCAGATGGGATTTTACGGACAGTCAGATGGGATTTTACGGACAGTAAGATCGGATTTTACGGACAGTCAGATGGGATTTTACCGACAGACCGGATTTTACGGACAGTCAGATCGGATTTTACGGACAGTCATATCGGATTTTACGGACAGTCATATCGGATTTTACGGACAGTCAGATTGGATTTTACGGACAGTCAGATTGGATTTTACGGACAGTCAGATCGGATTTAACGGACAGTCAGATCGGATTTCACGGACAGTCAGATCGGATTTTACGGACAGTCAGATCGGATTTTACGGACAGTCAGATGGGATTTTACGGACAGTCAGATGGGATTTTACGGACAGTAAGATCGGATTTTACGGATAGTCAGATGGGATTTTATGGACCGTAAGATCGGATTTTACGGACAGTTAGATCGGATTTCACGGACAGTCAGATGGGATTTTACGGACAGCCAGATTTGATTTCACGGACAGTCAGATGAGATTTTACGGACAGTCAGATGGAATTTTACGGACAGTCAGATCTGATTTTACAGACAGACAGATGGGATTTTACGGACAGTCAGATCGAATTTTACGGACAGTCGGATTTTCCGGACAGTCGGATCGGATTTTACGGACAGTCAGATGGGATTTTACGGACAGTCAAATCGGATTTCACGGACAGTCAGATCGGATTTTACGGACAGTCAGATGGGATTTTACGGACAGTCCGATCGGATTTTACGGACAGTCAGATCGGATTTTACGGACAGTCATATGGGATTTTACGGGAGGTCAGATCGGATTTTATGGACAGTCAGATGGGATTTTACGGACCGACAGACCGGATTTTACGGACAGTCAGATCGGACTTTACGGACAGTCAGATCGGATTTTACGGACAGTCAGATGGGATTTTACGGACAGTCAGATGGGATTTTACGGATAGTCAGATCGGATTTTAAGGATAGCCAGATCGGATGTTACGGACAGTCAGATCGGATTTTACGGACAGTCAGATCGGATTTTACGGATAGTCAGATCGGATTTTACGGACAGTCAGATGGGATTTTACGGACAGTCAGATTTTCCGGACAGTCGGATCGGATTTTACGGACAGTCATGGGATTTTACGGGAGGTCAGATCGGATTTTATGGACAGTCAGATGGGATTTTACGGACCGACAGACCGGATTTTACGGACAGTCAGATCGGACTTTACGGACAGTCAGATGGGATTTTAAGGACAGTCAGATGGGATGTTACGGACAGTCAGATGGGATTTTACGGACAGAAAGATCGGATTTTACGGACAGACAGATCGGATTTTACGGACAGTCAGATGGGATTTTACGGACAGTCAGATCGGATTTTACGGATAGTCAGATGGGATTTTATCGACCGTAAGATCGGATTTTACGGACAGTCAGATGGGATTTCACGGACAGTCAGATGGGATTTTACGGACAGTCAGATGGGATTTTACGGACAGTCAGATGGGATTTTACGGACAGTCAGATGGGATTTTACGGACAGTCAGTTCGGATTTTACGTACAGTCAGATGGGATTTTACGGACAGTCAGATCGGACACTACGGACAGTCAGATCGGATTTTACGGAGATTCAGATCGGATTTTACTGACTGACAGATCGGATTCTACGGTCAGTGAGATCGGACTTTACGGACAATCAGATCGGATTTTACGGACAGTCAGATCGGATTTTACGGACAGTCAGATCTGACACTACGGACAGTCAGATCGGATTTTACGGAGATTCAGATCGGATTTTACTGACTGACAGATCGGATTTTACGGTCAGTCAGGACAGTCAGATGGGATTTTACGGACAGTCAGATTGGATTTTACGGATAGTCAGATCGGATTTCACGGACAGTCAGATCGGATTTTACGGACAGTCAGATGGGATTTTACGGATAGTCAGATGGGATTTTACGGACAGTCAGATGGGATTTTACGGACAGTTAGATCGGATTTTACGGACAGTCATGGGATTTTACGGAAAGTCAGATGGGTTTTACGGACAGTCAGATGGGATTTTACGGATAGTCTGATGGGATTTTACGGATAGTCAGATGGGATTTTACGGACAGTCAGATGGGATTTTACGGATAGTCAGATGGGATTTTACGGACAGTCGGATGGGATTCTACGGACAGTCAGATCGGATTTTACGGACAGTCAGATGGGATTTTACGTACAGTCAGATGAGATTTTACGGACAGTCAGATGGGATTTTACGGACAGTCAGATGGGATTTCACGGACAGTCAGATGGGATTTTACGGACAGTCAGATGGGATTTTACGGATAGTCAGATGGGATTTTACGGATAGTCAGATGGGATTTTACGGATAGTCAGATTGGATTTTACGGACAGTCAGATGGGATTTTACGGACAGTAAGATCGGATTTTACGGACAGTAAGATCGGATTTTACGGACAGTAAGATCGGATTTTACGGACAGTCAGATGGGATTTTACAGACAGACCGGATTTTACGGACAGTAAGATAGGATTTTACGGATAGTCAGATGGGATTTCACGGACAGTCAGATGGGATTTTACGGACAGTCAGATGGGATTTTACGGACAGTAAGATCGGATTTTACGGACAGTAAGATCGGATTTTACGGACAGTCAGATGGGATTTTACAGACAGACCGGATTTTACGGACAGTAAGATAGGATTTTACGGATAGTCAGATGGGATTTCACGGACAGTCAGATGGGATTTTACGGACAGTCAGATGGGATTTTACGGACAGTCAGTTCGGATTTTACGTACAGTCGGATGGGATTTTACGGACCGACAGACCGGATTTTACGGACAGTCACATCTGACACTACGGACAGTCAGATCGGATTTTACGGAGATTCAGATCGGATTTTACTGACTGACAGATCGGATTTTACGGACAGTCAGATGGGATTTTACGGACAGTCAGATGGGATTTTACGGACAGTAAGATCGGATTTTACGGACAGTCAGATGGGATTTTACCGACAGACCGGATTTTACGGACAGTCATATCGGATTTTACGGACAGTCATATCGGATTTTACGGACAGTCATATCGGATTTTACGGACAGTCAGATTGGATTTTACGGACAGTCAGATTGGATTTTACGGACAGTCAGATCGGATTTAACGGACAGTCAGATCGGATTTCACGGACAGTCAGATCGGATTTTACGGACAGTCAGATCGGATTTTACGGACAGTCAGATGGGATTTTACGGACAGTCAGATGGGATTTTACGGACAGTAAGATCGGATTTTACGGATAGTCAGATGGGATTTTATGGACCGTAAGATCGGATTTTACGGACAGTTAGATCGGATTTCACGGACAGTCAGATGGGATTTTACGGACAGCCAGATTGGATTTCACGGACAGTCCGATGAGATTTTACGGACAGTCAGATGGAATTTTACGGAAAGTCAGATCTGATTTTACAGACAGACAGATGGGATTTTACGGACAGTCAGATCGAATTTTACGGACAGTCGGATTTTCCGGACAGTCGGATCGGATTTTACGGACAGTCAGATGGGATTTTACGGACAGTCAAATCGGATTTCACGGACAGTCAGATCGGATTTTACGGACAGTCAGATGGGATTTTACGGACAGTCCGATCGGATTTTACGGACAGTCAGATCGGATTTTACGGACAGTCATATGGGATTTTACGGGAGGTCAGATCGGATTTTATGGACAGTCAGATGGGATTTTACGGACCGACAGACCGGATTTTACGGACAGTCAGATCGGACTTTACGGACAGTCAGATCGGATTTTACGGACAGTCAGATGGGATTTTACGGATAGTCAGATCGGATTTTAAGGATAGCCAGATCGGATTTTAAGGATAGCCAGATCGCATGTTACGGACAGTCAGATCGGATTTTACGGACAGTCAGATCGGATTTTACGGATAGTCAGATCGGATTTTACGGACAGTCAGATGGGATTTTACGGACAGTCAGATTTTCCGGACAGTCGGATCGGATTTTACGGACAGTCATATGGGATTTTACGGGAGGTCAGATCGGATTTTATGGACAGTCAGATGGGATTTTACGGACCGACAGACCGGATTTTACGGACAGTCAGATCGGACTTTACGGACAGTCAGATGGGATTTTAAGGACAGTCAGATGGGATGTTACGGACAGTCAGATGGGATTTTACGGACAGAAAGATCGGATTTTACGGACAGACAGATCGGATTTTACGGACAGTCAGATGGGATTTTACGGACAGTCAGATCGGATTTTACGGATAGTCAGATGGGATTTTATCGACCGTAAGATCGGATTTTACGGACAGTCAGATGGGATTTCACGGACAGTCAGATGGGATTCTACGGACAGTCAGATGGGATTTTACGGACAGTCAGATGGGATTTTACGGACAGTCAGATGGGATTTTACGGACAGTCAGATGGGATTTTACGGACAGTCAGTTCGGATTTTACGTACAGTCAGATGGGATTTTACGGACAGTCAGATCGGACACTACGGACAGTCAGATCGGATTTTACGGAGATTCAGATCGGATTTTACTGACTGACAGATCGGATTTTACGGTCAGTGAGATCGGACTTTACGGACAATCAGATCGGATTTTACGGACAGTCAGATAGGATTTTACGGACAGTCAGATCTGACACTACGGACAGTCAGATCGGATTTTACGGAGATTCAGATCGGATTTTACTGACTGACAGATCGGATTTTACGGTCAGTCAGGACAGTCAGATGGGATTTTACGGACAGTCAGATTGGATTTTACGGATAGTCAGATCGGATTTCACGGACAGTCAGATCAGATTTTACGGACAGTCAGATGGGATTTTACGGATAGTCAGATGGGATTTTACGGACAGTCAGATGGGATTTTACGGACAGTTAGATCGGATTTTACGGACAGTCATGGGATTTTACGGAAAGTCAGATGGGTTTTACGGACAGTCAGATGGGATTTTACGGATAGTCTGATGGGATTTTACGGATAGTCAGATGGGATTTTACGGACAGTCAGATGGGATTTTACTGATAGTCAGATGGGATTTTACGGACAGTCAGATGGGATTCTACGGACAGTCAGATCGGATTTTACGGACAGTCAGATGGGATTTTACGTACAGTCAGATGAGATTTTACGGACAGTCAGATGGGATTTTACGGACAGTCAGATGGGATTTCACGGACAGTCAGATGGGATTTTACGGACAGTCAGATGGGATTTTACGGATAGTCAGATGGGATTTTACGGATAGTCAGATGGGATTTTACGGATAGTCAGATTGGATTTTACGGACAGTAAGATCGGATTTTACGGACAGTAAGATCGGATTTTACGGACAGTAAGATCGGATTTTACGGACAGTCAGATGGGATTTTACAGACAGACCGGATTTTACGGACAGTAAGATAGGATTTTACGGATAGTCAGATGGGATTTCACGGACAGTCAGATGGGATTTTACGGACAGTCAGATGGGATTTTACGGACAGTCAGTTCGGATTTTACGTACAGTCGGATGGGATTTTACGGACCGACAGACCGGATTTTACGGACAGTCACATCTGACACTACGGACAGTCAGATCGGATTTTACGGAGATTCAGATCGGATTTTACTGACTGACAGATCGGATTTTACGGACAGTCAGATGGGATTTTACGGACAGTCAGATGGGATTTTACGGACAGTAAGATCGGATTTTACGGACAGTCAGATGGGATTTTACCGACAGACCGGATTTTACGGACAGTCAGATCGGATTTTACGGACAGTCATATCGGATTTTACGGACAGTCATATCGGATTTTACGGACAGTCAGATTGGATTTTACGGACAGTCAGATCGGATTTAACGGACAGTCAGATCGGATAGTAGTTAAACAATGTTCCTTCTAAGTTATTTAACACTCAGTATATGCTAAATCCCCATATTTTGGTAGAACCATCCTGTATAAGTGCATAAATATAATGGAATGCACTGTGTGTGTGTGTGTACAAAGTATAGGAAACAAGCCCGCCCAAGGCTATTATGCATTAATTATATACGAATGAATATATTTTCAATGGGATAGTCTATGATGCATGTATAATACTTTGCTATGACCATCCTGTTATTAAAAATCCACCAGAGACAACTAATGCAGTTGAAAGTCTTACGTAAGCCGCGGAAACTAGGTAAATACCTATGCAATTATTATTAAGGTCATTAGATTCATTTTGTATTTAAGCTCAAGATTTTCTGATGAAATTCATTCGTTTCTTGTTCTCAATCGCATCATCAACCTTCAATAAACAACAGGTAAGACGTTTTCATTTATTTTTATTTTACTTGGAATTTAAATTAGTAATGTGTTCTAATGTTTAATTAAGTGAACAAACAGAATTTGAAATGATTTAATTATATTATTATTATTTTTAGTAAAATGGATCTAAAAACCATAAATTCTTCCTCACTTTTAGAAAGAGACCCAAAACCAACTACAAAATTAACAGATTTAATATTAGGGGAACCCAAGAAAATCATTTCAGCTAAATTAGTTCGGAGTAAATTTGGGGAAACGGTGCTGCTGGAACTGGAGAAAGAAATAAACTTCCTTCCGCAGAGGGTAACAGAGACGTATAAACCTTATATAAAATATTTTGAAGAAGGGAAGTACGCTATAATATTCAGAGGAGCGGTGGACATTGGAAAACTGAATCCAACAGCATCTTTTGAAATTATTGAAATCTAATTATTGGTGAGTTATATTTTTATAAATAGTTATGATATAATATTATGGACAAATATCACGGTACATTATCCAAAATTGATGAATCTATCAATTTAATTAGAGTGAACTCTGCTGAAAACAAATCAATAAAATTAATTAATGAACATATTAAAAAATGTAACATAGCATTGAAAAAATATCATTTAAAGGTTGGTCAAAAACGTAAGATATTAACAAAAATTGGTCAATTGAAACGATTAAAATGTTTAATAAAATTAAAAAACAAACATGTTGGTGTAAAACAAAATCGAAAAGTTTACTGGGAAAATATAATTTCTTGTTTCAAAAGTAGAGTTCAGACAGCAGTGATTATAAATGTGAATCATAAAGAAATAAAAGAATTTTTATCAGATGCTTTTGATCTCTTCAAAATTAAGGTTCTCAAAATTATTAAAAAAAAGTTAATTGTGAAAATTAATACCACACTGTGGGCAGATTTTGTTAAAACGTCAGGTGATCAAGAAGTAATTGATCAAAAGTATTTTGTGACACCTAATGCAGTATTAGATCAATCAACTGATTTAGCTATTTGGTTTCAAGAACATGTAACAGATTATATTTTAAATAAACTGTCAGAATTTTCGGAAGAATCAAGCGGTTGGGCGCTACAAAAAATTCTATTATTGGAGGTAGCTATAAACGAATATAAAATTGGTAATGGAACCTCTTATATTAAATTACCACCTCAGATAGAAAATAAAAGAGCATGCATCAACATTCAAAATAGAGATGACGCATGCTTTTTTTGGAGTATTGTTAGTTTTTTATACCCACCAACGGGTAATTATAGACTCACCTCATCATATCCACACTATAGTCTTGTGTTTAATATCAAAGGGTTAGAATTACCTATGAAATTAAATCAAATTAACAAATTTGAGGAATTGAATAATATTTCCGTAAACGTATACGCTCTAGAATTAAATTGTACACAACAAAGTTCGTATTATGAAGTTGTACCTGCTAAACTTACCAAACGAAAATTAGAGAAACATGTTAATTTGTTATTAATTCAAAATAAGTATTTTCCAAAGTTGAATAATTTTGCAGAATCAGAACAAGATGATAATGATGATGATGATAAGAATATTGAAATAAAATTTCATTATTGTTTAATTAAAAATCTTTCACGACTTATTCGATCTCAAATCACTAAGCATAGAGCTACAATTAGCTTGTGTGACCGTTGTTTAAATTATTTTTATAGTGAGGAAAAGTTGAAAAAGCATTATTTGTTATGTGAAAATAGAAACAACTGTAAAATTTCATTTCCAAAATATGATGCTGTTGAATTTAGAAATTTTGTTTATAAACAAAAAATACCTTTCCTTATCTATGCTGATATTGAAGCTATTTTAGAACCATGTAAAACAAAATTATCAAAAACAACGAATAAATACCAACATCATAAAGCATTTTGCGCAGGATATTATATGAAATGTACTTATAACAACAATTTTTCTTTTTTCAATCATCATGAAGGTGAAGATTGTATGGATTGGTTTTCAAATGAAATTAAAAAGATTGCGCAATTTGTTGAGAGCAAAATTGTGAATATAATACCAATAATAGTAGATTCGATAGAAAATGTAAATGTACATATTTGTCACATTTGTGAGAAACATTTTAATCAAAGAGACATAATTGTTAAGGACCATGATCATTTTACAGGACTATTTAGAGGTTACGCTCATCAAACTTGTAATCTTTCATTTAAAAAATTGTTTATTGTTCCAATACTATTCCACAACCTTTCAAATTATGACGCACATTTTGTCATAAAAGACATTGCTAAGCGTGGACACGTATCTGTTCTTCCACTAAATAAAGAAAAGTACATATCTTTCACTCTAGCAGATAATGATAGTAGAATTAAATTTAGGTTTATAGATTCTTTTAGATTTATGGGTTGTAGTCTTAATGAACTTGTTTCGACTTTGAGCTTAGACAATTTTCAGAATTTAAAACAGGAGTTTAAGAATTTAGATCATAATAAATTTCAACTTCTAACTAGAAAAGGGGTGTTTCCCTATGATTATGTAGATAATGTTGATAAATTGAAGGAGAAAGAGCTACCACCCATTGAAAAATTCTATAATAAACTAAATGATGTGGAATTGTGCAAGACTGATTACACTCATGCACAAAATGTTTGGACCGCTTTCAACATAAATCACCTTGGAGAATACAGTAGTTTGTATATGAAGATAGATATTTTGTTACTAGCAGATGTTATGGATAATTTTAGAGAAACAGCATTGAAAACATATGGTTTAGATCCTGCATGGTATTATACAATGCCAGGCTACACATGGGATGCTATGTTAAAATATACTAAATGTAAATTAGAAATTTTAAAGGATGTTGACATGGTTATGTTTATAGAGAAAGCGATTCGAGGTGGAATTTCAGTATGCTGTAGTCGATTTTCAGAGGCAAACAATAAATATATGGGTGACAGATATGATTCATCAGAACCCACCAAAACAATTCTTTACCTAGATGTAAATAACCTCTATGGTTACGCAATGTGTGAACCATTACCATTTGGAGGATTTAAATGGTCAAGTTCAAACATTGATGTAACAACAATTCCTGACAATTCTCCGATTGGGTACATATTACAAGTGGATTTGGAGTATCCAAAGAGTCTACATACTCTACATAAAGATTTTCCTTTTTGTGCCAACCATCGCATTCCTCCAGCCTCAAAACTACCAAAGTTGATAGCTGATTTGTATGATAAAAAAGAATATACAATACATTATAGAAATTTAAAACAAGCATTGGCACATGGTTTAATAATTACGAAAATACATAAAGTGTTGGAATTCAATCAATCAGAATGGTTGAGACCTTATATTGAATTAAACAGTCGATTAAGGGCAAGTGCTACAAGCAACTTTGAAAAAAATCAATTTAAACTTGCTAATAACGCAGTGTTTGGAAAAACTATGGAAAACATAAGATTACATAGACTCGTTAAACTTTGCTCTATGTGGGAGGGACGTTACGGTGCGAAAAATTTAATTGCTAGTCCACGATTTCACAATAGAACAATTTTTGATGAAAACTTGATGGCAATTGAGTTGAATAAAATAGAATTGATATTTAATAAACCACTGTACATTGGTATGGTTATTTTAGATCTTTCAAAAATTTGTATGTATGATTTTCACTATAATTTTATAATACCAACAGCAGGTGTGGAAAAATGTAAATTATTGTACACAGACACAGATAGTTTTATCTATGAAATAAGTAACCTAGACGTTTACGAAGATATTATTAAAAAAAATATTCACAAATTTGATACTTCAGATTATAACAAAAATAATATTTATAATATTCCGTTGGTGAATAAAAAAATACCGGGATTGATGAAAGATGAGGCAAATGGTAAAATTATTACTCATTTTGCTGGTCTTCGTTCCAAAATGTATACCTACAAAATGCAAGTCAGTGAGGAGGAAAAATTAAATTTTAAGAAAAAACTTGAAAAGAGGGGCATGTCCCCAAACCAAATAGCTATTGAACTGAATAACTTTGGTATTTCAAAAAAATCTAAGGGGATTAAAAAAAATATAGTGAAAAATATTATTACTTTTGAAGATTATATTACATGCTTAAATGAATTCAACACAAAAGTCATAACTCAACAAACTATTCGTTCATATGCTCACAATGTATTTAGTATAGAACAGACTAAAATTGCTTTAAGTCCATACGATGATAAACGTCAGTTAATTTCAAAGTCATTTGACACACTTCCCTGGGGTTATAAGAGTAGTCAGTAAGTTTTTGTTTTAGAGATAACCATCATGAGTTTGGAGGAAATGTGTACTGAAATTATTTG
This sequence comes from Lochmaea crataegi, assembly GCA_947563755.1. NCBI lineage: Eukaryota > Metazoa > Arthropoda > Insecta > Coleoptera > Chrysomelidae > Lochmaea > Lochmaea crataegi. The sequence goes on along the minus strand of OX387423.1, from coordinate 1,275,279 downwards.
TCTAAAAATTAAATCAGTTACAGACTTTTTAATGAATTCACCATTACCTAAAAATTTAACTCTCAATATTATTAAAAAATATAGTTATTTTAAATGGAAGAGTTTTGTACAACATCTTAATATCGATGATGATAATGATGATGATGATGAAGATGAAGATTCCAACATTCCTAGTGAATTCAACATTCTTGCTGACATGTTATACCTACGTGATATTCCCTCAGCATTAGCACGAAATGCTATAATTGCTCATCGCAATTGGGAGACGGTATATTCAGAAATGAAATATTGTGTGTGGTTTAACCGATACAAAGTAATTTCACTAAATTTATATTTATGTCAATCATGCTATAAAAGTCTTTTGTTTTTGATACAGTTGAAAAACTTGAATTTCACTTTACACACAATTAGAGATCATTTTCATGGTTATTACTATACTAAACAATTGCATAAAATATATCAGTCGAAGAATATGTGGTGTCAAAATCAGTTCACAACACTGCTGTTTGGGCTTAAGGAAAGATATGAATGTGATATGGATTTACATCCTTCTCATGGATTGAATTCACCTATACCCGCTGATGGGAGGTTTAGTAGATTTCTTGACGATTATGAGATTGACAGAGATGATGATATATCATAATTATTTATAAAATTTAACTGAAAGTGGTATTAATGGAAATTTTAAAACTTTGTAATTTTATAACTTTGTAAATTTATATCTTTGTAATTTATGTAATAAAAAACATAGTATATTAAACAGATTTTATTTGCATCAAACATGTATTTGTTCAATAGTTAAGTTACATAAATGACATCTTGACTGTGATGTAGGTGGTCCATCGATGTGAGTTTGCCAGTCAGGACGATTGTAATGTATGAAACAAGGCAGTTGGATTTGTAAATCAAAATTGTCTCGATATGCTCTTGGTAATTTATACCATGCATATAATAACTCAAGTGGTTGCGCCTTTTGAATCAAATAATCCAATGGAAACTTCTCAAGTTCTTCTTCATTAAACTGATATAATCGTCGCTTGTATAGCCAATGATCCTTCATTGGACAAATACAATCTTCTAGATGATAATGTTGTTGCTGTTGATTATACATGGTTTTATTTTAAAAATTCACTTTTGAAGTTTATCAATATACTGTTTAGATTCAACGATTTTCTAACGTTTATAATCTTTATTTTAGAGTGGGGTGATACAATTTTTTCCATTTCTCGAGTGCATGATGTAATTTTTAGAATAAATGGGATTTTTTTTTCAGATATTTTTTCAACCAGAAAATATCTTTAAATTATTCTAATAGCGATAGTATATTGTAGTAATAGTAGTAGTAGTAGTAGTAGAATCACTCACAAAGACTACATATATGAATCAATTGCAAGATAATGATGTATTTTTGGGAGAACGTCAATTGTCTCTAAATACATATAAAACAAAATATGTAAAAGTTGGTTTATCCCCTTATTTAAATTACGATCCATGTGTTGGGATATTTGGAACCAAAAATACCTATTTTATATTCAGTCCGCAAAAATGGAACATTTTTTTATCATGTAGAAATGATATTGATGACTTTTTATTTAGATCAACAAACAACAAGAATATTATGGAACCGTTAGATATGGGTGAATTTGATTTGATATTTAAACGATTATCATTCGGGAATGTGGTGAAAATTTATAGGGGTGATTCTTGTATTTATCTAAGAGCTGATACTACTTCAATGTTATGGAAAATGTTACCACTCATTGAAAATAGATTAACAGACTTGAAAAATTTACAATTTGCTAGTTCATTGAAAATTTTACAAATGGGAATAAAAGATTCCACCAATCCAGTAACTACAGCTTTGAATATAATTGAACCCATAAAACATTTAAATAACGAGACATACGCTATCGCATTAGAATTAATATATAGATATCCTCAGTTACTTAAAGATGAAGATTTACAGCTATGAAATATGAAGAATAGACAGCATACAATAGAAGTGAAGAAAACTATTCACTTTGATGAAACAAGAAACAAAATTCATTTATTAGTAACTTGGAAATATGCATATCAACAAGCGAGACAAGGATCATCATGGATCATTGCCGCATGTGACCGACTACGGTTTATGCAACGAATTATTAAAATTTCCCAAATTATAGATCCAATATTAGATGAAAAACATAGATGTAAGGTTTATGATAAAATTAAGAGTATAATTAATTAAAATGTGTAAATAAATTGTCGATCAGTTTATATAATTTTATTTAACATTAAAAATAATAATTTTAAACAATGTTATTTTTATTTATCCACGATTTAGAATCCATTCCAAGCCATTTTACTAATAGCCGATTACCTTTTCGTTTCAAGACCCTCTCTATTAGATACACATCAGGATATTTAACTTTTTGCAATTCCTCCCTGTAAAATCCTCCTTGTATTTCTTCGTTCTTATCATCTTCCAGTATGTAAGTTGTTGGATTGGTTAGTTTCACTTTCTTTATTTTGAAAACTTCGGCAGTCCAATTTGGAGTATATCCCTTCTTAAAGACATGTCGATACTTGCTAATTCGAACAAAATCTCCTTTTTTAAAATTTGATAATCTTGGATCAATAGTTTTTAGGTGATTATATGCAGTAATATACTTTGCATTTTTCTCATTTATTTCACTAGGAATGGCACCTGTAGTAGAATGTCTTGTATTATTATATTTCGCGACAATATTAGGTAGAATCGTTAACCATTTGTAAGATCCTTGCATGCTAAACTGTTTCCATAGCATAGTTTTTAGAGTACGAATTACTCGTTCTGCTATACTTGCTTTTAAATTGGAGAATGTGCTGTAATGGTTAATACCATATTTTTTCATGAGCTCTTGAAAATTCTTATTATAAAATTCAGTTCCGTTGTCGGTTTGAAGATTTTTAGGTGGAATATTCATTTGGTCTAAGATATGCTTCATAGCTAATGTGATTTCTTTACCCGTTTTTCTTTTAATCGCCTCAGCCCACACATATTTACTGAAAGCATTAATTACAACGAGGATGTAATTGTATCCTCTATTAGTTTTCGAAAAAGGAGCAAGAATGGCTAGATCAGCCTGAATCAGATCATTAAGTCCTTTAATTACAACATGTCTTCTTCTATAATTGATTCTTGCCGGTTTATGAAGTTCACGTACAACTTGAGCTTTACTCATTTTTCACTACTGGACACTGCACTAAAAATTCAATGCAAATAGAAGAAGGTGTACCTAATTTAAATAGGATTTTATCACCTCGCCTTAAACTATTACCACCAATTTCATGGAATTTGAACAATTTACCATTAACTAAAACCTCTCCGTCTGCAGAATAATGTCGAACACTTTCAATTTTAGCATCGTAGGGGAAAACAAAAGTTGTACCTGCATTGTCCAACACATAATAATCTTTATTTAAATTAGTTTTCTTTTTACCTTTCAATCTAATAATGTTTTTAACGTGATAATCAAATGAGTCACAAATATAAAATTGCGCATTTAGTTTTGGAACTGACTGAGACGACGACGACGACGATGACGATGATGATGATGATGATGGTTGTAAATAGTGTTGATTAAATCTATTAAGAGGCATTGTTGGAATGGTGTATGTACTATTAAAAGTACTATATTTATAATAACGTAGAGCTAGAGCTCACCCACCTTGAAGAGGACATTCTATTACAAATTCAATATATGGATATTTCTCATCACCTATAAAAATAGAAATCTTCTCACCCTTCGTTATAGATTGCTGGTTGAGAACGCTTAAATTTTGAATCTTATTGTGATAAAGTATTTTTGCTTCAATTTTTGATGGTGGTGTTGATGTGTTGCTATTAATATTTACAACTTTTCCACTTACTGGAAAAGTATATTCAGTATTATTATTATTATTTAATACATAGTTTAATTTACTAACTTTTTTGTCTATATGTCCACTAATATTAATAATTACTAAACTTCGAATGTCTGCAGGTTGACAAATATAAAATGGTGGTTGTAGTGATGGTAGTAGTACCTCATCATCGTCATCATCATCCTTATTATTTGAACGTGTAGAAGTGAGATAATGCTGGTTAAACTTGTTTAACGGCATAGCTACTACTATTAAGAATGTAAGTGACGTTATCTATTTTATGCTATTATACCACCTTCCCTTAGTTCTTCAACAATAGACACTATCTCATTTTGGTGAGCATTATTACCAGCTTGTTTTGAAGCTACAAGTAAGCGTAATCTATCAATCAATTCATTGAAATCATCAAAATATTTATAATCGATGGGATTTTGGGAATATCGCATCATTGTTAAACCTTTCCCACCCTTCAGTTTTGCTGCTATTTGTCTTGTAGTCATAGTGGGAACTGAAAAGGCTCGTTCTCTTTGTGCAACAAGAGGAATTCCTAGGAAAGGTTGAATAGCGTTAGTGAATTTATTTTTTAATTTTGCGGGAATTCTCCGTTTTGGTAATTTTCTATTATTTTTTGTGTATAGGGCATTCGTTCTCTGTAAAATGTCAACATATTCCTTAGCATCATTTTTGGTAAAAATGTGTGGGTCTGTTTTGAATAACAGTTCATACAGACCTGGAGTACCCTTGTAGGTGATACCTTGTATTTTTAAATCAGGTCCGATAAAGTCAATTGGAGAATCACCAATAGAGAATTTTTCTAGCTGCAAATCATGATAGACTCCAAGAGTATTATCAAATTGTCCTTCAATGTCAGCAATACCTTCCCTTATGTACACTCTAGGTAAGGGATTTTCAAACTGTTCGTAATATAGTTGGATACCTTGGTCGGTGGTCATTCGACCGAGGTCACGGATACTTTCATCCATAAATCTACTAATATTTTCATCACTACTGTACCCTAAAGTTTTATTTGGCTCAAACGCATCATCATTATCGTCATTTGTATAAGAGCTGAAAATATCCTCTTTGGGGGGTGAATCGAAAGCAAGTGCATAATCGGAAGGCTTTGGTTGATATTTTGAACTTGATAGATTCAGGCGGGATTCTTTTTTTGGTGATATTGATGGTTCTTGTTTAATCAATTCTTGTTTCTCGATAGTTGATATTAGTTGTCTTAGCGGTTGAGTAATGGGCTCATAGGTTTGTTCCAGTCGTGTTTGAGATTGGTTTATGTTTCGCTTCAAACTTTTATACTTTTTTCGAAGCGCCTGTCTAGCTTTGACCAGTCGTTGAGTTAGTTTAGGATTCATGCTGGGTTTGAAATTGACCATATATACTTTTCTCCTTATATATGAATGTATCCATCAAATCCTTTTCTATAACGACCACCAGATGCTATTTCAGAATCTTTATCGATAGTGAGAAATCCAAACTTTTCCCCCCAACAGTATGAACAAATGTCTTTAAATTTTTGAAATGACATGTCAATATTAACATGATCATCATAGATGTGTCTTAAGTTGGTGAAATCTTGTTGAAAAATTATCAGGAGATTGGCATTATCTCGAATTAATTGTTTTGGTATAGCCGAATAAGTTTGACTTAAGTAAAAACAATCTGTAGATTTATGTCGACCAAAACAAAAGTAACTTTGAATGGGTTTTTGATCGCAGGAAGCCACTACATCATCAAATATAATAATTGAATTGATCTTTATGGCATCTGGAGTAATTATATCATCAGAATTGTTGAATTCCTCATATCCAATCTCTTTCATGGGTTGAATTAAATTACGTAAATAAGCATATTTTGGTTGATGTAAACTCTTGGAATATATGTATAAATTTTCAAATCTTAAACCATTAGGATGATCTATTAAGGATAACATAGCATTAGTTTTACCACAACCACTGGGACCGATGATTAATGCTCGTTTAGAATCTCCACCAAATAAATATCCATGTTTACCTGCAGTACGTTGTTGTTCACAGCTCAAATCATAATTTTCAACAGGTAAAGCTATAAAATGTTTTGCAATCTTCATCTTATATAAATAGTTAACAACACTGAGAGTATTTATAGGGTGATCAGAGTATATATAGATATATAAAGAGAATTATGGTTAAACGTAAACAGTTACAATCACATCGTCGTCATCGTCATCATCATCACAAAGGTGGAGATTTAGTTTCGTTAATTAATAAACTACCATTTGAACTTCATTTACCTGGTGGATACGAATATTGTGGACCAAACACAAAACTAGAACAAAGACTACAACGAAATGATAAGGGAATTAATCTTTTAGATCAAGCTTGTAAGGAACACGATATAGCATACGCAAAAAATAAAAATCTACAGGAAAGACATAAAGCAGATCAGGTATTGGAGGATAAAGCTTGGAAGCGAGTTAAATCCCAGGACGCTACATTAGGTGAAAAAGTAGCTTCATTGTTTGTTACTGCAGTCATGAAAGGAAAACGTAAACTTGGTATGGGTGTAGGAATTAAAAAAAGTCGTTCTCGTCGTGGTGGTAATTTACTTCAGAAAAAACCTAAAAAACGTATAATTCAAACACCGACGAGAATAGGTGGATTTTTACCATTAATATTACCACTGTTAGGTGCATTAGGAGCTCTAGGAGGTGGAGCAGCTGGAATTGCAAAGGCAGTAAATGATGCAAAGTATAACAATCAACAATTAACTGAACAAAAACGACATGATATGGCTATGGAATGAAACAGGGAAAAGGTTTGAAAAAAAAACATCAAAAAAAGCCAAGAAGACAACTAAGACATAAAGGAAAAGGTCTTTATCTAAGACCATACAAAGAAGAAGGAACAACAAAAAACTGAAATTGCCCCATCGTGGGCTTACCGATAAAGATCTGTGGAAATATGTTAAAATATTGAAAATACCTTTTTTTAGGGGAGTTTTCATGAGAGATAATTTACCAAAGAAAATTCATAAACATGAATGTGGTATTTTGAATATAGATACAGTTAGAGGAGACGGAACACATTGGACATCATACATAAAATCAGACAAGGAAATTATTTACTTTGATAGTTATGGAAATTTACCTCCACCAATGGAACTGATCAAGTATTTTCATAGTAACGGTCCAGTATATATAACATACAATTATGATAGACTACAGAACAATTCGTATAGTTGTGGTCATCACTCACTTCAATTCATACATAAATATTTCAATCATAATATTTAAACTTATTGTACACTTATTTAGTTGAAATGTCATTTTCTGTTACACTTAGTGGTGCATCATCTATTCTTAATTATAATTTCAATCCTCCCATTTACTTGGATGATAAATATGACTATGAAGTTGGTTTAGTTAATTTCAATAGTTTCAATACAATACCAAATATTGGTGAAACTAACAATAGATTTATTTTTGGAGGTCCTACTATATATTATACAATAATTATACCTAAAGGTGCTTATGAACTTAATGAAATAATTCAATATATTAAACAACACATGCTTATAGTAGCATCAGATTCAACAATTGACATAGTCCCAAATCTAAACACATCTCACGTATCAATTTCTAGTAATAAGACAATTTCATTCTTAACTGATGACTCAATTGGTAAAGTATTTGGATTTGAAAAAGTTTTGTTAACTCCCAATGTGACACACACCTCTACAAAACCTATAAATATTTTACAAGTTAATTCTATTGGAATAGATTGTGACATTGCTGTTGGATCATATCTCAATGGACATCCTGTTCACATTATCCATCAATTTTTTCCTACTGTTCCTAGTGGCTATAAAATAGTTGAATCTCCTCAAAATATCTTGTATTATCCTGTAAGTGTTAAAACAATTAACAACATAACAGTAAAAATTATTGATCAGAGTGGTAACGTTATAAATTTTCAAGACGAGGAGATTACTATTACTTTACATATTCGACAACAAAAATGGTCTTAAAATTTTCCCATCCATATGCTGAAAAAAACTATAAAAGATTGATGAGTAAACCGTCTACAATTAGTTTGTGTGAAAGAATAGACGTCATAACGCCCAAAAATAAACGTTTTTTAAAATCACTCGGTTTTAAGTTATTAATATAAATGGATATATTACAAGTCACTCATGAGCCCTTCAATGACATGGCTGTGGAGGATTATGAATATCACACATACCAACCACATATTACCGGAAAGTTGAATTATAATGATGAGATTCGTATTGTAGTGCAAGATTTAGATTGTATAACATATCCGGCTGACAGTTATCTTGAGATTACGGGGAAAATTTTAACTGAAACCAACACAGTACCTACAAAATTGAAATTCATTAATAATGCAATAGCTTTTTTATTCCGCGAAATTCGATATGAACTGAACGGTGTTGTAGTTGATTCAGTAAGAGATATTGGTCTTGTTTCAACAATGAAAAATTATTTATCTTATAATTCAAATGAAAGTATTTTTCTAAATAATTCTGGTTGGTTTCCTAAGGAGGACGTCAAGTTGTCAGACAAACATGGAAATTTTAACGTGTGTATACCCTTGAAATTATGGTCAGGATTCTTTGAAGATTTCAATAAAATAATCTTAAACATGAAACAAGAGCTAATATTGGTGAGATCTAGTGATGATAGAGACTCAGTCACACATACAGATGAAACGGAAAAACCTAAAATTGAATTAACTCACATCAGTTGGAGAATTCCTCACGTGAAACCGAACATAAAACATGAATTACATCTAAACAAAATTATTCAAAGTAACAAGGAACTACCAATAAAATTCAGATCTTGGCAATTGATTGAGTATCCCAGCTTACCGAAAACGTCTCGCCACACTTGGGCTGTAAAAACTAGTACAAAAGTAGAGACACCTAGACACATTGTAATTGGATTTCAAAATAATGCTAGGGGTAACATAAAAGAAAATATGAGTCAATTTAAACATCTGAATTTGAAAAATATTAAGGTATTTCTCAATTCTGAGAAGTATCCATACAATGATTTACTTTTAGATTTTACAAACAATAGTTTTGCTACGTTATATAAAATGTTTGCTGATTTTCAAACTTCTTATTACAGCCGTTCGAACAGTGAACCTATTTTCACACCCGACGAATTTAGAGATACAGCTCCCTTAATTCATATAGATTGCTCAAGGCAGAAGGAACTAATACAGTCTGGATCTGTAGTTCTTCGTATAGAATTTGAGTTAAATGCTCCCATTACGAGTGATATTTCTGCATATTGTTTGATCTTTCATGAAAAACAATTTTCCTATAATCCATTAACTAAAATTGTTAAGCAATACTGATGTGGAAAAAACATTTCATAGCGCGCATGATTGACATGCAATATAAAAGTAGGGTTACTACATATTCTTCATTAAATATGAATACCCATGAGTATCAAATTGCTCTTAGTCAGTTTCTTTTTAAATTAATACGTCTTAAACGTGACATAAAATATTATGAACAATATAAAGGTGCGGTAACTAAATTGCAACAATTACAAATATGAAAGTTGTTTTAGATGTTCAAGGTTTTAAGATTGAAAATAATAAGTTCATCGTTAAAGAGTTTGCAGCTTATGATGGTCATCAAGTATGTCACTATATTTTCAAATCACCATTTCCTCTACATATGTTACCTCCAGACTTACATAGACAAGCAACTTGGTTAATGAAAAATCATCATGGAATCGATTGGAATATTGGTTATACACATTTACACAAATTCAAAAATATCGTAAAAGACATTACTGAAAATGCTGACATGGTTTTCGTGAAAGGAAAAGAAAAAACTAATTTCATTCAAAAATATTCCACCGCACCTGTATATGAATTAGATGAAAATCCACCATTAGCAGCCTCGACACCAAAATGTTTTTATCATAAGATTAATCCATCTATTTGCGCTTTAAAAAATGCTTATACTTTATATGAACATTTTATAATGGATGAAAAATAAAAGAATATTATTTAATTAACTTGTTTTATTTACTACAAACTGTTGAGTAAAACTTATATTGTGTAAATACTCTTACCATTTTAAGTAAGTTATATATAACAATTATAATTAATAAAATCAATACTATATATGTTAAAATGTACAATTTATCAACTTTTTCACTTATGTTTGTCTTGTCCATAGAAATATCATCTATAATCACATTCTGCCATTGGGTTTGATCACCTTCGGAATTGTCATTAAATATTATTTTTAATTTGTAACTAAAATATGATAAATTCGTTTCTGGAATTTCAATATGGTATACAGAGAGGTGACCATTATTTGTTTTTGTTATACTTAACAAACTCCATGTTGTTCGATTACAGTCTTCCCTTATATTTTTCATATCAAAACATATTGCAACATGTTTTACATTCTCTGGTACATTTGTGTACAGCATATTATTTGAAACAGCAACCAAAATAATAAAGTTTAAATTTAAGGAAGTCATTCTTTTTAGATTTATGTTACCTTCTTCTTATTCTGAGGATGTTGTAAGACTGACGGTTTTATAATTATTTTCTTCTAATATTCGAATCTCGTTGTCGTGGAGGTAAAAAATATCTGCAATATATCTCCCTTTCATCTAATGGGTCTAATTCATAAAACCAATTATTATCTATATATTCAGGAAATTTTCTCAGTGGTCTTGTTTGATTACATTCAGCCGTACACAAACCAATTATTAATTTTTGTTTACAACTCCAAATTTTTTCAAGTTTAAAAGTTTTACGTAACACTTTTCTACAAACTAAACAAACTATTGTTTCAAAAATTCTACACTTAGGTGGATCAAATAGATTATTCATTCTGCAAACTATTATACTAACAATTTTTTCAACAGTATGTTTACAATTTCAATGATTTCCTTCACTACTTACATACACTTAAAAATAACGTAAATTACTATATCACTCTAAAACCAATACAATATTAATTATATGAATTCAAGATGAAGATCCAAAACCATTTTCACCTCTCTCTGTAAAACTTAAATTATCCACCTCTTCAATAATCGGAATAGAACATTTTTCACAAATAAGCTGGGCGACTTTGTCTCCTCTCCCAAATTTAACTATGTTTGTTGATGAATTATATAATAATATTTTAATTGTACCTCTATAATCAGCATCAATTACACCTGCAAACACTTCTATTCCATTTTTAAGCGCTATGCCAGATCGTGGTGCTATCCTTCCATAAACTCCCTGTGGTAGTTCTAATTTTAACCCACTATCCACCAGGAATCTTTCTCTTGAACCTATAGTAAAATTTATAGGTGTTTGTAAATCACATCCCGCAGATTGCGATGTAGCTCTTGTTGGAATAAAAGCGTTTGGACTTGTTCTCAACACTTTTAAAACCTTAAATATTTGAAAATTAATAAAAAATAAATAAAACGAAATTTCAATCTTACCGCATTTTCTGGTTTCATCCTATTCATGTTCTTCTTACGTTTTCAGGTAGTGATACTTTATTAGAAACAAACAGCCTCCTATCGGTATACATATATACAGATTTAAGATTTTTTTTAATAATAAACTATCTAAAATGACCTTAATAATGATTGCATACTTTGCACTATTATGTAAGACTCCCGACTGCATTAGTTGTCTCTGGTGGATTTTTAATAACAGGATGGTCATAGCAAAGTATTATACATGCATCATAGACTATCCCATTGAAAATATATTCATTCGTATATAATTAATGCATAATAGCCTTGGGCGGGCTTGTTTCCTATACTTTGTACACACACACAGTGCATTCCTTTATATTTATGCACTTATACAGGATGGTTCTACCAAAATATGGGGATTTAGCATATACTGAGTGTTAAATAACTTAGAAGGAACATTGTTTAACTACTTCGGATTTCACGGACAGTCAGATCGGATTTTACGGACAGTCAGATCGGATTTTACGGACAGTCAGATGGGATTTTACGGACAGTCAGATGGGATTTTACGGACAGTAAGATCGGATTTTACGGATAGTCAGATGGGATTTTATGGACCGTAAGATCGGATTTTACGGACAGTTAGATCGGATTTCACGGACAGTCAGATGGGATTTTACGGACAGCCAGATTGGATTTCACGCTCAGTCAGATTGGATTTCACGGACAGTCAGATCTGATTTTACAGACAGACAGATGGGATTTTACGGACAGTTAGATCGGATTTTACGGACAGTCATGGGATTTTACGGAAAGTCAGATGGGTTTTACGGACAGTCAGATGGGATTTTACGGATAGTCTGATGGGATTTTACGGATAGTCAGATGGGATTTTACGGACAGTCAGATGGGATTTTACGGATAGTCAGATGGGATTTTACGGACAGTCAGATGGGATTCTACGGACAGTCAGATCGGATTTTACGGACAGTCAGATGGGATTTTACGTACAGTCAGATGAGATTTTACGGACAGTCAGATGGGATTTTACGGACAGTCAGATGGGATTTCACGGACAGTCAGATGGGATTTTACGGACAGTCAGATGGGATTTTACGGATAGTCAGATGGGATTTTACGGATAGTCAGATGGGATTTTACGGATAGTCAGATTGGATTTTACGGACAGTAAGATCGGATTTTACGGACAGTAAGATCGGATTTTACGGACAGTCAGATGGGATTTTACAGACAGACCGGATTTTACGGACAGTAAGATAGGATTTTACGGATAGTCAGATGGGATTTCACGGACAGTCAGATGGGATTTTACGGACAGTCAGATGGGATTTTACGGACAGTCAGTTCGGATTTTACGTACAGTCGGATGGGATTTTACGGACCGACAGACCGGATTTTACGGACAGTCAGATGGGATTTTACCGACAGACCGGATTTTACGGACAGTCAGATCGGACTTTACGGACAGTCAGATGGGATTTTAAGGACAGTCAGATGGGATGTTACGGACAGTCAGATGGGATTTTACGGACAGAAAGATCGGATTTTACGGACAGACAGATCGGATTTTACGGACAGTCAGATGGGATTTTACGGACAGTCAGATCGGATTTTACGGATAGTCAGATGGGATTTTATCGACCGTAAGATCGGATTTTACGGACAGTCAGATGGGATTTCACGGACAGTCAGATGGGATTTTACGGACAGTCAGATGGGATTTTACGGACAGTCAGATGGGATTTTACGGACAGTCAGATGGGATTTTACGGACAGTCAGATGGGATTTTACGGACAGTCGGTTCGGATTTTACGTACAGTCAGATGGGATTTTACGGACAGTCAGATCGGACACTACGGACAGTCAGATCGGATTTTACGGAGATTCAGATCGGATTTTACTGACTGACAGATCGGATTCTACGGTCAGTGAGATCGGACTTTACGGACAATCAGATCGGATTTTACGGACAGTCAGATCGGATTTTACGGACAGTCAGATCTGACACTACGGACAGTCAGATCGGATTTTACGGAGATTCAGATCGGATTTTACTGACTGACAGATCGGATTTTACGGTCAGTCAGGACAGTCAGATGGGATTTTACGGACAGTCAGATTGGATTTTACGGATAGTCAGATCGGATTTCACGGACAGTCAGATCGGATTTTACGGACAGTCAGATGGGATTTTACGGATAGTCAGATGGGATTTTACGGACAGTCAGATGGGATTTTACGGACAGTTAGATCGGATTTTACGGACAGTCATGGGATTTTACGGAAAGTCAGATGGGTTTTACGGACAGTCAGATGGGATTTTACGGATAGTCTGATGGGATTTTACGGATAGTCAGATGGGATTTTACGGACAGTCAGATGGGATTTTACGGATAGTCAGATGGGATTTTACGGACAGTCGGATGGGATTCTACGGACAGTCAGATCGGATTTTACGGACAGTCAGATGGGATTTTACGTACAGTCAGATGAGATTTTACGGACAGTCAGATGGGATTTTACGGACAGTCAGATGGGATTTTACGGACAGACAGATCGGATTTTACGGACAGTCAGATGGGATTTTACGGACAGTCAGATCGGATTTTACGGATAGTCAGATGGGATTTTATCGACCGTAAGATCGGATTTTACGGACAGTCAGATGGGATTTCACGGACAGTCAGATGGGATTTTACGGACAGTCAGATGGGATTTTACGGACAGTCAGATGGGATTTTACGGACAGTCAGATGGGATTTTACGGACAGTCAGATGGGATTTTACGGACAGTCGGTTCGGATTTTACGTACAGTCAGATGGGATTTTACGGACAGTCAGATCGGACACTACGGACAGTCAGATCGGATTTTACGGAGATTCAGATCGGATTTTACTGACTGACAGATCGGATTCTACGGTCAGTGAGATCGGACTTTACGGACAATCAGATCGGATTTTACGGACAGTCAGATCGGATTTTACGGACAGTCAGATCTGACACTACGGACAGTCAGATCGGATTTTACGGAGATTCAGATCGGATTTTACTGACTGACAGATCGGATTTTACGGTCAGTCAGGACAGTCAGATGGGATTTTACGGACAGTCAGATTGGATTTTACGGATAGTCAGATCGGATTTCACGGACAGTCAGATCGGATTTTACGGACAGTCAGATGGGATTTTACGGATAGTCAGATGGGATTTTACGGACAGTCAGATGGGATTTTACGGACAGTTAGATCGGATTTTACGGACAGTCATGGGATTTTACGGAAAGTCAGATGGGTTTTACGGACAGTCAGATGGGATTTTACGGATAGTCTGATGGGATTTTACGGATAGTCAGATGGGATTTTACGGACAGTCAGATGGGATTTTACGGATAGTCAGATGGGATTTTACGGACAGTCGGATGGGATTCTACGGACAGTCAGATCGGATTTTACGGACAGTCAGATGGGATTTTACGTACAGTCAGATGAGATTTTACGGACAGTCAGATGGGATTTTACGGACAGTCAGATGGGATTTCACGGACAGTCAGATGGGATTTTACGGACAGTCAGATGGGATTTTACGGATAGTCAGATGGGATTTTACGGATAGTCAGATGGGATTTTACGGATAGTCAGATTGGATTTTACGGACAGTCAGATGGGATTTTACGGACAGTAAGATCGGATTTTACGGACAGTAAGATCGGATTTTACGGACAGTAAGATCGGATTTTACGGACAGTCAGATGGGATTTTACAGACAGACCGGATTTTACGGACAGTAAGAAGGATTTTACGGATAGTCAGATGGGATTTCACGGACAGTCAGATGGGATTTTACGGACAGTCAGATGGGATTTTACGGACAGTCAGTTCGGATTTTACGTACAGTCGGATGGGATTTTACGGACCGACAGACCGGATTTTACGGACAGTCACATCTGACACTACGGACAGTCAGATCGGATTTTACGGAGATTCAGATCGGATTTTACTGACTGACAGATCGGATTTTACGGACAGTCAGATGGGATTTTACGGACAGTCAGATGGGATTTTACGGACAGTAAGATCGGATTTTACGGACAGTCAGATGGGATTTTACCGACAGACCGGATTTTACGGACAGTCAGATCGGATTTTACGGACAGTCATATCGGATTTTACGGACAGTCATATCGGATTTTACGGACAGTCAGATTGGATTTTACGGACAGTCAGATTGGATTTTACGGACAGTCAGATCGGATTTAACGGACAGTCAGATCGGATTTTACGGACAGTCAGATCGGATTTTACGGACAGTCAGATGGGATTTTACGGACAGTCAGATGGGATTTTACGGACAGTAAGATCGGATTTTACGGATAGTCAGATGGGATTTTATGGACCGTAAGATCGGATTTTACGGACAGTTAGATCGGATTTCACGGACAGTCAGATGGGATTTTACGGACAGCCAGATTGGATTTCACGGACAGTCAGATGAGATTTTACGGACAGTCAGATGGAATTTTACGGACAGTCAGATCTGATTTTACAGACAGACAGATGGGATTTTACGGACAGTCAGATCGAATTTTACGGACAGTCGGATTTTCCGGACAGTCGGATCGGATTTTACGGACAGTCAGATGGGATTTTACGGACAGTCAAATCGGATTTCACGGACAGTCAGATCGGATTTTACGGACAGTCAGATGGGATTTTACGGACAGTCCGATCGGATTTTACGGACAGTCAGATCGGATTTTACGGACAGTCATATGGGATTTTACGGGAGTTCAGATCGGATTTTATGGACAGTCAGATGGGATTTTACGGACCGACAGACCGGATTTTACGGACAGTCAGATCGGACTTTACGGACAGTCAGATCGGATTTTACGGACAGTCAGATGTGATTTTACGGACAGTCAGATGGGATTTTACGGATAGTCAGATCGGATTTTAAGGATAGCCAGATCGGATGTTACGGACAGTCAGATCGGATTTTACGGACAGTCAGATCGGATTTTACGGATAGTCAGATCGGATTTTACGGACAGTCAGATGGGATTTTACGGACAGTCAGATTTTCCGGACAGTCGGATCGGATTTTACGGACAGTCATATGGGATTTTACGGGAGGTCAGATCGGATTTTATGGACAGTCAGATGGGATTTTACGGACCGACAGACCGGATTTTACGGACAGTCAGATCGGACTTTACGGACAGTCAGATGGGATTTTAAGGACAGTCAGATGGGATGTTACGGACAGTCAGATGGGATTTTACGGACAGAAAGATCGGATTTTACGGACAGACAGATCGGATTTTACGGACAGTCAGATGGGATTTTACGGACAGTCAGATCGGATTTTACGGATAGTCAGATGGGATTTTATCGACCGTAAGATCGGATTTTACGGACAGTCAGATGGGATTTCACGGACAGTCAGATGGCATTTCACGGACAGTCAGATGGGATTTTACGGACAGTCAGATGGGATTTTACGGACAGTCAGATGGGATTTTACGGACAGTCAGATGGGATTTTACGGACAGTCAGTTCGGATTTTACGTACAGTCAGATGGGATTTTACGGACAGTCAGATCGGACACTACGGACAGTCAGATCGGATTTTACGGAGATTCAGATCGGATTTTACTGACTGACAGATCGGATTTTACGGTCAGTGAGATCGGACTTTACGGACAATCAGATCGGATTTTACGGACAGTCAGATCGGATTTTACGGACAGTCAGATCTGACACTACGGACAGTCAGATCGGATTTTACGGAGATTCAGATCGGATTTTACTGACTGACAGATCGGATTTTACGGTCAGTCAGGACAGTCAGATGGGATTTTACGGACAGTCAGATTGGATTTTACGGATAGTCAGATCGGATTTCACGGACAGTCAGATCGGATTTTACGGACAGTCAGATGGGATTTTACGGATAGTCAGATGGGATTTTACGGACAGTCAGATGGGATTTTACGGACAGTTAGATCGGATTTTACGGACAGTCATGGGATTTTACGGAAAGTCAGATGGGTTTTACGGACAGTCAGATGGGATTTTACGGATAGTCTGATGGGATTTTACGGATAGTCAGATGGGATTTTACGGACAGTCAGATGGGATTTTACGGATAGTCAGATGGGATTTTACGGACAGTCAGATGGGATTCTACGGACAGTCAGATCGGATTTTACGGACAGTCAGATGGGATTTTACGTAGTCAGATGAGATTTTACGGACAGTCAGATGGGATTTTACGGACAGTCAGATGGGATTTCACGGACAGTCAGATGGGATTTTACGGACAGTCAGATGGGATTTTACGGATAGTCAGATGGGATTTTACGGATAGTCAGATGGGATTTTACGGATAGTCAGATTGGATTTTACGGACAGTAAGATCGGATTTTACGGACAGTAAGATCGGATTTTACGGACAGTCAGATGGGATTTTACAGACAGACCGGATTTTACGGACAGTAAGATAGGATTTTACGGATAGTCAGATGGGATTTCACGGACAGTCAGATGGGATTTTACGGACAGTCAGATGGGATTTTACGGACAGTCAGTTCGGATTTTACGTACAGTCGGATGGGATTTTACGGACCGACAGACCGGATTTTACGGACAGTCACATCTGACACTACGGACAGTCAGATCGGATTTTACGGAGATTCAGATCGGATTTTACTGACTGACAGATCGGATTTTACGGACAGTCAGATGGGATTTTACGGACAGTCAGATGGGATTTTACGGACAGTAAGATCGGATTTTACGGACAGTCAGATGGGATTTTACCGACAGACCGGATTTTACGGACAGTCAGATCGGATTTTACGGACAGTCATATCGGATTTTACGGACAGTCATATCGGATTTTACGGACAGTCAGATTGGATTTTACGGACAGTCAGATCGGATTTAACGGACAGTCAGATCGGATTTCACGGACAGTCAGATCGGATTTTACGGACAGTCAGATCGGATTTTACGGACAGTCAGATGGGATTTTACGGACAGTCAGATCGAATTTTACGGACAGTCGGATTTTCCGGACAGTCGGATCGGATTTTACGGACAGTCAGATGGGATTTTACGGACAGTCAAATCGGATTTCACGGACAGTCAGATCGGATTTTACGGACAGTCCGATCGGATTTTACGGACAGTCAGATCGGATTTTACGGACAGTCATATGGGATTTTACGGGAGGTCAGATCGGATTTTATGGACAGTCAGATGGGATTTTACGGACCGACAGACCGGATTTTACGGACAGTCAGATCGGACTTTACGGACAGTCAGATCGGATTTTACGGACAGTCAGATGGGATTTTACGGACAGTCAGATGGGATTTTACGGATAGTCAGATCGGATTTTAAGGATAGCCAGATCGGATGTTACGGACAGTCAGATCGGATTTTACGGACAGTCAGATCGGATTTTACGGATAGTCAGATCGGATTTTACGGACAGTCAGATGGGATTTTACGGATAGTCAGATCGGATTTTACGGACAGTCAGATGGGATTTTACGGACAGTCAGATCGGATTTTACGGACAGTCAGATCGGATTTTACGGATAGTCAGATCGGATTTTACGGACAGTCAGATGGGATTTTACGGACAGTCAGATCGGATTTTACGGACAGTCAGATCGGATTTTACGGACAGTCAGATCGGATTTTACGGACAGTCAGATCGGATTTTACGGACAGTCAGATGGGATTTTACGGACAGTCAGATGGGATTTTACGGACAGTCAGATGGGATTTTACGGATAGTCAGATCGGATTTTAAGGATAGCCAGATCGGATGTTACGGACAGTCAGATGGGATTTTACGGACAGTCCGATCGGATTTTACGGACAGTCAGATCGGATTTTACGGATAGTCAGATCGGATTTTACGGACAGTCAGATGGGATTTTACGGACAGTCAGATCGGATTTTACGGACAGTCAGATCGGATTTTACGGATAGTCAGATCGGATTTTACGGACAGTCAGATGGGATTTTACGGACAGTCAGATCGGATTTTACGGACAGTCAGATCGGATTTTACGGACAGTCAGATCGGATTTTACGGACAGTCAGATGGGATTTTACGGACAGTCAGATGGGATTTTACGGACAGTCAGTTGGGATTTTACGGACAGTCAGATGGGATTTTACGGATAGTCAGATCGGATTTTAAGGATAGCCAGATCGGATGTTACGGACAGTCAGATCGGATTTTACGGACAGTCAGATCGGATTTTACGGATAGTCAGATCGGATTTTACGGACAGTCAGATGGGATTTTACGGACAGTCAGATCGGATTTTACGGACAGTCAGATCGGATTTTACGGACAGTCAGATGGGATTTTACGGACAGTCAGATGGGATTTTACGGACAGTCAGATGGGATTTTACGGATAGTCAGATCGGATTTTAAGGATAGCCAGATCGGATGTTACGGACAGTCAGATCGGATTTTACGGACAGTCAGATCGGATTTTACGGACAGTCAGATCGGATTTTACGGACAGTCAGATGGGATTTTACGGACAGTCAGATGGGATTTTACGGATAGTCAGATGGGATTTTATGGACCGTAAGATCGGATTTTACGGACAGTTAGATCGGATTTCACGGACAGTCAGATGGGATTTTACGGACAGCCAGATTGGATTTCACGGACAGTCAGATGAGATTTTACGGACAGTCAGATGGAATTTTACGGACAGTCAGATCTGATTTTACAGACAGACAGATGGGATTTTACGGACAGTCAGATCGAATTTTACGGACAGTCGGATTTTCCGGACAGTCGGATCGGATTTTACGGACAGTCAGATGGGATTTTACGGACAGTCAAATCGGATTTCACGGACAGTCAGATCGGATTTTACGGACAGTCAGATGGGATTTTACGGACAGTCCGATCGGATTTTACGGACAGTCAGATCGGATTTTACGGACAGTCATATGGGATTTTACGGGAGTTCAGATCGGATTTTATGGACAGTCAGATGGGATTTTACGGACCGACAGACCGGATTTTACGGACAGTCAGATCGGACTTTACGGACAGTCAGATCGGATTTTACGGACAGTCAGATGGGATTTTACGGACAGTCAGATGGGATTTTACGGATAGTCAGATCGGATTTTAAGGATAGCCAGATCGGATGTTACGGACAGTCAGATCGGATTTTACGGACAGTCAGATCGGATTTTACGGATAGTCAGATCGGATTTTACGGACAGTCAGATGGGATTTTACGGACAGTCAGATTTTCCGGACAGTCGGATCGGATTTTACGGACAGTCATATGGGATTTTACGGGAGGTCAGATCGGATTTTATGGACAGTCAGATGGGATTTTACGGACCGACAGACCGGATTTTACGGACAGTCAGATCGGACTTTACGGACAGTCAGATGGGATTTTAAGGACAGTCAGATGGGATGTTACGGACAGTCAGATGGGATTTTACGGACAGAAAGATCGGATTTTACGGACAGACAGATCGGATTTTACGGACAGTCAGATGGGATTTTACGGACAGTCAGATCGGATTTTACGGATAGTCAGATGGGATTTTATCGACCGTAAGATCGGATTTTACGGACAGTCAGATGGGATTTCACGGACAGTCAGATGGGATTTCACGGACAGTCAGATGGGATTTTACGGACAGTCAGATGGGATTTTACGGACAGTCAGATGGGATTTTACGGACAGTCAGATGGGATTTTACGGACAGTCAGTTCGGATTTTACGTACAGTCAGATGGGATTTTACGGACAGTCAGATCGGACACTACGGACAGTCAGATCGGATTTTACGGAGATTCAGATCGGATTTTACTGACTGACAGATCGGATTTTACGGTCAGTGAGATCGGACTTTACGGACAATCAGATCGGATTTTACGGACAGTCAGATCGGATTTTACGGACAGTCAGATCTGACACTACGGACAGTCAGATCGGATTTTACGGAGATTCAGATCGGATTTTACTGACTGACAGATCGGATTTTACGGTCAGTCAGGACAGTCAGATGGGATTTTACGGACAGTCAGATTGGATTTTACGGATAGTCAGATCGGATTTTACGGACAGTCAGATGGGATTTTACGGACAGTCCGATCGGATTTTACGGACAGTCAGATCGGATTTTACGGACAGTCATATGGGATTTTACGGGAGTTCAGATCGGATTTTATGGACAGTCAGATGGGATTTTACGGACCGACAGACCG
The DNA here is from genome assembly GCA_947563755.1 of Lochmaea crataegi. NCBI lineage: Eukaryota > Metazoa > Arthropoda > Insecta > Coleoptera > Chrysomelidae > Lochmaea > Lochmaea crataegi. Next base: position 1,253,618 of record OX387423.1, on the reverse strand, counting down.
GATTTTACGGACAGTCAGATCGGACTTTACGGACAGTCAGATCGGATTTTACGGACAGTCAGATGGGATTTTACGGACAGTCAGATGGGATTTTACGGATAGTCAGATCGGATTTTAAGGATAGCCAGATCGGATGTTACGGACAGTCAGATCGGATTTTACGGACAGTCAGATCGGATTTTACGGATAGTCAGATCGGATTTTACGGACAGTCAGATGGGATTTTACGGACAGTCAGATTTTCCGGACAGTCGGATCGGATTTTACGGACAGTCATATGGGATTTTACGGGAGGTCAGATCGGATTTTATGGACAGTCAGATGGGATTTTACGGACCGACAGATCGGATTTTACGGACAGTCAGATCGGACTTTACGGACAGTCAGATGGGATTTTAAGGACAGTCAGATGGGATGTTACGGACAGTCAGATGGGATTTTACGGACAGAAAGATCGGATTTTACGGACAGACAGATCGGATTTTACGGACAGTCAGATGGGATTTTACGGACAGTCAGATCGGATTTTACGGATAGTCAGATGGGATTTTATCGACCGTAAGATCGGATTTTACGGACAGTCAGATGGGATTTCACGGACAGTCAGATGGGATTTCACGGACAGTCAGATGGGATTTTACGGACAGTCAGATGGGATTTTACGGACAGTCAGATGGGATTTTACGGACAGTCAGATGGGATTTTACGGACAGTCAGTTCGGATTTTACGTACAGTCAGATGGGATTTTACGGACAGTCAGATCGGACACTACGGACAGTCAGATCGGATTTTACGGAGATTCAGATCGGATTTTACTGACTGACAGATCGGATTTTACGGTCAGTGAGATCGGACTTTACGGACAATCAGATCGGATTAAACGGACAGTCAGATCGGATTTTACGGACAGTCAGATCTGACACTACGGACAGTCAGATCGGATTTTACGGAGATTCAGATCGGATTTTACTGACTGACAGATCGGATTTTACGGTCAGTCAGGACAGTCAGATGGGATTTTACGGACAGTCAGATTGGATTTTACGGATAGTCAGATCGGATTTCACGGACAGTCGGATCGGATTTTACGGACAGTCAGATGGGATTTTACGGATAGTCAGATGGGATTTTACGGACAGTCAGATGGGATTTTACGGACAGTTAGATCGGATTTTACGGACAGTCATGGGATTTTACGGAAAGTCAGATGGGTTTTACGGACAGTCAGATGGGATTTTACGGATAGTCTGATGGGATTTTACGGATAGTCAGATGGGATTTTACGGACAGTCAGATGGGATTTTACGGATAGTCAGATGGGATTTTACGGACAGTCAGATGGGATTCTACGGACAGTCAGATCGGATTTTACGGACAGTCAGATGGGATTTTACGTAGTCAGATGAGATTTTACGGACAGTCAGATGGGATTTTACGGACAGTCAGATGGGATTTCACGGACAGTCAGATGGGATTTTACGGACAGTCAGATGGGATTTTACGGATAGTCAGATGGGATTTTACGGATAGTCAGATGGGATTTTACGGATAGTCAGATTGGATTTTACGGACAGTAAGATCGGATTTTACGGACAGTAAGATCGGATTTTACGGTCAGATGGGATTTTACAGACAGACCGGATTTTACGGACAGTAAGATAGGATTTTACGGATAGTCAGATGGGATTTCACGGACAGTCAGATGGGATTTTACGGACAGTCAGATGGGATTTTACGGACAGTCAGTTCGGATTTTACGTACAGTCGGATGGGATTTTACGGACCGACAGACCGGATTTTACGGACAGTCACATCTGACACTACGGACAGTCAGATCGGATTTTACGGAGATTCAGATCGGATTTTACTGACTGACAGATCGGATTTTACGGACAGTCAGATGGGATTTTACGGACAGTCATATGGGATTTTACGGGAGGTCAGATCGGTTTTTATGGACAGTCAGATGGGATTTTACGGACCGACAGACCGGATTTTACGGACAGTCAGATCGGACTTTACGGACAGTCAGATGGGATTTTAAGGACAGTCAGATGGGATGTTACGGACAGTCAGATGGGATTTTACGGACAGAAAGATCGGATTTTACGGACAGACAGATCGGATTTTACGGACAGTCAGATGGGATTTTACGGACAGTCAGATCGGATTTTACGGATAGTCAGATGGGATTTTATCGACCGTAAGATCGGATTTTACGGACAGTCAGATGGGATTTCACGGACAGTCAGATGGGATTTCACGGACAGTCAGATGGGATTTTACGGACAGTCAGATGGGATTTTACGGACAGTCAGATGGGATTTTACGGACAGTCAGATGGGATTTTACGGACAGTCAGTTCGGATTTTACGTACAGTCAGATGGGATTTTACGGACAGTCAGATCGGACACTACGGACAGTCAGATCGGATTTTACGGAGATTCAGATCGGATTTTACTGACTGACAGATCGGATTTTACGGTCAGTGAGATCGGACTTTACGGACAATCAGATCGGATTTTACGGACAGTCAGATCGGATTTTACGGACAGTCAGATCTGACACTACGGACAGTCAGATCGGATTTTACGGAGATTCAGATCGGATTTTACTGACTGACAGATCGGATTTTACGGTCAGTCAGGACAGTCAGATGGGATTTTACGGACAGTCAGATTGGATTTTACGGATAGTCAGATCGGATTTCACGGACAGTCAGATCGGATTTTACGGACAGTCAGATGGGATTTCACGGATAGTCAGATGGGATTCTACGGACAGTCAGATGGGATTTTACGGACAGTTAGATCGGATTTTACGGACAGTCATGGGATTTTACGGAAAGTCAGATGGGTTTTACGGACAGTCAGATGGGATTTTACGGATAGTCTGATGGGATTTTACGGATAGTCAGATGGGATTTTACGGACAGTCAGATGGAATTTTACGGATAGTCAGATGGGATTTTACGGACAGTCAGATGGGATTCTACGGACAGTCAGATCGGATTTTACGGACAGTCAGATGGGATTTTACGTAGTCAGATGAGATTTTACGGACAGTCAGATGGGATTTTACGGACAGTCAGATGGGATTTCACGGACAGTCAGATGGGATTTTACGGACAGTCAGATGGGATTTTACGGATAGTCAGATGGGATTTTACGGATAGTCAGATGGGATTTTACGGATAGTCAGATTGGATTTTACGGACAGTAAGATCGGATTTTACGGACAGTCAGATGGGATTTTACAGACAGACCGGATTTTACGGACAGTAAGATAGGATTTTACGGATAGTCAGATGGGATTTCACGGACAGTCAGATGGGATTTTACGGACAGTCAGATGGGATTTTACGGACAGTCAGTTCGGATTTTACGTACAGTCGGATGGGATTTTACGGACCGACAGACCGGATTTTACGGACAGTCACATCTGACACTACGGACAGTCAGATCGGATTTTACGGAGATTCAGATCGGATTTTACTGACTGACAGATCGGATTTTACGGACAGTCAGATGGGATTTTACGGACAGTCAGATGGGATTTTACGGACAGTAAGATCGGATTTTACGGACAGTCAGATGGGATTTTACCGACAGACCGGATTTTACGGACAGTCAGATCGGATTTTACGGACAGTCATATCGGATTTTACGGACAGTCATATCGGATTTTACGGACAGTCAGATTGGATTTTACGGACAGTCAGATCGGATTTAACGGACAGTCAGATCGGATTTCACGGACAGTCAGATCGGATTTTACGGACAGTCAGATCGGATTTTACGGACAGTCAGATGGGATTTTACGGACAGTCAGATCGAATTTTACGGACAGTCGGATTTTCCGGACAGTCGGATCGGATTTTACGGAGTCAGATGGGATTTTACGGACAGTCAAATCGGATTTCACGGACAGTCAGATCGGATTTTACGGACAGTCAGATGGGATTTTACGGACAGTCCGATCGGATTTTACGGACAGTCAGATCGGATTTTACGGACAGTCATATGGGATTTTACGGGAGGTCAGATCGGATTTTATGGACAGTCAGATGGGATTTTACGGACCGACAGACCGGATTTTACGGACAGTCAGATCGGACTTTACGGACAGTCAGATCGGATTTTACGGACAGTCAGATGGGATTTTACGGACAGTCAGATCGGATTTTACGGACAGTCAGATGGGATTTTACGGACAGTCAGATGGGATTTTACGGACAGTCAGATGGGATTTTACGGATAGTCAGATCGGATTTTAAGGATAGCCAGATCGGATGTTACGGACAGTCAGATGGGATTTTACGGACAGTCAGATGGGATTTTACGGACAGTCAGATCGAATTTTACGGACAGTCGGATTTTCCGGACAGTCGGATCGGATTTTACGGACAGTCAGATGGGATTTTACGGACAGTCAAATCGGATTTCACGGACAGTCAGATCGGATTTTACGGACAGTCAGATGGGATTTTACGGACAGTCCGATCGGATTTTACGGACAGTCAGATCGGATTTTACGGACAGTCATATGGGATTTTACGGGAGGTCAGATCGGATTTTAGGGACAGTCAGATGGGATTTTACGGACCGACAGACCGGATTTTACGGACAGTCAGATCGGACTTTACGGACAGTCAGATCGGATTTTACGGACAGTCAGATGGGATTTTACGGACAGTCAGATGGGATTTTACGGATAGTCAGATCGGATTTTAAGGATAGCCAGATCGGATGTTACGGACAGTCAGATCGGATTTTACGGACAGTCAGATCGGATTTTACGGATAGTCAGATCGGATTTTACGGACAGTCAGATGGGATTTTACGGATAGTCAGATCGGATTTTACGGACAGTCAGATGGGATTTTACGGACAGTCAGATCGGATTTTACGGACAGTCAGATCGGATTTTACGGATAGTCAGATCGGATTTTACGGACAGTCAGATGGGATTTTACGGACAGTCAGATCGGATTTTACGGACAGTCAGATCGGATTTTACGGACAGTCAGATCGGATTTTACGGACAGTCAGATGGGATTTTACGGACAGTCAGATGGGATTTTACGGACAGTCAGATGGGATTTTACGGATAGTCAGATCGGATTTTAAGGATAGCCAGATCGGATGTTACGGACAGTCAGATGGGATTTTACGGACAGTCCGATCGGATTTTACGGACAGTCAGATCGGATTTTACGGATAGTCAGATCGGATTTTACGGACAGTCAGATGGGATTTTACGGACAGTCAGATCGGATTTTACGGACAGTCAGATCGGATTTTACGGATAGTCAGATCGGATTTTACGGACAGTCAGATGGGATTTTACGGACAGTCAGATCGGATTTTACGGACAGTCAGATCGGATTTTACGGACAGTCAGATCGGATTTTACGGACAGTCAGATGGGATTTTACGGACAGTCAGATGGGATTTTACGGACAGTCAGTTGGGATTTTACGGACAGTCAGATGGGATTTTACGGATAGTCAGATCGGATTTTAAGGATAGCCAGATCGGATGTTACGGACAGTCAGATCGGATTTTACGGACAGTCAGATCGGATTTTACGGATAGTCAGATCGGATTTTACGGACAGTCAGATGGGATTTTACGGACAGTCAGATCGGATTTTACGGACAGTCAGATCGGATTTTACGGACAGTCAGATGGGATTTTACGGACAGTCAGTTCGGATTTTACGTACAGTCAGATGGGATTTTACGGACAGTCAGATCGGACACTACGGACAGTCAGATCGGATTTTACGGAGATTCAGATCGGATTTTACTGACTGACAGATCGGATTTTACGGTCAGTGAGATCGGACTTTACGGACAATCAGATCGGATTTTACGGACAGTCAGATCGGATTTTACGGACAGTCAGATCTGACACTACGGACAGTCAGATCGGATTTTACGGAGATTCAGATCGGATTTTACTGACTGACAGATCGGATTTTACGGTCAGTCAGGACAGTCAGATGGGATTTTACGGACAGTCAGATTGGATTTTACGGATAGTCAGATCGGATTTCACGGACAGTCAGATCGGATTTTACGGACAGTCAGATGGGATTTTACGGATAGTCAGATGGGATTTTACGGACAGTCAGATGGGATTTTACGGACAGTTAGATCGGATTTTACGGACAGTCATGGGATTTTACGGAAAGTCAGATGGGTTTTACGGACAGTCAGATGGGATTTTACGGATAGTCTGATGGGATTTTACGGATAGTCAGATGGGATTTTACGGACAGTCAGATGGGATTTTACGGATAGTCAGATGGGATTTTACGGACAGTCAGATGGGATTCTACGGACAGTCAGATCGGATTTTACGGACAGTCAGATGGGATTTTACGTAGTCAGATGAGATTTTACGGACAGTCAGATGGGATTTTACGGACAGTCAGATGGGATTTCACGGACAGTCAGATGGGATTTTACGGACAGTCAGATGGGATTTTACGGATAGTCAGATGGGATTTTACGGATAGTCAGATGGGATTTTACGGATAGTCAGATTGGATTTTACGGACAGTAAGATCGGATTTTACGGACAGTAAGATCGGATTTTACGGTCAGATGGGATTTTACAGACAGACCGGATTTTACGGACAGTAAGATAGGATTTTACGGATAGTCAGATGGGATTTCACGGACAGTCAGATGGGATTTTACGGACAGTCAGATGGGATTTTACGGACAGTCAGTTCGGATTTTACGTACAGTCGGATGGGATTTTACGGACCGACAGACCGGATTTTACGGACAGTCACATCTGACACTACGGACAGTCAGATCGGATTTTACGGAGATTCAGATCGGATTTTACTGACTGACAGATCGGATTTTACGGACAGTCAGATGGGATTTTACGGACAGTCATATGGGATTTTACGGGAGGTCAGATCGGTTTTTATGGACAGTCAGATGGGATTTTACGGACCGACAGACCGGATTTTACGGACAGTCAGATCGGACTTTACGGACAGTCAGATGGGATTTTAAGGACAGTCAGATGGGATGTTACGGACAGTCAGATGGGATTTTACGGACAGAAAGATCGGATTTTACGGACAGACAGATCGGATTTTACGGACAGTCAGATGGGATTTTACGGACAGTCAGATCGGATTTTACGGATAGTCAGATGGGATTTTATCGACCGTAAGATCGGATTTTACGGACAGTCAGATGGGATTTCACGGACAGTCAGATGGGATTTCACGGACAGTCAGATGGGATTTTACGGACAGTCAGATGGGATTTTACGGACAGTCAGATGGGATTTTACGGACAGTCAGATGGGATTTTACGGACAGTCAGTTCGGATTTTACGTACAGTCAGATGGGATTTTACGGACAGTCAGATCGGACACTACGGACAGTCAGATCGGATTTTACGGAGATTCAGATCGGATTTTACTGACTGACAGATCGGATTTTACGGTCAGTGAGATCGGACTTTACGGACAATCAGATCGGATTTTACGGACAGTCAGATCGGATTTTACGGACAGTCAGATCTGACACTACGGACAGTCAGATCGGATTTTACGGAGATTCAGATCGGATTTTACTGACTGACAGATCGGATTTTACGGTCAGTCAGGACAGTCAGATGGGATTTTACGGACAGTCAGATTGGATTTTACGGATAGTCAGATCGGATTTCACGGACAGTCAGATCGGATTTTACGGACAGTCAGATGGGATTTTACGGATAGTCAGATGGGATTTTACGGACAGTCAGATGGGATTTTACGGACAGTTAGATCGGATTTTACGGACAGTCATGGGATTTTACGGAAAGTCAGATGGGTTTTACGGACAGTCAGATGGGATTTTACGGATAGTCTGATGGGATTTTACGGATAGTCAGATGGGATTTTACGGACAGTCAGATGGGATTTTACGGATAGTCAGATGGGATTTTACGGACAGTCAGATGGGATTCTACGGACAGTCAGATCGGATTTTACGGACAGTCAGATGGGATTTTACGTAGTCAGATGAGATTTTACGGACAGTCAGATGGGATTTTACGGACAGTCAGATGGGATTTCACGGACAGTCAGATGGGATTTTACGGACAGTCAGATGGGATTTTACGGATAGTCAGATGGGATTTTACGGATAGTCAGATGGGATTTTACGGATAGTCAGATTGGATTTTACGGACAGTAAGATCGGATTTTACGGACAGTCAGATGGGATTTTACAGACAGACCGGATTTTACGGACAGTAAGATAGGATTTTACGGATAGTCAGATGGGATTTCACGGACAGTCAGATGGGATTTTACGGACAGTCAGATGGGATTTTACGGACAGTCAGTTCGGATTTTACGTACAGTCGGATGGGATTTTACGGACCGACAGACCGGATTTTACGGACAGTCACATCTGACACTACGGACAGTCAGATCGGATTTTACGGAGATTCAGATCGGATTTTACTGACTGACAGATCGGATTTTACGGACAGTCAGATGGGATTTTACGGACAGTCAGATGGGATTTTACGGACAGTAAGATCGGATTTTACGGACAGTCAGATGGGATTTTACCGACAGACCGGATTTTACGGACAGTCAGATCGGATTTTACGGACAGTCATATCGGATTTTACGGACAGTCATATCGGATTTTACGGACAGTCAGATTGGATTTTACGGACAGTCAGATCGGATTTAACGGACAGTCAGATCGGATTTCACGGACAGTCAGATCGGATTTTACGGACAGTCAGATCGGATTTTACGGACAGTCAGATGGGATTTTACGGACAGTCAGATCGAATTTTACGGACAGTCGGATTTTCCGGACAGTCGGATCGGATTTTACGGAGTCAGATGGGATTTTACGGACAGTCAAATCGGATTTCACGGACAGTCAGATCGGATTTTACGGACAGTCAGATGGGATTTTACGGACAGTCCGATCGGATTTTACGGACAGTCAGATCGGATTTTACGGACAGTCATATGGGATTTTACGGGAGGTCAGATCGGATTTTATGGACAGTCAGATGGGATTTTACGGACCGACAGACCGGATTTTACGGACAGTCAGATCGGACTTTACGGACAGTCAGATCGGATTTTACGGACAGTCAGATGGGATTTTACGGACAGTCAGATCGGATTTTACGGACAGTCAGATGGGATTTTACGGACAGTCAGATGGGATTTTACGGACAGTCAGATGGGATTTTACGGATAGTCAGATCGGATTTTAAGGATAGCCAGATCGGATGTTACGGACAGTCAGATGGGATTTTACGGACAGTCAGATGGGATTTTACGGACAGTCAGATCGAATTTTACGGACAGTCGGATTTTCCGGACAGTCGGATCGGATTTTACGGACAGTCAGATGGGATTTTACGGACAGTCAAATCGGATTTCACGGACAGTCAGATCGGATTTCACGGACAGTCAGATGGGATTTTACGGACAGTCCGATCGGATTTTACGGACAGTCAGATCGGATTTTACGGACAGTCATATGGGATTTTACGGGAGGTCAGATCGGATTTTATGGACAGTCAGATGGGATTTTACGGACCGACAGACCGGATTTTACGGACAGTCAGATCGGACTTTACGGACAGTCAGATCGGATTTTACGGACAGTCAGATGGGATTTTACGGACAGTCAGATGGGATTTTACGGATAGTCAGATCGGATTTTAAGGATAGCCAGATCGGATGTTACGGACAGTCAGATCGGATTTTACGGACAGTCAGATCGGATTTTACGGATAGTCAGATCGGATTTTACGGACAGTCAGATGGGATTTTACGGATAGTCAGATCGGATTTTACGGACAGTCAGATGGGATTTTACGGACAGTCAGATCGGATTTTACGGACAGTCAGATCGGATTTTACGGATAGTCAGATCGGATGTTACGGACAGTCAGATGGGATTTTACGGACAGTCAGATCGGATTTTACGGACAGTCAGATCGGATTTTACGGACAGTCAGATCGGATTTTACGGACAGTCAGATGGGATTTTACGGACAGTCAGATGGGATTTTACGGACAGTCAGATGGGATTTTACGGATAGTCAGATCGGATTTTAAGGATAGCCAGATCGGATGTTACGGACAGTCAGATGGGATTTTACGGACAGTCCGATCGGATTTTACGGACAGTCAGATCGGATTTTACGGATAGTCAGATCGGATTTTACGGACAGTCAGATGGGATTTTACGGACAGTCAGATCGGATTTTACGGACAGTCAGATCGGATTTTACGGATAGTCAGATCGGATTTTACGGACAGTCAGATGGGATTTTACGGACAGTCAGATCGGATTTTACGGACAGTCAGATCGGATTTTACGGACAGTCAGATCGGATTTTACGGACAGTCAGATGGGATTTTACGGACAGTCAGATGGGATTTTACGGACAGTCAGTTGGGATTTTACGGACAGTCAGATGGGATTTTACGGATAGTCAGATCGGATTTTAAGGATAGCCAGATCGGATGTTACGGACAGTCAGATCGGATTTTACGGACAGTCAGATCGGATTTTACGGATAGTCAGATCGGATTTTACGGACAGTCAGATGGGATTTTACGGACAGTCAGATCGGATTTTACGGACAGTCAGATCGGATTTTACGGACAGTCAGATGGGATTTTACGGACAGTCAGATGGGATTTTACGGATAGTCAGATCGGATTTTAAGGATAGCCAGATCGGATGTTACGGACAGTCAGATCGGATTTTACGGACAGTCAGATCGGATTTTACGGACAGTCAGATGGGATTTTACGGACAGTCAGATGGGATTTTACGGACAGTCAGATGGGATTTTACGGATAGTCAGATCGGATTTTAAGGATAGCCAGATCGGATGTTACGGACAGTCAGATCGGATTTTACGGACAGTCAGATCGGATTTTACGGATAGTCAGATCGGATTTTACGGACAGTCAGATGGGATTTTACGGACAGTCAGAAGGGATTTTATGGATAGTCAGATGGGATTTTACGGACAGTCATTTTGGATTTTACGGACAGTCAGATCGGATTTTATGGACAGTATGATCGGATTTTACGGACAGTCAGAACGGATTTTACGGAGAGTAAGATGGGATTTACGGACAGTCAGATCGGATTTTACGGACAGTCAGATCGGATTTTACGGACAGTCAGATGGGATTTTACGGACATTCAGATGAGATTTTACGGACCGACAGATCGGATTTTACGGACTGTCAGATGGGATTTTACAGACAGTCAGATAGGATTTTACTGACAGTCAGATCGGATTCTACGGACAGTCAGATCGGATTTCACGGACAGTCAGATCGGATTTTACGGACAGTCAGATGGGATTTTACGGACAGTCAGATCAGATTTTACGGACAGTCAGATCGGATTTTACGGACAGCCAGATCGGATTTTACTGACTGATCGGATTTTACTGACTGATCGGATTTTACGGACAGTCAGATCGGATTTTACGGACAGTCAGATCGGATTTTACGGACAGTCAGATCGGGTTTTACGGACAGACAAATGGGATTTTATGGACAGTCAGATGGGATTTTACGGACAGTCAGATCGGATTTCACGGACGGTCAGATCGAATTTCACGGACAGTCAGATCGGATTTTACGGACAGTCAGTTGGGATTTTACGGACAGTAAGATCGGATTTCACGGATAGTCAGATGGGATTTTACGGACAGTCAGATCGGATTTTACGGACAGTTAGATCGGATTTCACGGACAGTCAGATGGGATTTTACGGACAGTCAGATTGGATTTCACGGACAGTCAGATGGGATTTTACGGACAGTCAGATGGAATTTTACGGACAGTCAGATGGAATTTTACGGACAGTCAGATCGGATTTTACTGACAGACAGATGGGATTTTACAGACAGTCAGATCGAATTTTACGGACAGTCGGATTTTCCGGACAGTCGGATCGGATTTTACGGACAGTCAGATGGGATTTTACGGACAGTCAAATCGGATTTTACGGACAGTCAAATCGGATTTTACGGACAGTCAAATCGGATTTTACGGACAGTCAAATCGGATTTCACGGACAGTCAGATCGGATTTTACGGACAGAGAAAGAAGCATTTATGCTCCTGTGCTTTGGTTCCGGTGCCCCGTGGGGAGCCGGGACCAAATCACAGTGCAATGGTCCACCTACCTTTCGGCATATGACCTGATCCACGCGCCATCTAGCCAATCAATTGTCAAGAGAACCCATCCCATCATCCACACTCCAAAAATTAGCGAGGTTCAAAGTTTTCCCGATTTTTATTCCCAAAATACAGAAGTAGCAAAGAGATACAGTCTAATCGTGAAATAGATTATCAAAATTACCATCCCATGCCATAGTTGACATTCGATTTGACAAAAAAAAATAAGATAAAATAAAATAGAATAAAATAAAGTAAAATAAAATAAAATCAGTATAACATAATAATAAAATAAATGAAAAGTAAGTACTAATGATCAGTATAGTGAAATAAATGATAAGAATAATTAATAGTTAGTAATTATAGTAATATATACATGGGTTGAGAGAATAAATTAAAATATATATACACAAAATCGAGTACATAATGACTCGGTTTTGAAAATCAAATCAGGTTCGCAGTGTACCCAATGTTGTTGATGTTAGACACTACACTCGGTTACGTCAGTGTGTTGTGGTCGTCGAGTATCATGTCGTTGCCCCAGTTGTTCATTATGTTGATTGTGAAATTGTCACTGAGGTCAATATTAGTCGGTGGGTACTGTCTTTGTTTCTGTCTAAGTATGTCCTTCAGGGTTTGTCGGGCCAGTCGTCTTTGTTGAATGTCGCAGTCGTTGATGATGTGAGACTGGTCTTCCGTAGTATTACAGTGGTCACATGTCCCGTCTGTGTCTCTGAGTCGAAATCTTTTGTAGTAGTCGTTCATGTGACCATGTCCTGTTATTAATTGCGTAGATTTCCAGTTTAGTGTCAGTGTGTTTTTGCTTACTTTATTAATGATTTTGTATGTTTTCCTGCCAGTAGTCGCAGTGTCCCATTTGTGCTGCCATTTTTCCAACTGGGTTCTGCTTCTGTCGTCCTTGATCTCTCTCTTGGTCTTAGTCCTTATTGTTTTTTCGGCCGTTGGTTTTGTCAGTCTGTCTGCTTCTTTAATGCCGAAATTGTCCCGTCCTGTTTTCTGGATGTTGAATTGTATATTGTGATACGTCAGTGTCTCTAGTTGTTTCTTGATATTTATGATAGTTTTATTTCTGTTGTTCCCGTTCGTTAGTTGGTCGACCACCGACCTCGAGACCGTGTTCAATGTCATAGTCTTGCCATCGTAATCGTCTATGTCCGTTATTATGAGTCTGAGTCCTTCTTCAACTGCCATGGCCTCTAAATTGTTTATGTCTATTTCTGCTATGACTTCGTAAGTCTTTTTTATTTGCAGTGTATTGGTTGCCATATAAATTCCCAGCGTTTTTTTTATTGTTTTTTATGCTGGCGTCTGTGTGTATGGTAATGTCTGGCATGTCTTGTAATTTGGTCGTTCTTATTGTCATAGCGGTCGGGTGTGGCAAGTCTATTGTCCTTATTTTTAATTTGTCTAATTCCGTCGCGTTGTCCGTGTAGGTTTTGTATAAGGCCAAAGCGTCAACTTCCAATGGGGTCACTCCTGCTAATACGTGCAGAGCTGTATTGGGTGCAGTTTTGTATGCCTTAGTAATGGCTAGTAAAAACGGTCGTTCAGAAGCAGCTAGCTGTTTAGCTATTCTGCTGTCTGTGGCCCGTTTTCCCCATATTTCTGCCCCGTATAAAACCATAGGTTTTATGGCCTTGGTGTATATCTCTTTCAGTGTCTGTGCTTTGCGTCCCCATTCTCGTCCCGAAATTATAAATAATTTATGTCCTATGTCCGTTGCTTTTTGTCTATTCTGCTTGACGTGCTCGAGGTATAGTAGGCCAGTGTCGATTGTCAGTCCAAGGTATCTTAAGTTGTCTTTGAATTCAATGTTGTCGTTTTGTATTTTGTAGCATTTAAAAATTCACTTACTCATTTTTGATATGTAAATAAAGAAACAATTCAATTTAGGTCATTTCCATGCTTTATTTGGACAATATTGATGTACTAATTACAACAACATATAACTGATAATAAGATTGAAAACTTTAATCATCTGTATTTTTGTGTACATTAAAATGTATTCTAATAATTCTGGAATCTTTCTAGAAGTTACTGTAGTTTCAAGGAACTGAAATTAAAAATGAGTTTTAGTCAACAATAATAACAAAGAAAAGTATGCTTACCTTTTTGATTTTCCTTTGTAATATTATATGATTGATATAAATAACTAGTTTGTTATTATAATGGCAAATGTCAATGGTGTGAAGACACATAGCATATTTTTAGGTTAGTACGAGAATGTTTGTTCGATTAGTGGTCGTGTAGAGTTGTGTCCTCTAGTGGAATAGTTCTATGATCCAGTAGCTGGAATGTCAAGCAGTCACAGGCCGAGTCTTAGAAATTTGTTGAGTGTCTTAGGTCTATGATTCTTTTCAGTTGATAGTCATGTCGAAATGTCATCTATCTTGTTGGTAGTAGGGTTTAGTTTTTTTGGAACTTCCTTCGTTCCTATAAAATAAAGATGAAGGAGGAGACGCGTGCTTTTCTAGGCCTAGTTGCCTTATTGTGCTTGGTGCCCCTTTTGTTTCATGAGGGTAAGTTTGTAGAAGAATTATTCTTTTTCGGTTTGACGATAACATTTTTCTAATAGGGACCACCTTGACGGCGAAAGACCAAGTTTTGTCACGGCCAACGTTCTTGTTCTTCTTGGATAGGCCATTTTTGTTAGTCGTCAAAGTAGCCACTAGATTAACCGATCCAATTGTGAGATCAGATCCAGATCCGGGATCAAGGGAAGAAGAAAATCATCCTGATTTTGACTACAGGATTGATGTCCCTCCGGTGCAGTCCTCACTGGTAGAATTCTACGTCCAGTCATAGACGGGGCCACGTGCATCCTTTTTGCTTGAGATCTTGTTGATGACTTCCTGCTATTTTCCGCCCGCATCCTGTATAATTGTTGCTCCCGTAGAAGCCCAAGTTGACAGACAACTCCATTTCATTACTACACCACTGCCATTCGTCCTTATGTTGAGTTTGGTAGGATAGTTTCCACATCAAGGATACAGGTTTTATTTTTATATAATTTTTTTGGTATGAGAACTTTCAGTTATATTCATTTATCATGTAAACTTATTTTTCTTATCTACTGCTAAGAATGCATAGATATATTTTTATTGTTTGAATACTTTACTATCCAATTTCAATTGTTGATAATTTTAATATATTTTGGTGTAAACAAATTATAGCTATAATCTGTAGTAAATTAGTGTTAAACTGTCTTGACACTTTTCTTGATTTCTAGTGATCAAGTATTTAAATACTTTTTGAATAAATATACTATATTTTTTTTTATTAAGTTACATTTTCTATATATATAAAATTTTATTTTTTTTGTTACTTGGTGCATAATCTGTAAATCATTGATGATATTTGGGGGGTGGGTTATCAACAATCACATTTCTATTTTTAAATAAACGAAGTAAAAAACAACTAAATTGTGTTATTTCTTTTGGTCTACACTTTTAACATTTTCATAAAATTTTTGGTACATTTTGACAATACTTCATTTTTCTTTATTTTGGTGAGGTTTATAACTATACTGTTAAAATAAAGTGGCGCTCACGGGTAGACTATCTTTTTTAATTCAATACATTTTCAATTTAATAACATTGCAAGAATAAGCAACAGTTCCCATGACTTATGCTCACTGACGAAAAGCTGCCGTTCGCAAATTATGTAATGAACTTTAGTTGCAAACCAACATCATTAAATATATTAATAAAAATTGGTACAATTTTAAGTCGTGGCGTACGCGTCGGTTTATAGGGAATGAAGATGGCTTCTGTTTTGATCTGGTTGTACCTAAGTTTGTTATTGTTGGCCCAATTTTCGCAGTTCTCCCATATCTTCTTCCATTTTGTCTCTATTTTTGATAATGACTTGCCTGATATCAAGATGATCTGATCGTCCGCGAATGCCTGGATTAGGTCAGAATCTGAGATCAAAACGCCCCTATTTATGTTATCAAACCATTCTTCCATAATCAGGAGCCACAGGATTGGTCCAAGACTCGACCCTTGTGGGCAACCCCTTTCTGTCCTGTCCTTTATATTTTCTGTTTGTATCTGTCTGTTTAGTAGAAAGTCTGTACATAGTTTTTGTATATTTCGTGGCGTCTTAGTCTCTCTTAGTTTCTCCGCTATAGCTGGTATCCAGGCCGTGTTGAAGGCATTCGTCAAGTCTAACGCGATTATGGCCGTGTGAATTTTGTGCTTTTTTATTATCTTGTATTTTGTCCGTAATTGCTAAAATAGCCTCCTTGGTCGAGTGTCCCCTTCTAAATCCATACTGGTTCTTGTTTAGCATGTTATTGTTTTCCAGATGATGTGTCAGGCGCTTGGCCGTCATTTTGTCTAGAATTTTCCCGAGGGTCGGAAGAAGACAGATTGGACGCTTGCCGCCGTCCTTTTTGGGTAGCCATACCATGTCCGCCTTCTTCCAGCACTCGGGGAAATTGCCAGTTGTCAAGCAGTAATTGTATAGGTTGGTTAAAATGTTCGGCTCGATGCTAGTATTGTCTCAGCGTATTCCTTGCTGAGGCCGTCTTTTGTCGTGGCTTTTTTGTTCTTCATGTCTCGTATGGTTTGTGATATTTCGTCGTTTGTGAAGTTATTTTCAATTTTGCCCTCGCTCTCTTTTTGCGTGTTTGATCTCAATTCCTTATGTCTCTGGTTGTCGTCGCTTGGGTCGTCCTCTGGGAAGTATTTCTTGTGGAGGTATTTTATAGTATCAAGTCTGTTTTCTGTGTATTGTCCGTTGTCTTTTTTTAGTGTATTGATGACCGTATTGTCTGTTTTATTTTTACGTATGATCTTATATGCCATGTCCCAAGGGTTGTCTGGGTCATTGTCTGTAAAAAATTTTCTGATGGCCGTCTGTTTCGTGAGTTTGATTAGGTCCTTGTAATGTCTTCTTTGTTCGTTGTAATTGTGTTCTACCCTTGCCCTGTGTAAAGTGTCTCTTTCCCTTTGGAATTATTTCCTTAGTTTATTTGTCCTTCTTTTTTGTCTTTCCAGCTCATCATTCCACCATATTTTTGGCTGGTTTTTAGTTGCTGGGGTTTTGCGTGTGGCCTGTTGTGTTAGATCTAGTATTTTTTGTTGTGTCCTTCTTGCTGTTTCTTCGGAACTATCTCTGCTTTCCCAGTTGGCAGATTGTACGAGGGTAGTTAATTTATTCTTGTCGACCAGATTGATGTTATGTGTCTTTTTTTCCCTGGGTTGTCTGTTTCGACGTGTTGAAATCGTAAACCAGATGTATTGATGGTCACTCAAAGTCTCCTGGTCCAGGACTGACCAGTCCGAAATGTCAACGTCTTTGGTCAGAGTGATATCGATCCAACTTCTGCCCCTGTTGCTGAGAAACGTGGGTGGGCTGTCGTGGGTATTGTTAATAGTTATATTATTAATGGTTGTCCATTCTACGATGTCTTGTCCCCTGTCGTCGATCGTATCACCTCCCCAGCATGTATATTTAGCATTTACGTCGTCAGCAATTATTGTTTTGTGGTTGTCCTGTTCTATATGTCTTTTGTGTTTGTTTAGTGTTGTGTTTGCTCTGCCTCCAGGTTCGTCGTAAATGTTTACTATTGTTATCACGTCCTTGTCTAGTTTTAGGTGAATGGTGGTTGTGTTTTTATCAGTTCTGTTTGTTATCAGTGTAGTCCGGTTAGCAAGGTTTTTGCTGACAATTATTGGGGCTTTGGAAGTCTTTTCCGCAGGTATGGTGATGTAGTTGCTACTTTGCCATATGTTGTGACCTGGTTCTTGAACTAACCCAATGTCGACTTTGTTCGTTGTCATTGTTTGTAGCAATTGATCAGTTGCATGTAGCCCTCTACCTGCGTTAAATTGTATAAGTTTCGTCATATTTATTGTCTGTTTTGTATTTGTTGTTTTTCCCTCTTTGTTTTGTGTTGTTTTCTTTTTTTTCTCTGTTTGATTTGTCGGGTTTGGTTAGTGTGTTGTTGTACTAACCTAGTATGAGGTTTGTCTTCTTGTCTCGTCGAGTTTTTTCTTATAGATTGGACAGTCATAGTCTCTTGGTGAGATACGTAATTTTTCGCAATTGCTACAGTTTAAAATGTTTTTGTCGCAGTCTTTCCCGTCGAGCCTGCCGCCGCATTTGTAGCATGTTGGGTGTTCTTCCTTACAATATTTTAATACGTGTCCATATCTGCAGCATCTGAAACACATTGAGACGGATGTGTATTCCTCTATGTATGTTCTGGTGAGCTCGAAGTAGACGAAGCCTTGTTTTAAAATGTGTTTTATCAAGTTAGAAGGTCCTTGTACTACTACATTCTCCTTCCAGTGGTTGCGGCAGGCTTTCACTGTAAGTAGTCGTAAGTCGTCAATTTCTCTGTCGTATGCGTTGGCTATTTCTTCGTTCTCAAACCGAAGGCATTCTTTTATGTCGTCCAGAGTCTTTCTTTTTTGTAGACCAGTTAGCGTGATTGCTGGCTCGTTTTGTCTTGTCGCGTCTCTCATGTCTAAGTTCTGTCTCGTTTTTATTTTTTTCATCAAGTCCTCGTGTTTGTCCTTTTGTTCCGTGCCTATAATGATCGCTGTGTTTGTCCGTCTTAAATATGTTCCCTCCATGTCTTTGGAGCAGAGCGTCTTTTTAAGTTCTGTCATCGTATCTCCTTTGTCTCCTTCTTTAAGTTTTATAAGGACTTCGGATTTTTTGTTCGTAGGCGGTGGAGTTGTCCATGTCTTCGGTGTTGGTGGTTTTGTCGTCGCCGGTCTAGCTGCCAGGTCAGCGTATGTCTTGCTGGGCTGACGTAGAGCTGGGAATGTTGTCACGTCTTGTATGTTCTGTTGTGGTAATTGTTGTGTCATAATTGTTGATGTGCTTGGGTTGTTACTTTGTGTTTGGGTGTCGTCTATCGTGCTATCGTTATGTGTGATTTGTACCTTAGTTTGTATAAATTTGTCCAACATCTCCGTTAGAGCTTTAATGTTGTAGGATATCTCCTTCTTGTTTCCCAGTTTTTCGCTTTGTATATCTATTATTGTTGTTTTTGTTCGAAAACAAACCATTTGTATTCGAACTTGCATGCCTTCACCCTACCCCCTTCTCTCATATCCGAAATAAGTTTGTAATCAGTTATAAAAGTAACTAAAAAATCTACCAGTGTTCCAGTAAGTGAGCAGTTATAATTATTTCAAAACTCACTATAACGTAACCGTCGATATAGAAACAAAAAGTTAGTTTAGTTGTCTGTCAAGTTTGACAAAATAAAATATGTTTTTTTGAGTTCCCGACTATTTTTTAATATAAAATGGATTAATGTTCCATTAAAACTCATCGTAGTACCATCCACAATAAAAAACAATCCTCTTCCTCCGCTACTAAGCCTGTAATCCATAGGCCGCTGGTATAGAAAGTAAGTAAAAGACCAAACCAGCTTCAGGAAAAATATACAGTCCACTCAGCTCATTTCCCAAATGGAGGAGAGAAGTGGATGGAAAACAATCCTCCATTTTATGGTCTAATTCAAGCCGGATGCCAGTTATGGTCATTCTTCAAGTGATGCCAGTCAAGTCCCTTCTCTACTGCACACCATATTGAAACCGAAAGGTAGTATCTTTTAATAAAACTCTGTCCAATTTCACGTAAACTATCTAATAAAAATAGTGTCAAAACTATAGTGAAGTGCCGCTATTGAATTCTGCATTTCCGAAGAATAAAATTGAATCAGTGCTTAGATTATAAGAAAAGTGGATAAGTCTTTATAGAAAACCAGCTGTGGCCAAAATAGTATATTTTGTTTGTGTTCTGCTTTAATACGTTTCAGATACTGGGAGATTAGAAGAAGTGTTATATTAAAACGTCAAGTCGTCGTCTGTTTTAATATGCGAGAGTTATTGATTTACTATCTTTCTGATTTAAATTTATTGGATTTGCTATTGATTTACACTGTTAATTTTATTGTTCGCATGAGTTGGGCCACAGCAATTCTGTTTAAGTTTTAAGTTTAACAATACTACAGATGGTGGCTTCTGAGATCTAGAAGCTAGAAACACAAAAAGTTTGCTCATTTAACTCTATTGCTCTTATAGTTCGGGAGCTTACACCCGAACTTTCACTGTAATCTGATAACCTTATATCTCGGGGTTATTCATAGTTTGTGATTTGTTCTCTGGCGCCCTTATAGTTCGGGGGCTCATGCAATCATTTGTTAGTTGTAATCTATTGCTCTTATAGTTCGGAAGCTTACACCCGAACTTTAACATTGCTCTGATAACCTTATCTGTCGGGGCTACTAATTGTTGATTCACTAGTACAAATAAAAACCAAACATGGAATCTCTTAAAAAGAAAATACGCAATTGTACATCTCAACTCGAACGCATAGTAAATTGGTACGCGGCCAACAAGGATTGTCGCGATAAATTCGAATTGCAGACTCGAGTTGACATGCTCACTCGAACTCTAGAAACTTATATTGATACCCAAGATCAGATAGAAAATCACAAAGATTACAAAGATGAAGATGAAAATAGGGAAGAATTTGAAAATCGCATTGTGAATGTAATTAGTAACTTCAAACGAATCATAGAATCCGTTACTGTATTGACTCCTAAAGCCGATCCTTCTACTTTTCATGATTTTAACATAAAGCTACCTAACATACATTTACCAACATTCTCTGGTAATTGCGTGGAATATCCATCATTCATTGATCTTTTCAATGCATTAATTGGAGATAATTCTAAATTAGCTTCTAGATCTGAGAAATTCTACTATCTTAAATCGTACTTACGGGGCGAAGCGTTACAAATAGTGGAAAAAATACAGGTAACTGATGATAATTACGCGATAGCTTTGAACCTTCTTGAAGATCGGTATAGAAACAAGAAACAAATCGTCATAAATCATTATCAGCAGTTATTGGCTCTTCCCACTGTACAAAAGTGTAGTTCTCAAAATATGCGACAGTTTTGTGCTAGCTCCAAAGCTATACAAAAATGTTACCAAACACTCTCACCATACTTCAAAAGGTAACGCTCCTAAAATCCACATTCCTCAGGTGGTTCTTCACTCTAGTTCCACCGACAATCGTTCTACACTTTCGTACTCTAAGCCAGTCTCCATTTCTCACTCTCAACAAAGCTCTAGTGTCTCTGTTAACAAAAACTGTGATTATTGCAAAACCAGTGGTCATCGCATTTATAGTTGCAATGGTTTTCGAAATATCCCTGTTCCTGATAGAATAAATTTCGTCAAAATCAACAAAAGATGTTACAACTGCTTAGGTTTGCAGCATTCTATTCAAGATTGTACCTCCAAAGGTACATGTGCTACTTGCAATAACAAGCATCACACTCTTCTTCACCTCACTAATACTCATTCAAGACATAGTCTCCAAAATTCTATACCCTCTAATCAGCATCCGACGCAAAACCCAGCTTCAAGTTCCCAAGAAAATTTGAACGCTCAACCCCAGCAGGCTACAGCCTTGTCTGCGCTGAACACTGCTGGTTCTCACATACTATTAGCTACCGCTAAAGTACACTTATATCCTGATAACGGAAGGCCAATAGTAGCAAGAGCACTATTGGATCCTGGAAGCCAAACTTCATTCATAATTTCCTCATAGGCTGCAAATGTGAAAGGAATCTTAAAACCATCTCATCTGCAAGTGGCAGGTATTCTTAATGAACATAGTGTTATTAGGGAAGTGATGGATGTAGACATATACTCTCATCGCTCTTCATCTCAGAAGTTAACTGTTTCCCGTGCCGTGGTGCCAAAAATCACCTCTCATCTTCCTCAAGTGCCCATAAATTCTTCCAAACTGCTCATACCTCATGATATCAAGGCCAAGTTAGCAGACGAAGAATTTGACTCTCCAGGAGAAATATCGCTTCTATTAGGAGCTGATATTTACTATGAACTATTACTCCCTGGTGTCGAATCCTTGGGAAAAGGTTACCCTACTCTAGTTCAGACCCGATTGGGCTGGATTCTTTCGGGAGCCGTGCCTCCCCAGTGTCTATCTGCTCTGTCTCGCTTTGCTCACCCCAGCTACTCTTTCCACACAACTAGCTTCACTCAAGAAGAGAAGCTAGAGGAAATTTTAGAAACATTTGTAAACCAAGAAAATGGTTCTTACCACTTAACAAATTCCGAACAGGATGACCTGGCGGAACAAATATTTCAAGGCACTACCCAAATTCTCCCTAATGGAAAATACCAGGTAGACTTGCCCATAATTCATCCGCTAGCTCAAAAAAACTTAGGGGAATCAGTAATTATGCTATGACAATTCTGGCTCAATATCGAGTTTTTAACATGGTAATCTCCATAAGAAAATCTAAGGTTCAAAAACTCCGAAATTGGATTTTCTAAGGTGGGTTCACACCGGCAACCGGACGGACGGCAACTAATCGCGTCAAACTACGTCTCGTTTGAAAGGCCTTAACGTCTAGTGTATACAAAAAATAATGAAAAAAATCCAGCTACCCCCTTTCATCATACAGCACCCCTCATACTGAAAGTTAACCAATCATAGCAAACGACGTCTCGTTTAAAAGGCCTTAACGTCTAATACATGAAACATTGAAAAAATTCTACCCCCTACGCCCCTACGACCATAAAAAGTTAACCAATCAAACGACGAAAGGCCTTAACGTTAAGTATATATGTTTGATTTGAAGTATGTTCTTAGTTTCCCTTCAAATCGTGCAGAGAAAATGGACTGTATAAAACCATTCATTCCAGACACTTTCCGAAATGAAACACTGGATTTTAATTTCACTATAAACTTTTACTGACATAACACAGTTAACATTTAAATCACTATTTACAAATGTACAAACAAAGGGATGCGGCGAGCAATTGGTAATTACCCGAGAGAAACTTTTGCGGTAACTTACTTGGTACCGAACCGGCATGAATTACGTGTAGCGATTTTTTGGGGAGAGCCGACACTTACAGTCAGGGTTCTGAGGAGAGACTGATTTCGCATGGCACGCTTAGAGGGTTAGAACTCGTGTCATGTGGGGCTGTTCGCGTCGTGCACCGAGTGCGAGGTGAGAGGGAGAAGATACATTAGGAAACTTGGTTCCGTAGAAAGAGAGGGTGAACAATCGATGATATCGATTTTCTCGGGAAGAAAAGTGCGTTTTCGAACATGCTGCCCCGCGGGCGAAAAGAGGAGAAAAAGTGGAGAGTAAAACAAAAATGGAGAGTAAAAAATTGATGAAACTAATGAGCCTAAGTTCTACAAGGGGGAGTGACTTATTCCGAATCACATGGAAGAGGTATCAATTTGGTGATAGGTCTTGTATATTGTCCTTCACTAGTTTTAATGGTGGCGCAACGAACCTTGCCATCTTTGCCCAAGGGGGCGTCAATCACTCTAGCCAAGGGCCATTTGAGAGGGGGGAGATTGTTATCTTTTACCAAAACCATATCGTTTACCTGAATGTTAGAACGGGAAGTCATCCATTTTGGGCGATTTTGAAGTCGGTTCATATAATCTAATGACCAACGTTTCCAGAAGACTTGTTGAATCTGGGAACATTTGTTCCAGAATGAGAGTCTGTTTATGGGGAGAGAAGAAATATCCCTTTCCGGGTAAGCAGTAAGCGAGGAGCCGATAAGAAAATGGCCTGGGGTCAAGGGTTGTAAATCCTTGGGGTCGGCCGACATGGGGAACAAGGGTCTGGAGTTGAGTATGGCCTCAATTTGGGTTAAAATTGTGAGAAATTGCTCATACGTGAATTGGGAGTTGCCTACAATTCTAAAGAGGTGGTTTTTGGCACTTTTTATGCCAGCTTCCCATATGCCTCCCCAGTGTGGCGATTGTGCGGGTATAAATTTCCAGGAAATTTCATTGGTCGACAGATAATTTTCCATGGCGTCGTGTGTGCTCTGTGATCTAAGCAATGTATATAAATCTTTCAACTGATGTGCTGCTCCAACGAAATTTGTACCGTTGTCACAGTATATAACTGTGGGGTTTCCTCTACGAGCTATAAAACGCTTGAGCGAGGCTATGAATGAATCTGTGGAGAGGTCAGAAACCAATTCGATATGTATGGCTTTGGTTACCATACATACAAACAAGGCCAAATAAGTTTTATACAAAGGAGCCTTGCGCAGATGAGACGATTTAACTAAAAAAGGTCCGCCAAAGTCTATTCCAACTTTTTGGAAAGGCCGGGAGATTGAGATACGATCTTTAGGCAGATCTGACATAATTTGCTGGGCTGCTTGTGAATTAAATCGGTGACAAGTGAGGCATTTGTGGATGACTCGTTTGGTCTCGCGTAATCCATCCAACGGCCAATACCGTAAGCGTATGTTTGAGAGAACATTTTGTGCTCCACTGTGGCCTAGCCTGTGGTGTTCAAACTTTAGAAGAAGAGATACTACGTGGTTCTTTGAAGGCAAAAGAATTGGGTGCTTTTGGGCGAATGGAATGGGTGCGTGTGCCAATCGGCCACCTACTCTAAGAAAGCCTTCGGAATCCACAAACGGGTGGAGGGAGAGAATTTGCTTGTTTTTTATAGGTTTAGAGAGAGAAATTGCCTTTATTTCTGATTCGAAATATTGACTTTGGATAGTCTTTAAAATAAATTTGAGAGATTTTTCAAGCTCTTTGACTTGAAGGGGGCCTGATATTTTAGAGTGTTTCGCATTTGAGTTATGAACGAATCTAAATATGTAGGACACTGTTCTTTTTAACCTGTGAAAAGATGAGAATTTTAAAAAGATGTTTTGCCAGAAGTTTTCGGCTGTTTGTAAATAACTCAATACAATTTTCTTCTGTTCTGGGGGATTCGAGACGGGAGAAAAAACATTGAGTGAGTTAAATTCTATCCTTGGGTCTTTTAGGAATTCTGGACCAGAAAACCAGAATGAGAAATCTTTGGTTTCGAATTTACCACGGGATAACATGTCTGCGGGATTGAAGACTGAGCGAATGTGTCTCCAATGACAGTTTTTTGTGAGCTCCTGGATTTGGGATACTCTGTTACCTACGAAACTTGTCCAACGAGAAGGAGGACTTTTCACCCAGGTTAATGCAATGGAGGAATCTGTCCATAAATTGACTGAATCTATCGTAAATTTATTTGCGAATACTTGTAAATTCCTTTTAACCAGTTTTGACAAAAGTAGCATAGCATTGAGCTCCAATCTAGGGATAGTGATGGGCTTTCTTAATGGTGCAACGCGAGATTTTGAAGTGACTAGAGAGCAATGGGTTGAATTATCTGCATAAAGAGAGCGAACGTACATGTTACAAGCAAAGGCTTCTTGAGAAGCATCTGAGAATCCGTGAAGTTCGATTTTCACTATTTCTTTTCCTAAAAACAAATAACGGGGAATTTTTAAGTTTTTTACTTGTTGGATCATTTTTGAAAAAGTGTTCCATTCTTTTATAATTAGTGGATCTTTTATTTCTTCATCCCAATCCAATTGTTGTAACCATATCTTCTGCATTATCAATTTACCTCTAACGATAATAGGGTTGATGAGACCTAACGGGTCAAAACATTGACACAAGTGCGAGAGAAAGGTTCGTTTTGTAAGAACATTTAATTCGGGTGAGGCAAAAACATTTATCTTTAATCCATCGGTGTGAGGGTTCCATGTCATTCCGAGTATTTTACAGGGGGAGTTAGATAAATTGAAGTCAATTTCAGTTTCTGAATTGGGTGGATTTTGATTAGAAATTTCTTTATTGTTGGAAAATATTTTGTGCAACTGGAAACCAGCTTTTTCTAGAATCATTTGCAAATCATGCAGTAGAATTCCAAGGTCATCGGGCGTGTTTGTTCCGGCTAATATGTCATCGACATAGGTTTGGTTCAGTAGGGCATCGGAGGCAAGGGTCAAGTTTTGATTTCTTGTTGCAAGGTCTTTGAGAACCCGACATGCCAAATAGGGAGCACTTTTTTGTCCGAAAGAAACTCTGTTCAATTCGATACACGAAAATTGTTCTGATGGGGAGTCTCTCCACAATACATTTTGGAGAAAGTTGAATTGTGGGTTCATCAACACTTGTCGGTACATCTGTTTGATGTCCGCAGTTAGCACAAATTTAAATAAGCGAAATCGACTCAAGATGTCGTATAGCTCGGGTTGAACTTGAGTGCCTTTGAGGGTAATATCATTGAGGCTGAGACGAGAACTTGTTTTGCAGCTAAAATCGAAAACTATGCGCAGCTTAGTGCTGGCGTTTTCTTCTTTTATGATGCACAGGTGAGGGACAAAGTATTTGTGATCTGATGTGTCATTGGTGAGCTCAAGAGGTACATACCTAGCGTGACCTACATCAATATATTCAGTGATGAACTTTTTATACTCATTAAAAAGCTCTGGATTTTTTCCAAACTTCTTTTCGAGAGAGACGAATCTGTTTTTTGCCTGAGCGAACGATTCGCCTAGCTTTTTGTGAGCGTTGGGGTGAATTAGGGGTAAGTCGACCTGGTATCTCCCAGTGTCCATGATTTGGGTGGTGGAAGTGAAAATTGTTTCAGCCAATTCATCTTCCGGAGAAATATGAGGAGGAGTTTGAATTTCTTCTTGAGACCAAAACTTTTCGAGCATGGTGTCTAATTTCTCTTCGAGCTGAGGGAGGCTTTCACTAGTTGTGAAAAAAGTGTGAGAAACATTAGAGTGGGCGCTTTCTTGAGAAGAGTGATCAATACAAGAGGAGGGGATTGTACCAGCTAATATCCAACCTAAATGAGTGTCTACGAGGGTAGGACGGTTTCTTCCTAGAGAGACAAAACCTCCTTTGAGCAAAGAGTAATATATCTCTGCTCCAATTAGCATATCAATCTCTGATGGTAAGAAGAATTCATCATCAGCTAATTGGTGCACGAGGGAAGTCGGAATTTCCAACTTTAGTGGATCAATTCGTATTTGGAGTAAAAGTTGGGTAATGTTTTCTACGACAGCGCAGGACACTTTGAACTTTTGGTTATCAAAGACTGAGTGAATATCAACGTCTGTCATTTTATTCACAGTGTTGTTGCTAGCAAGAATGCCTGAAATTTGCATGTGGTGAGGGTAACATTTGGTGCCTAATTTAATGGCTGTGGAACCTTTAATAAAAGACGTTTGACTTCCGTTGTCTAATAAAACTTTCAAAATTAGTGGATGTCCTTGTTTTGGGTGTACTGCGACTTTTGCGGTGGCTAATAGAACATAAGGGGTTTTTACCGCGACTGCGGAGAGTGCAGCAGCTCCTTGAGGGATTTGGATCTGCATTGAAGTACTTGGTTGAGACTGTGAGGTGTGGTTGATATTATCGTTTAGCGGGACATTGCGATTTGGAGTGAGTTCTGGGTTGTTTGAATTTTCGTCGTGTAGGAGAGTATGGTGCCTTTTATGACAGACGGTGCAAGTGAGTGTAGACGGACATTGTGGTATCAGATGTTTGTTGCCTAAACAATTGAAGCAGAGTTTTTTGCTTCGTGCTGCGTTCATTCTATCTATAGGAATCAAGGAAGTGAAATCAGGACAAGTATAAATTTTGTGAGTTCTCTCATTACAAAAGTTGCAGATTTTATTGAGTGTAGGAGAGCTTGACGGAGATGACCTGAGGAGTCTAGTTGGTGAATTGAGATGGGAGACATCGCGACTAGTTTGAGGCTTACTGGTATGCAGTGTTACTTTGTTAGTGAATTTATTCCTATTATGGTTTTGTGAAAAATTATTATACGAGCTATTAGTGTTGTTTTTATGATGATTGGCAGTTTGAGAGGAATTACCATAAGAGTGAGTTTTATCAATTTTATTGTCCGAGTCAGTAGTGTTTAAGTTATCCAAGACTTGGCATCTATGTTCCAAAAATTCAAAAAATTCATCCAAAGTGGTTAATGATGATTTAGCATGCTCCTCGTATGCTTTTTTTGAATTGAAATCGAGTTTTCGTTCTAGTATATATATTAACAAATTTTCATAAAGTTCTTCAGTGGTATGGTTTGTATTTTTTAAAGCATCAGTATTTGCTCTAGAGTTCGTTACCAATTGCCGTAAGCTCACACAATTACTTTTAATTATTACAGGTGCATTTAACAAATTTTTAAAATGATTATTAATTAGCTGTTTACTATTATTATATCGTTTATCTAACAATTGTAGTGCTATTTGGAAATTAGTTTCCGTTACAGGTAGCTGATCAATAATTTGAAGAGGTTCTCCTTTAACATATGTTTTTAGATAAAAAAACTTTTCAGCATTAGATGTTAGATTCGGGTTATTTATTATTAACGCTGTAAACAAGTCCATAAAGGGTGTAAATTCCAAAGCGTTTCCTGTGAAGGTTGGAATTTGTATGTTGGGTAATTTAATATTGTTCTTTTGTGATGGGTTATCTTTTTTATCTATGTTTTGACAACGTGTTTCTAGTTTGGTTTGCAAGCGCGATAACAAAGTTATGAATTTATTCTCAAATTCTTCTCTATTATCAGATTCAGTGCCGTCAATGTCTAAGAGATTAATTTCATCTTCGGCATTACAATATTTCTCAACGTGAATTTCTAATAATTTGATTCTATTTCTGATTTCATTTGAATCTACTACAGTATCTTTGTGATTTTCAAACCAATTAGAGATTCTAGTTATTTGCGCTTTGGCATTTTTTCTAAGACCTTTAAAATATTGAATATTATTCTCGTCGTCTGACATCGTGTGCTGAAACTTTTTCTTAAAATTTAAATTTGAATAAGCATCAATTTAATATCGACAATATGACGATGTGTGTTTTTTTTTTAAAAACTGAATAAAATTTAAGAGTCACTGACCTTTTAATGTCTGTTTTGTTTTGGGTTACCTTCCTATCAATGTTTATGCTAAGAGAGAGACGAGTGATGAGATGCACAGATCACTTGTCAGAGAGTGCACCGGGAGATGAGCGGAGCACAACTAGAGAGCACTGTTTTGAACTGCCATTAGTTCGTCCACTGTTCGCTGGAGGGAAGCACAACTAGAGAGCACTGCTTTGAAGTGCCATTAGTTCGTCGACTATTCGCTGGAGGATTCAAAATGGTTGCCGAAGTGTTTCCGGCTTCCGGCGTCGATTTGATGCCACGAGGTCAGCTTCTTAATTATTGTGGGACTTACAATATTGCTGAAGTCTGTTTTTCCTTTGGAATCCGGCTCGAAGGACCATGTTTGATTTGAAGTATGTTCTTAGTTTCCCTTCAAATCGTGCAGAGAAAATGGACTGTATAAAACCATTCATTCCAGACACTTTCCGAAATGAAACACTGGATTTTAATTTCACTATAAACTTTTACTGACATAACACAGTTAACATTTAAATCACTATTTACAAATGTACAAACAAAGGGATGCGGCGAGCAATTGGTAATTACCCGAGAGAAACTTTTGCGGTAACTTACTTGGTACCGAACCGGCATGAATTACGTGTAGCGATTTTTTGGGGAGAGCCGACACTTACAGTCAGGGTTCTGAGGAGAGACTGATTTCGCATGGCACGCTTAGAGGGTTAGAACTCGTGTCATGTGGGGCTGTTCGCGTCGTGCACCGAGTGCGAGGTGAGAGGGAGAAGATACATTAGGAAACTTGGTTCCGTAGAAAGAGAGGGTGAACAATCGATGATATCGATTTTCTCGGGAAGAAAAGTGCGT
Source organism: Lochmaea crataegi (assembly GCA_947563755.1). Classification (NCBI taxonomy): domain Eukaryota; kingdom Metazoa; phylum Arthropoda; class Insecta; order Coleoptera; family Chrysomelidae; genus Lochmaea; species Lochmaea crataegi. The sequence goes on along the minus strand of OX387423.1, from coordinate 1,223,769 downwards.
TTTCGAACAATATACATAAAAAAACAATGAAAAAATCGTAGTTAACCATTCAAGCGATGTCTCAAAGGCCTTAACGTCTAGTATATACTTTAAATCTAATCCCCCCAATGCCCACCGGATTCTCAAATTCCTAGGACCCCCAAATCCACTATCCAAATTTACACTCACCTAAAATCATCATTATTTAAGACCCCAAATTCCAATACCCTCCTGGACCCCATTGGCCCACCCCCAAATGTTTAGGACCCCCAAATTCAACCTCCTAAATATCCATCCCAAATATTTAGAACCCCCCATTGCCCATTGCCCAAATGTTTAGGACAATCCACTCTCTAAATTACCCAAATTTTTAATTGAAAACATTTTCACCGGAGTCTTGGCGCGAACCATCAACCTTCGCGTCTGAAACAAAGCGTCTAACGAACATGGCTATTCTCACTCATAAGTGTTAGTTATAAAATAAGGTATAAAAAATGGGATAGTCTATGATGCATGTATAATACTTTGCTATGACCTTCCTGTTATTAAAAATCCGCCAGATGCAATCAATGCAGTCGAAGGGAAAGTCTTACGCAATAGTGCAAATTATGTAAGTATGTAATTATTATTATTGGGGTCATTAGATTGTTTCTCTTGAAGGTAACATATTAAAATTTGAAATAGAAGTGTTTGCAGGTGTAATTGATGCCGAAGAGGTACAATTTTTTTTTTGTCGGTCTATTTCTGCAACTTAGGCTAATCACCGACGCCGGGAGCACTCTACCTCTAACCGGAAATTTTGCCGAACCCACTAGTGTTCCAACCAGTGGTAGGGATCTTTATCGAGCCCAACATCCATGGACTCGGGACCTCGGTTTTACGTCTCATCCGAAAGACGGCATATCTACATTATACCTCGTGCTCATTGGTATAATGCCTGCGAGCTGTGATATGCTACTGACCCTAGTAATCTAAAGTGTTTCGCTGCAGGCTGTACGGGCTCTACGACGGTGTTTCCCCAGTGGTCACCCATCCAAGTACTAACCGCGCTCGACCTTGCTTGGTTATAATTATCGCATCAGAAGCGTTCCACTACAAAGCTGGGCCGACGCCCGAAGAGGTACAATTAAAATATTATTGTATAACTCATCGACAACTATAGTTAAATTTGGGAGAGGAGACAAGTCGCTCAACTAATTTGTGAAAAATGTTGTATTCCGATTATTGAAGAGGTGGATAATTTAAGTTTTACAGAGAGAGGTGAAAATGGTTTTGGATCTTCATCTAGAATTCATATAATTAATATTATATTGGTTGTAGTTATATAGTAATTTACGTTATCTCTAAGTGTATGTAAGTAGTGAAGGTAATCATTAAAATTGTGAACATGTTGAACTGTTGAAAAAATGTTAGTATAATAGTTTGCAGAATGAATAATCTATTTGATTCACCTAAATGTAGAATTTTTGAAACAATAGTTTGTTTAGTTTGTAGAAAAGTGTCACTAAAACGTTTCAAACTTGAAAAAACTAGGAATTGTAAACAAAAATTAATAATTGGTTTGTGTACGGCTTAATGTTATCAAACAAGACCACTGAGAAAATTTCCGGAATATATAGAAAATAATTGGTTTCATGAATTAGACCCATTAGATGAAAGAGAGATATATTGCGGATATTTTTTACCTCCACGACGACGACGAGATCGGGTCTAATATTAGAACAAAAATAATTATAAGACCGTCAGTCTTACAACATCCTCAGAAGAAGAAGAAGAAGAATAAGAAGAAGAAGGTAACATAAATCTAAAAAGAATGACTTTCTTAAATTTAAACTTCATTATTTTGGTGGCCGTTTCAAATAATATGCTGTACACAAATGTACCAGAGAATGCAAAACATGTTGCAATATGTTTTGATGTGAAAAATACAAGGGAAGACTGTAATCGAACAACATGGAGTTTGTTAAGTATAACAAAAACAAATAATGGTCACCTCTCTGTATACCATATTGAAATTCCAGAAACGAATTTATCATATTTTAGTTACAAATTAAAAATAATATTTAATGACAATTCCGAAGGTGATCAAACCCAATGGCAGAAAGTGATTATAGATGGTTTTTCTATGGACAAGGCAAACATAAGCGAAAAAGTCGATAAATTGTACATTTTAACATATATAATATTAATTTTATTAATTATTATTGTTATATATAACTTACTTAAAATGGTTAAAGTATTCACACAATATAAGTTTTACTCAACGGTTTGTAGTAAATAAATAAAACAAGTTAATTAAATAATATTCTTTTATTTTTCATCCATTATAAAATGTTCATATAAGGTAAAAACATTTGTTAACGCACAAATACATGGATTAATATTGTGATAAAAACATTTTGGTGTCAAGGCTGCTAATGGTGGATTTTCATCGAGTTCATACACAGGTGTGGTGGAATATTTTTGTATGAAATTAGCCTTTTCTTTTCCTTTCACGAAAACCATGTCTGCATTTTCGGTAATGTCTTTCAAGATATTTTTGAATTTGTGTAAATGTGTATAACCAACATTCCAATCAATACCATGATGATTTTTCATTAACCAAGTTGCTTGTCTATGTAAGTCTGGAGGTAACATATGTAGAGGAAATGGTGATTTGAAAATATAGTGACTTACTTGATGTCCATCATAAGCTGCAAATTCTTTAACAATGAACTTATTATTTTCAATTTTAAAACCTTGAACATCTAAAACAACTTTCATATTTGTAACTGTTGCAATTTAGTCTTGACACATTTATATTGTTCATAATATTCAATGTCACGTTTGAGATGTGTTAATTTGAAAAGAAACCGACTAAGAGCAGTTTGATACTTGTGGCGGGTATTCATATCTAATGAAGAATATATAGTGACACCACTTTTATATTACATGTCAATCATGCGCGTTATAAAATGTATTACTTAACAATTTTAGTTAATAGATTATATGAAAATTGTTTTTCGTGTAAGATCAAACAATAAGCAGAAATATCACTCGTAATGGGAGCATTTAACTCAAATTCTATGCGAAGAACTACGGATCCAGACTGTATTTGTTCCTTCTGCCTCGAGCAATCTATATGAATTAAGGGTGCTTTATCTCTGAATTCGTTAGGTGTAAAAACAGGTTCACTGATTGAACGGCTATAATAAGAAGTCTGGAAATCAGCAAACATTTTGTATAACGTAGCAAAACTATTGTTTGTAAAATCTAAAAGTAAATCATTGTATGGATACTTCTCGGAATTGAGAAATACCTTAATATTTTTTAAATTGAGATGTTTAAATTGACTCATATTTTCTTTTATGTTACCCCTAGCATTATTTTGAAATCCTATTATAATATGTCTAGGTGTCTCTACTCTTGTACTAGTTTTTACACTCCAAGTGTGGCGAGACGTTTTCTGTAAGCTGGGATACTCGATCAATTGCCAAGATCTGAATTTAATTGGTAATTCCTTGTTACTTTGTATAATTTTGTTCAGATGTAATTCATGTTTTATGCTCGGTTTCACATGAGGAATTCTCCAACTGATGTGAGTTAATTCAATTTTAGGTTTTTCCGTTTCGTCTGTATGTGTGACCGAGTCGTTATCGTTACTAGATCTCACCAATATTAGCTCTTGTTTCATGTTTAAAATTATTTTATTGAAATCTTCAAAGAATCCCAACCATAATTTCAAAGGTATACATACGTTAAAATTTCCATGTGTGTCTGACAACTTGACGTCTTCCTTAGGAAACCATCCAGAATTATTTAAAAAAATACTTTCATTTGAATTATAGGATAAATAATTTTTCATTGTTGAAACAAGGCCAACATCTCTTAGTGAATCAATTACAACACCATTCAACTCATACCGAATTTCACGGAATAAAAAAGCTATTGCATTATTAATGAATTTTAATTTTGTAGGCACTGTGTTGGTTTCAGTTAAAATTTTCCCCGCAATCTCAAGATAACTGTCTGCCGGATATGTTATACAGTCTAAATCTTGCACTACCATACGAATTTCATCATTGTAATTTAACTTTCCTGTAATATATGGTTGGTATGTGTGATATTCATAATCCTCTACAGCCATGTCATTGAAGGGTTCATGAGTAACTTGTAATATATCCATTATATTAATAACTTAAAACCGAGGGATTTTAAAAAACGTTTATTTTTTGGCGTTATGACGGCTATTCTTAATGGCCGCAGTTGACCTCTAGGAAATGACTGAGCATCAGGGTTTCGTAGAAATCAGTGATGCACGTGGAACACGGAAAATAAAAATTATACAGGGTGCACCGAAAGTAACTACATTTAATAGGAGGGGGTATACAGAGCAGTAGTCAATTACACTATATGTAGTGAAGAGTAAATTATTATTAATTTGAGTAGAAATGGAAGCTAGCAGGTGTGTTACACCAGAGATTAGTTTTAATTCAGAACATGTATACTATAGTGCTCCAAGATTAGCAAGTATCGCTGCAAATGCGGTATATTGGTTTATTAAAGATGTAAATAATAAGAACATTGGAATCGGCTATAGATATTTCAAACATGATACTATCTACGAATTTGTAATTCCATGTGATTTGTATAGCCTGTTAAATGTGAACTGTATCCACGAATTAAAAGTGCAAATCGTGAAAAATAGTGATGTACAAGAGGATGACTCTGGTGAATTGGTAGGAGAAGGGTTGATTGATACAACAATATTTAATCCATGCTATTATCCATCACTGCCCGACTAAAAAAGGGTTCCACCAATAATAATAGAAATGAAATACACAAAAATGTGAAACGTCCAAAAAATCATATATAAAAGATTGGATATAATAACATTTATTTAGTATTAGTCGATATGCAGGCCCCAACGTTTATAATATTGCAAGCTATTATTGGTACCTACCTTTTAATACAGCATCCATATAATATTAGAGAAGTGTTTGTATGTTTTGATAGTAATGGTACAAAAAATGATAGTTGGCCTGAAAAATGGACACGAATGGAATCGTATACACCAAATAATGCAGTAACCCTAAAAGCTGAAATGCCTACCAATAGTACAACATATAAAGTGCGTCTTTTCAAAGATAATGGAAACTACCAAGAATCCGAATGGTTGCAGTTGTATGCAGTTCACCAGGTCGCAAGCACACACATAAATACGCATACTTATATATTATATTATATAGCTACATGTTCTACTATTGAGACTGGTACAATATTTTATAAAATTGTCCTTCGTTTGTTGAAATAAAAGAAATAAGTATATAAATAACATTTATTTTTTGTTAAACATCTAAAAAATCAAAATCTGTAGAATCTAAGTATTCTTCTATATTCACATCACTGAAAAAATTCTCCACTGCTTCTTCTTCTTCTAATGCTTGGATCAGATCATCTAATGTGCCTGAATTGGAGGATGGATTTAGGAGAAAATGCCCCCATGCTAGAGTATTTGTGTCATGTGGTATTACATACCTCTTATCATCCTTTGAAGAAAGAGCCACCTTGTTTTTTAATTCTGTGTGGATAATATGCATATTGGAAAGAAAAACATACATTTTTCTATATACAATACCGCCAGTTTCAACGATTTGTTTATAGTCATCAAGATGGAGTTGAGTTTCAATTATATGTTTAGAAATACCTTTAGCCTTCTTTAAAATATCAGACTTGTTGAATCGTTCCGATAATTTAACACAATATGCTTTAGCACCAGTTCCATAGAAAGACTCAACAACTACACCAGCAAACTCGTCTTTCATTTTACCGACAATAGAGATTGTTTTAGGAATGTCATGGATATTATTTGTCTGATAATTGGATGTATCGAAATATTCAATATTTTCCTTCATGTCTTTGTAGAAATCTTCAGTAAATACTTCCAACACTAATGAATCAGTATCCGTATAACACAACTTAACAGAATCACCATACTGTTGTTTAACATAATCATAATAAAACTCATATATTATAGTCTTTGAAATATCCAAAACTGAAAATCCTACATATAACGGTTTATCATACACTACTTTAATTTTATTCAGTTGAACCGCCACCAAATTATCGTTAAACACAGAACAAGATTTGAATTCTGGTTTCGCAATTAAATTTTTCGCTCCCAGGGATCCTCTGGTGTTTTCCCAATGACTTGATAGAATTATACGTTTTCTTTTTTCAACATTTTCCATCGTTTTTCCAAAGATTGCATTGATTAAAGGTTTAAACAAATCTTTTTCAAAGGCATTTGTAGCTTTGTTGCGTAGACTGGTGTTAAGTTCAATGTATGTCTTTAGCCACGCAGACTGTGAAAACTCGATAGCTCTGTGAATATTTTTCAATTTTAAACCATTTTTTAAACACTGTTTAAGGTTACGATAGTGTATTATGTATTTGGTTTTATCGTTCAAGTTCGGTATCAGCTTTGAATATTTGGATTTTGGAGGGATGATACTCTCCGGGCAGAAAGGAAGATCGTTATGTGCATCATGCAAATTGGTAGGATACTCCAAGTCCACTTCCAAAACATATCCTTCAGGCGAATCATCTTCAATAGTATCGACATCGATACGTTTGTTCACATCAAAGGTTTCCAAGTATATATTGTTTGCTACAGCTTTCCTCTTGCTGCATTGAGCTACTCCGCCTCGAATTCCTTTTTTGAAGAAGTGAAGCATATCCACATCGGTTAAAAGTTGTAGTTCAATCTGAGTACATCTCAACATGGCATCCCAACTCAGGGAAGGAGCGGTAAGGTAGTGAGCTGGATCCAACTTATATTCCTTAAGACAAACTTTGCGAAAATTCTCAAAGACGTCGGCAAGAAGCAACACATCAGTTTTTAAATATAACTTTGCATAATCACTAATAGTTGTGCAGTTGAAAGTATTCCATACTAGTTGAGCTCGTGCATATTCCTCATCAGAGATATCAACACCTTTTAAGGTATCAAAAAAATGTTCCTTAGAAGGTAATTGCCGCTCGCGTAGTTTATCAAAAGATGTCACATATGAATACGGAAACACACCTTTTTGTCTCATTAAATTAAAATGTTTTGGGCAAAACTTTCGTACCTCATTACACTGTTCAGGAGTCAACGTAGAAGCCAGTTTTTCTAATGAACTAGCTAGAAAACTAAAGGAGTCAACAAATTTTAATGTCATATACACATCTCGTATCTTGGGATCACTAAACTTTTCCACCAAAATAGATTTTGAGAAGCATATATACTTCTCCTTTGTTTGGGGTAAGGCACTGATGTTTTCACCTTTGGTGGCTAGTTCTTTGATAAATAAATGACAATCATAATTTTTTAAATTATGTAGAAAGACTGGAATATATTTCGGAAGTTTATAATTCAAATTGCAAGAGTTATGGGCTGCATTATTAAATTTTCCGGTAACATGGCAATGATCCATAACTTTTTTATCAAAAACATCAAATGGTCTTTCACAAATATGACAAACGGTAGCAGTGTCATATCTATCTTGTTCCTCAGGTGTTAATGATCGCATCGGTATAACATGTTTAAGATGGTTATTGTACAAATCTTGAACTATTGAATCCAATTTTTGTATGAAGACTTGGGCTGCATCGGCACCTTCATAAATTTCAAATTTGGATAAACTATCGTCATATGTACACTTTACATAAAAAGCAAACGAGTAAGGCTCATGTTCACACACTTTAACTGTGAAGGATTTACCAGCATGGGGTTCAGTATGATCTATCGGTTTTAATAAACTTTCAAAGTCCGCGTATATAACGAATGGAACTTGCAGCTGTTTTTCAAAGTTGATGAATTTTAATGTATTTTCTGGTAACCACTCCCCACACTTGTTTATTTTAATTTCAGAAGTTGGTAGCTTAGTGTATATGTGAGTACAATCATTTTCTTGGTGGTGTTGTAATTTGGATTCTGTTGAAAAACTTTGTAGACATCCATCACAAAAGAAAGTTCTCTCTTTGTGCGTTGTCTTTTGACTTCTCAATAATTTAGATAAATCCTCGATGAGAGTATAATGAGTGTTTCCATCTCATCAGTTCCATCTCATCAGTTATCAATAAGAGATTAATATGGGTTGGTTTCCGCTCTGACGTAAAATGAAGGGGGCCAACAACTTCATATCTTTTTTTTCCATCTTTAAATTCCGATTCCAACCCATAAACATTTACAGATATATTATTCAATTTCTCGAATTTTATAATGTCTTTCAGGGTTACCGGAAACTCTACTCCTGTGAAATCTAGCAAGGTATCAAAGTGGGGGTAAGATTCTGGCTTCGTGGGATCTCCTTCGGGTTGAAATATTGCTGCATTCACACACCAAGCGAAACATGCATTATCATTATTCCGGATATTTAAAACAGTCTGTTTTCTAATTATCGCCCTTGGCAACTTGACATAAGAAGAAGCGGAAATTGCATTAAACCGGTTTATGTTCACATCTAAAAACATTATTTCTTGAAGTGCCCACCCACTATCTTTTTCTTGAAACTCTGAAGCATGGTTCATAATTTCATCTTTAAATTCTTCATATGCATGTTTCAAATCGGTTGATGTAGTCACAACTTTGTTGGCTGTATTCATAGACTTTATATCTGAAATCTCCTTCTCTGGTATTATGTATATACCGAATATTTCAAAATTTATTTTTAATGAATAATGTTGCTGAAGGTATTCTTGAATTTTATTTAATACTTTTGGTTGAACCTCATTGAGAAAATCCATATAATTTGTCTTTTTATCTGGAATGGAAAACCGATAGGAAGCTATTCTGGTTTTGAATGCGTGATGTAACTTGGTAACACCGGGTTCCAACACTTCCATACCCATAGGTCTAAGTCTTTTCTTAGGAATAAAAGATGGACCATCACAACTCTTACGTTGATGATTTTTGAGGTTATCGAACCTTGAAAACTGTTTTCCACAACTGTCACAAGTAGTTGAACGTTGACCGCAACATAAATGATGTCGACGAAGATTGTAAGCTCTAGAAAATCGCTTACCGCACTTGATACAATGCATGATGAAACTAAACAGAATCAATTCTGTAATTACATTTATATACAAGAAAACGCATGCGCAATAGGTCTGAAGGTGAATTGAAAGTCATTATATTATTTTATTCTTTCATTATAAAGTTTTCATATAAAAAAAATACATTCGATAGCGCACAAATACAATTAATATTACTATGGTAAAAACATTTCGGTTCAGATGAAATAACTGGAGGGTGTTCTTCAAATTCGTAAACTGGAGCCATTGAATATTTTTTGATATAGTCAGCCTTCTCTTTTCCTTTAACGTAAACCACGTCAGCATCATTTGTTAAATAAGCAACTATATTACCAAACAAATGTATTGGTGTGAAACCAACATTCCAGTCAATAGAGTGATGCTTTTTCATGAGCCAAACAGCCTGTCTGTGCAAATCGGGGGACAGCATTCGTAAAGGAAATGGTGGTTTAAACAAATAATGACAAACCTGATTTCCGTTGTATGCCGCAAATTCCTTCACTATAAATTTATTGTTTTCAATCCTAAAACCCTGAACATCCATCACTAATCTCATATTTGTAGATTTTTAAAGTGTTCAACTAGTTGCTTTTTCTTTTTATACCACTCAATATCAGCTTTGAGTTTAGCCAAGTTAATAATATACTGCTCGAGTCGTTGACGAAATCCCATAGTGTACTGAAAGAAACTTCATGCTGCTGCAGACTTTTAACACATAAACGCATGCACATTACACTTGTCTATCAATTTTTGTCATGGGATTGTAATAAAATTCTTTTTCATGTATAATCAAACAGTATGCTGATACATCATTACCCACATTTTTACTGGTTTCAAATTCTATTCGAAGAACAATAGAACCACTCTGTAAAACCTCTTTTTGACGAGAACAGTCGATGTGGGCGATGGGTGCTTTGGTTTTAAATTCTTCTGGATTAAATATAGGTTGATTAGTTTGGATGTGGTAATAACTTTCTTGAAAATTGGCAAACATCTCATACAAAGTGGCAAAACGATTACTATCAAAATCTAGATGTAAATCATGATAAGGATAACGCTCAGAATTCAAAAACACACGTAAATTAGTCAAGTTACAATGATCAAATTTACTCATATCTTTCAAAAGTTTGCCCTTTCTACCCTTTTGGAATGCTACCACAATATGTCGGGGCGTTTCAATTTTAGTCGTCGTCAGGCCAGGAATGCCTTGAAGTATCAGTAAGAGCAGGATATTCAATCAGTTCCCAGCTCCTAAATTTAATTGGTAGATCAATATTGCTATGAATAATTTTATTTAGTCTCAGCTGTTCTTTAATGCTTGGAGTTATGTGAGGTACATTCCAATAAACTTTCAATAGCTCAATTTTTGGTTTCTCAGACTCATCAGAAGCAACTACAACATCGATGTAGTCTTTGTCTCGAATTATAATCAACTCTTGTCTCATATTAATTATAATTTTCTTGAAATCCTCAAAAAAACCCATGAGTAGTTTTAAAGGAATACATATATTAAAATTGCCCTTGGAATCTCTTAGAACTTTTCCATTGTTTGGATACCACCCCCCATTATTCATCAGCTTACTCTCATTTTCGTTTAAAGATAGATAATTTTTTATTGTCGTAGCTATACCAACTTGTCGGACAGCGTCAATAATTACACCATTCAACTCATATCTGATTTCTCTAAATAAAAACGCAATAGCGTTATTAATAAAGTTAAATTTTGTTGGAACAGTATTTTTATCAGTCAGCAATTTCCCTTCTATGTACAGAACTGAATTACTGGGGAGAGTATGAGCTTCTAGATCTTGAATTGGAATTCTTATTTCATCATTATAGTTGAGGTTAGCAGAAGAATACGGTTGGTATGTATGGAATTGATAGTCTTCAATGGTAGTGTCGCTAAAAGGTTCGCCCGTAACATGTAAAACTTCCATTATACCAACACTTTGAAACCCAAAGACTGCAAAAATTTCCGATTTGTAGACGTTAACAATGCTGTGGTTTTCACTCTACTGATAGTTTTGTGAATAAATGTGCTTTTATATGGTTGTATACGATTAAACTGCCAAACCATTTCAATTAGTTTTTCGAAGATGTAAGCGAACAGTAATAGTTTCTTTTTGAAAATCAATTAAATCACCGCTTTGATCGAGAGCCCTAACAGTAATGTTGTTTATGGTTTTAATGCTTACAGGGTAATACAGTATGGTTAAAGGTTGCTCCACTATTTTATACCCACTGGGAACTTGGGGGAAAAACTGATGTATAATGTGTACTGGTTCTCCATTCAAAAATGATCCGACTGCAATGTTGCAGTAAATACATATAGTATTAACTTTTAAAATATTTATCATTTTTGTTGAGGTATTTACCTTATTCGGTTCAAGAAAGACTTTTGAGAAACCCAACAGATCCCCTATTGAATTATCAACTGTAAAATTTATAGTTTCAGTGCTTTTCATTGATACAGACCCTGTTCGACTATCTGGCACAATGCGGGTTGTAGTACCCGCTATATTAAACATTTCTTTTTCAATTAATTTTATAATATCATCCAGTTCATAGGAGCCTATAGGGATGATATAGTTGTATTGACTTTTCTGACCCCACACTAATACGTTATTGGTTTGAGTTACGTTTGGAATACTATTGAATGTATCAAAATTAGCTAATCCTATCTCATACTCGGAATTTTCATCTAAGTAAATGGGTGGGTTAAAGTCACCACTTAGAATTGATGACTCCCCACTTAACGTAAAAGTATACGACATCTTGGACAGTTGGTTATGGAATGAGTTGCCTACTCAGTTATACTGACTATATAAAAATCTAAGACAATACTGTCCACATTGGTAACCTGATCTTTGTACTGTTTCGTAATTGAAGTGGATGTCTACTTTTCCATTACTTGTAAAATACTTTACGACTTCTATTGGTGGTGGTAAATTACGATAACTATCAAAATATGTAACATTTTTACTCTTCTTTGTATAAGCTGTCCAGTGCGTTCCAACACCTTGCAGTGTATCCAAGTTGATAATACCAGACTCATATTTGTTAATTTTTGTAGGTAAGGAGTTACGCATGTAAATGCCGCGAAAATAAGGAATTTGCAATAACGTTATAGTCTGTCAGTTCAAAGTCTGTCATTATGTGCTGAGGTAATCTTATCGGGAGTTTCTTAAATATGGTTTTAAATAAAAACCCCGCCCCTTTTTACATATTTTTTGTTTTTTTTGCCTCATTCCATATCCTTTATATGATCTTAAATATAATCCTTTACCACCTTTAGCAGCTTGCTCCATTTCAAGATTATGTCGTTGCTGCTCGGCTAATTGATCTCTATTAGCTTTAGCATCGTTCACGGCTTTTGCGATACCAGCAGCACCGCCACCGGCAGCAGCTAAAGCCCCAATCAGAGGGATTAAAAATGGTAAAAATCCTCCAATTTTAGGTGGTTTAATAACACGCTTCTTAGTTTTACGTTTTCGTCGGAGACCCATTCCAAGTTTGCGTTTTCCTTTCATAACTGTTGTTGTCAACCAGGCAGCTACTTTTTCACCTAATTTGGCGTCCTTGGATTTGACACGATCCCAAGCTCTGTTCTCTAAAATTTTATCAGCCACGTGGCGTTCACTTAGATCGTTGCTTTGAGAATATGCTATATCGTGTTGTAGTGCTGCTTCGTCCAAAGGATTTATTGGTTTATCCCCTCGAGCTAATCTCTTTGCTAGCTTCGTTCCAGGACCTAAATACCGATACCCCCAGGGGCGTGTAGTTCAAAGGGGAGCTTATTTATTAATGTATTAACAAGTCCTCTACCTCTAGTCCTACGACGTTCAAGTGGTACCGCTTTATTTTTCATACTAACACCTATATATGTGTGCTTTTCTTTATTGTATACTAGCAGTCTTCAACATGAAGCTTGTAAAACAACAAGTTTCCTTACCAGTTAAAAACTATGACATTACAAATAATGAAAATAATCACGGTGTATTATTTGGAGGTAATTCTAAACGAACACTTATAGTAGGGCCTAGTGGAAGTGGTAAAACCAACGTAATGTTATCTTTGTTGGAACATCCTAATGGTATGAAATATGAAAATGTTTATTTATATTCGAAATCACTGCAGCAACTAAAATATCAATATCTGCGATTATTACTACAGCCCATACAAGAGATCGGTTACCAAGAATTTAGTAAAAGTGAAGATTTTCCGCTCCCCGAAAATATTAAACATAATTCCATAGTTATATTTGACGATGTGGCGTCTTGTGACCAAAATATCATCAAAAATTATTTTTGTTTTGGTCGACATAAAGAGACCGATTGTTTTTATTTATGTCAAACATATTCAGCGATTCCAAAACAACTAATTCGGGATAATGCTAATCTGTTAATTGTATTCCCCCAAGATGTTACTAATCTGAAACATATTTTTGATGACCATGCAAATATCGACATGAGTTTTCAACAATTTAAAGACATGGGATCGTTTTGTTGGAAAGATAAGTTTGGATTTTTAGTTATTGATAAGGACTGTGCATTATCCTCTGGAAAATATCGAAAAGGGTTTGATGTATATATAAGACCTTAACCCTTTCACTGCGGCATGCATATTCTGTAGTTCACTACCGTGTGCGGCTCCCGAACAGCTCCGCGGCTGGAAACGTTTCTCGCAGCTTGGGTCGGCAGATTTAGAGTGCCACTTTTAAACAGTAGCGTATCATTTAAATTATTTGGAATTAAAACACAGCATATATTACAATACTTTTATTAATGTTTATTTACAGATTCATAAAAATCAATTAAAAATAACAAAAAACAACTGTAAAATAATAATAATAATAATAATAATAATAAAAATTTAAAATAAAATTAGTAACTCATAATAAAAATAATGCAGAAATACAAACAAACTAATAAAACAAGTAGATGTTCTGTGAATACTAAACATTTTTTAAAGTGTGATATTGTTCAAAACATGGTACCGCACAAATTGCGACATTACATTTCAAACATCTGAAGGTGGTTTCTTTGCGCTTTTGCTTACTAGAACAAACCACGCAACGTCTACAGATAAGTTTATTTTGTTCATTACGTTGATCTGTTATACTTGGGAAGTGCCTTTCAATTAGACGTAGGGGAGATTTTTCATTTTCGTTGCTTCCTACAGATCGATTCTTCACTTTTTTATGTTCTTCTACTAATTGCTTGATTAATTTTAATTGGAAATCAATAAGGGGCAACTTTTTCCCAAGTTTAAGTTGATACAAAGCATGTGCATTCAGTATTGACATGTCCAATAAATGAAAAAATATTTTTTTATAACATTTGATGGATTTTCGGACTGTTTCTGTGGAACTATAAAGCATATCGCATCGATCTACTGCACCCATATTCTTGTTGTATTCTAGGATACATGCAGGCTTACTAACTTCAATGCCCCGTTTATTTTCAAAAGGTACAACATCTGCAGCATGAAATGTCGTTAGCATAAAAACCTCTCTTTTATCCTTCCATTTTAATGCTAAGATTTTATCTGTCGACGCATGCTCTACTTCACCAATTTCTAATTTGTTTTTGAGGGAGGGCATATGAGCTCTATTTCTTTTGACCGTTCCACATGCATTAATTTCATTTTGATGAAGTACGGAAAAAAGCTTGGGACTTGTATACCAATTATCGAGGAATATATTATGTCCTTTATACATGTATGGCTCTATGAGGGTTAAAACTATATTTGCTCCCATTCCAAGATTGCCTTCATATTCCTGAATGTTAGTTGTATTGCCTGTATAGATGATAAAGTCTAATACATATCCAGTTTTGCAGTCACACAAAACAAAAAACTTTATTCCGAATCGATGTCGCTTCGATGGAATATATTGCTTGTAACTGATTCGTCCCTTGAACAGCACCAAACTCTCATCTATACATAGATTTTGGTATGGATGCAGATTTTTTTTAAAAGAAGATTTGAGAGAATCGACCACTGTTCTAATTTTGAAGAGACGATCATCGTTTGCATTGTTTTGTTCTTCGTTATTAGCAAAATGAAGATTACGCAGGAGAAGGATATATCTATCACGAGATATAATTTGACTGAATATTGGTGTAGCAATAAGGGGATCGGTGGCCCAATAGTCATTTATTTTTCGTTTCTTTGTCTGAGCCATTAACATTGAAACAGCCAGGAAAACATAGAGTTCATCATTATTAGTAGGCTTCCACTTACTTTGGCGAGAAGTGCTTGCTGACATTTGTGTGGTAAGATCAGCAAAACGATTTGTTTCGTTTACTATGTGTTCCAATAATGATTCAGAAAAAAATTGCTTGAAACACGTAATTGGACTTGCATTCTTATCAAGGGTGTTTTTTGATTCCGAATTAGCAGCATTGTAGTCGTGAATAGTGGGATTAAATATGTGGTTACCCCAGGAAAAGTCTTCAATAAACTTTGGTACTTTATTTGGTGGACCATCGTCTAAAACGCATTTGTTTATTTTTACTGATAATTATTAGAAACTTCAATTTCTTACCTGCGGAATCACCCTCGGTTTCTGACACATCTAAATAATTGTCTGTTGTCGGTACTTCTGAATCAGCTTCTGTTTCAGACGCTTCATCTTCGTCACTCATAGGCACGTCATCTGCATTTTCGTCAAATATTTCTTCATCGCTATTCATCAATATGTCCAATAGTTCTTCGTCAGTATAAAATTTTCGTTTTCCAGACATTATCTATCATTTAAATAATATGGCATTATTTATTATTCGTCACCCCACTATTGTAATATTAGTCAAACGGTAGCCAATTTAAATTCAGGTTATAATATTTTTGTTTTTATTTTATAATAATTATTTGCAATTTTTAATAATCTGGAGAAAAAGCCAACTTTAAATTCATGGCCAGCTTCATGAATCCACTTATAAAAAAAAACCAGCAATGCAATACATCGAAAATAATAAACACTTACCGTTGAATTTTACTATCCTGGCAATACACTGAATTAACTAAATGATCTACAATACGCAACAACCGAATGAACATAGCATGCACGGCACTGACAAGTTTTCACAAGTTTGGACGTCTCCGAGCGGTTCCCGCAGTGAAAGCACATAAAATTCTCATGACGCCTTCCGACATCTAGCGACCAGGGGAGGCAAGGATTAATAAGTAGAAATCTACTAACGAACGTCTGCGTTCGGTTCTCGTAGTTAAACCTTCCGGGGACCTCTGCGTTTATACACGGTTCCCGCACGTAGATTGCCACTTTCTGGTGCGGCTCCGAACGGTTCCCGCAGTGAAAGGGTTAAAAAATGTGAAATCTATTAGTCACAATGAATGAACGATTAGGGAAACAGCTCATAAAATCACGTCAAGATATTAAAAAGAAATATAAACTTCTCAAACATCAGAGGCATGAGTCTCAAAGTAAATTGGAAAAATCATACCAGCCTCTTAAAGAATTTGTTTCAACTTTGGGGAAACCTAATAAACAAGAAATATCACCGACAAAAGGGGACATTACCATTGAAAAATCACCCACAACTCGTTACGATCAACTAGCATTTTTTGAGTCCGATAACGATCCAGATTTTCACAGTACTTTCCAGGACAACACGAGATTTTTAACAGATGAAACAACTTATGAATCTCGAAATGATTCGGGAGATATTCCAGATAGAACCAGACAAGACCAATTTATCGATGACAGCATAAGTGATTTTTATCGTACAATCACCGACCCAAACGTTTTGAGAGATTATTTTGAACAGTTTGACACACCTCTTCCTAGAGAATTTATCGAGGGGATGATACGAGATACGGAAGGGGTATATGATCATATTTTGGGCGTTTTTCATAATCCCAACGAAGAAAAGTTTTACATTGGTGACTTTGAACTAGACTTTAAAAATAAAGATATTGTCGTAAAGCATATAACATATTTGGGTACACCTGGGTTGTACAAGTTGCTTTTTAAAAAAAACCCTATTGTATATACTAAACGAGATGTGGATAATTATGTAGATATTATTATACGAACAAATGCTATTCGTCGAGAACATAACCCCGATTTACCCATCAGAACATTCCCCAATGATATTAAAGATAAATATACATTCATCATTAAGCCTGAACTAAAACCAAATCCGATTAGACCGATGGCTGGTATGGCCCCTCGGTCTCTATTAACTGGTGTACTGACACGTAAAATGTCAAAACTTGGGGGGAAGTTGACTATGATGGATTACAATAACAAACCCATTGATTATAAATATTTTGATGATTTTAATGAAATAGTTGAGAGGTTACGATTACTTGTAGCTTCTCAAGCAGCAGGGAATACAGGTCATCGCAATGAAATTATATCCATTATTGAAGAATTACGAGAGGGTGGTATAATCGAATAAATACTTTGATTACTTTATAAATTGTTTAGTCGTGAACATGCCGTTAAATCATTTCAACCAACATTACCTCTCCACCTCAGAATGTGTAGACGTTCCTTCTACCGCTGAACCGATACTTAAAACACCCTTTTACATTTGCACACCAAAAGAATATTTTAGTACATGCATCATTCGATTAATAGGGGCAAAAAAGACAAAAAATCCCTTGTATGTTTTAGAGAATGGAGGACTGCTTTCGTTTTTCCTGTTGAAGGTTCTATCGAAAGCTGTAAGCACTACTCGAGTGACGGTGATGTTTTGATAAATGGCAAGGTTTATAAATATCATGAGTTATCCACCATGAAAATAAAAAAGGGCGATAAAATTGAATTTAAAGTAGGTTCTGTAAATAATATGTGTGCTGATTTTATCCTACTTTGCCCGTTGCAAACAGTTTAATAAATAGCACCCCCTTGATAAAAATGGCCCATTCAATCTTAATATGCCGATTAACAGGTTCAATCAACACTTTCTTCGCAGTCAAGCGTTAAAACCCTCTGACGAAATAGTAGCAGCACCACTGCTCAGTGATAATTTTTATATTGGGGATCCCTATAAATTCCATACCAAAATTTTTTTCAAAATCAATGGTAGTCAAGGAACAGACAAGTTTTTTCACGTCTTAGACTGTAATACAAGCACTTTTACGATCAGTTGAACATTTTAAATGCATTTTTGATGGACTATATATTCGCTATAACAATAAAATATCTGACCAATCCGGTATAGTTGATAAATCTGTTGAAAAAGGCGATACTTTACAGTTTGCGTTAAACCCTAGTTATAAACAATTTTACGTTGAATTTGTAATTCAGTGTGCTCTACAAAAATATGAGTAATGTGAAGCGAGATGTAGTTAATGAATTGCATAGTCAGGCTCGTAAAAATTACAAGAGACGACATGTGATTGTCAAAGGTTTGCATGATCTTCTTCAGGCTGATTTGGCGATTCTGAATAATTATAAAAGCGTTAACAAAGGTTTTGGATATATATTTGTAATAATCAATACTTTTAGTAAATTCGTTTGGGCTGAACCTGTAAAGCGAAAAAATGCCAAGGACATTACAGAGGCTATGCAAAAAGTACTCTCCCAAATGAGCCCGCCTAAAAACTTACAGACCGATATGGGTAAAGAATTTTATAACAAAGAGTTCCAACAACTGATGCAACAGTATGGAATAAATCATTACAGCACATTTTCAAACCTTAAAGCTAGCATCGTAGAAAGAGTTATTCGAACACTCAAAACTTTATTGTGGAAAGAATTTAGTGTGCAAGGGTCATATAAATGGTTGGAATTGCTACCAAAAATTGTTAAGAAATACAATAATACCAGGCATTCAACAACGGATGCTATTCCCAGTAAGGTGAATGAGACAAACGCCAAATATATTATTGCTTTCAACCACATGAAAACAGTCGACCCCCGCAAACCTAGATTTAAAAAAGGTGATTTTGTACGCATAAGTAAATATCGTGAATCATTTTCCAAAGGTTATACACCCAACTGGTCAACCGAAATTTTCACAATCTATAAAGTCAAGCTGACCAATCCCACCACATATCTTTTACAAGACGAGAGTAATCAACCGATTCAAGGAGCTTTTTACACTGAGGAACTTTTGAAAGTGAAACACCCCGACGTTTATCTCGTTGAAAAAGTATTGAGAAAAAAAGGAAATAAGGTTTTGGTGAAATGGCTGGGATTAGATAACTCGCACAACTCTTGGATTAATAAAAATAATGTATTGTAAACTAATTTTTTAAATAAAACATAATAATTACTTCATATCTTTTATTATAAACTTTACATCTATGTATTACATGTGAAATAGGATTGATAAATTTGGCGGCTTGTTGAATTCGTTGCTTGAAGCGTAACTGATCGAGATATCTAGCTTGCCAATCGTTTTTTCTTGCCGCATGATATGCATATCGCCAGACATATAGAACATGTATTTTGTTAAAGTTTTCATTAAAGCTGACTTTTTTCATCTTGTAGTAATTCAGGAAATCTGTAAATTACTTCAAGACCTAGGTTGTATGTAATTGGATTGATTTTTTTGATTGGTTGTAGAACTTCTAGTGCTGTTTTCGGAGCATCTTGTGATTTAGTAACAGCCAGTTGTAAAATTTTCATAGTTCCTAAAAACTGCTGGTTTTTTAATGTTTCAAAGGTGTCCTTTATTAGTGGTAATATCTTCCACAGCTCGGATATACTTGCAAACCCCAAACAAATACTAGCGTGTCCAGTAAAAATTTTTAGCACTTTATTCTGCTCAAACTTTTGAAATTGAAGCCAAAAATAGCCCGCATCTATAGGGTCTAGGGTTTCCGCTGCAGTGAAAAAATTGTCAATCAAATCCTTGAAACATATTAATTCCTCCCATTCCTTTTCGTAAAAAACTATATAATTATTCCTGTTCCCTGAAATTATTACACAAGGAGTGCACTCTGCTGATAAACACACTGTAACAAACTTTGACTTTGACTGATTCAAGTCAAATCGACGCTCCCCCAAAAACACTTCCTTTGGAACCATATTTGAAGACATTTCCCCACAACTAACAAGACAAAACTATGCTCGGTATGGTTTCTTCATGACTTTTTATAGATATGTGAAAGTGGTGGGAGAAATTATGCTAGTATTGGAATGGATGGGGAAATCTATAAATAGTTATAGCAAAATGAATTTGACTCACACCATCAATATGTGTTTAGAAGATTTCTCCGATTTATTATCATTGTATGACTACCGCTTGCAATCATTCAAAAATTGGACTGGTAAAGTTTCTCCTATAGATTTGGCGTTAGCGGTTTTTTTTTATGTTTGTTATAGTGACATATCTCGTTGTTTTAATTGTCATGTGGAAATTCATGAGTGGTTATCCGAAGATTGCGTTCATGAAGAACATTTAAAATTTAGCCTAGACTGTAAGTTTGCCAAGATGATGAAAACATCAATCAAAAAAAGAAAAAACAAGATGGATAACACAAGACGTTGGAATACTCTACAAATATTTAATACAACTCTACCAATAAATTTGTTTTTACTTGCTTATATTATAATAAATGATTTGGTGGTGAGACACTGAATAGTGCTTTCATTTGCGCATGCCCTAGCTACTCTTGTTTGCGCATGTCTGAAATTTTATATATAATACGTTTAAACGCTGCAAAACGTATCATACCCAAAACTGTAGTGCAATAAAAGAAGAAAGTATGGATAGTGATAGTCTTTCGATTTTGCGGTTTTGTTAGAAAACCAAGAGGATAACAGAATCGATGACGATAGTGGAAGTGAAGTGGATTCTGTTATCAGTTCCTGTACCTCGGAACAGGAACATGATACAGGTTCCACTATTGATTTCAAATCGTTTCATATTGAAACAGTGGATAGTCAGAAATGGATGAATGCCAGTTTTGGAAAACCGCTCTGGGTGTTACAGTACTACTATTCCATGACTCATCAACGACTATGTACTTGTTGCTTTTTTGATGTGACCAGCGGGCTCAATTTAAACGTGGAATCTCAACATGTCAGCGAGCATTTCACCGGACCTGCTGCAAATTTACCAGACTCATGTTTTAAATGTACCATTTGTGAAAGAGATCTATTTGTATATTGTATAGTTGATTATTGTTCTTTGTGCAACAACAAACATTTCAACATCAATGCGCCATAAATTTGTTTTAATTCAATTGTATCTTTTTGTATTGTTCAAAAAATTTAAAATTTTTGAAATTTAGTAACACATCCAGTACTGTGGATTTTATTTCACTACAATTTTAATAGTAATGCAACTTTATATTCAATTCATTTTAATATCTATTCAATTGTGTCTTTTTATATTTTTCAACATAAAAATGTATGACATTAGTCACATATCCAGTACTGTGGATTTTATTTCACTACATTTTTGTGTTTGATCGAATAAAATACTACATTTCATATCATCTTTAATTTCCACTCCGGTCCTGTGCTTTCATAACTGTTTTACTAACAGATTCAAGAATTACGATCCGATGCCTGACACGGTAAAAAAGAAGAAACTCGTTTCACGCTTACAAAAGAAATGGATATCCGAGTCTTGCTAAATATACTTTAATGTACGAGGATAAATTAGTTATGATACTTTATTTTATCTCGTGAATGAACAGAAATTGTATGAGATTAATTGCTTCAGCTGGGTGTATAGGGAAAAATAAGTCATAATTAGTTGTTAGTTTATTTTATCGCATAGCTGAAATGCAAAATATATAATTTAAATGTTCAACAATTTTTGATTTTAGCGTCCAATTTTTCTAATAGAATTTTGGCTGTCAAATATTTTTCTTGTGTTTTTCTCTCTTCAACTTTCAATTTATTTTCTCAAATATACTTTCACTGGGTGTATAGGGAAAAATAAGTCATAATTAGTTATAATATGATAGTTTATTTTATCACATAGATGAAATGCAAAATATATAATTTAAATGTTTAACAATTTATTAATTTAACAATTTTTGAGTTTAGCGTCCAATTTTTCTAATAGAATTTTGGCTGTCAAATATTTTTCTTGTGTTTTTCTCTCTTCAACTTTCAATTTATTTTCTCAAATATACTTTCACTGGGTGTATAGGGAAAAATAAGTCATAATTAGTTATAATATGATAGTTTATTTTATCACATAGATGAAATGCAAAATATATAATTTAAATGTTTAACAATTTATTAATTTAACAATTTTTGAGTTTAGCGTCCAATTTTTCTAATAGAATTTTGGCTGACAAATATTTTTCTTGTGTTTTTCTCTCTTCAACTTTCAGTTTATTCGATTCGATTGATGTTTTCACTATACTTCTTTATCACTATAACTCACTAAAAATTTAAACAATTGATTCAATTTTGATATTAGCAAAACTCTTTTATTTGATTCGATTATTGTTTCTAATATATCACTATCCTCACTACAGATTTAAACAGTTGAGCGATTCTGCAATTTTTAGATTAACATCTAATTTTTCTAATAGAATTTTGGCTGTCAAATATTTTTTCTCGTATTTCTCCATTTTTAACTTTAAATTTTGTCGCTGCGCGTAACCTTCACTTAAAAATTTTTTATTCGATTCTATTAACATGTTCACATTTTCACTATACTTATTGATCATTGTTTCCAATTTTACTTGATCTACGCCATCTTCGGCAACTCCTACAGCACTATTGAAATCATCCTGTTGAAACAGTTGCTCTACATCGAACTCGTTTTCTACAATCCCATCCATAGATACGTCGTCATAATTACAATTTCGTAATGTTTGTGTTTCACCTTCTATTATTATTACGTCGTTTGAATTATTTGATAAACAATCATCATTTTTTGTGGCTGACAATATTTGGTAATTGTTTCCTGAAGCTTCCTTTTTGATCACCATTGGTATACTTTTTTTACTCATCTTTTCGAATCTTGTTTGCTTTTTTGTTCTCCTAAGCTCACTAATTATATTTACAATTTTTTGTTGTTTTTGCATTTCATCTATGCGATAAAATAAACTATACTTTGAGCGCAATATTTTCCTCTTATATACCGCAAGGCCAGAGAGATAGGAGTAGGAGGATTCCTTAAGAAGATTTGAACGAGTTTTAATAGTAAACCAATTAATTCTCAGAGCTGTACATCTTCCTATAAATTTCTGCTTTTAAAATTATATGCGGGTCTAGTCGACGATACTTGTTTAATAAAATTTATTCTTCAATTAGTTTTAAAGGATGCGTGTTTGAACGACTTTTTAATATGTTCGCTTGTAGCGTTTCTCGATTTATGGATTTTTTTGTTTCATAATTATATATCTCGCTGAATTTACGATATGCGGGTAATCAAGAATTTACTTTAATCATGTGTTAGTTTCACAGGACAGGTCTTTGAACAACTTTTTAATATGTTCGCTTGTAGCGTTTTTCGATTTATGGATTTTTTTTGTTTCATAGTTATATATCTCGCTGAATTTATGATATGCGGGTATTCAAGAATTTACTTTAATCATGTATGGGTTTTTTTGTTTCATCATTTTCGCAGTTCTACCCGTCTATAAATTTATGTTATTACATATGCGGGTACTATTAATGGATATCTCATTTACAATATTCTCAAATCATTGAAGACGGTAGAAAATGAATTTGCGTGTTTTCAAACCATATGCTGTTCTACTTGAAGAAACTTGATTAATAGACTACGCATGCAATACCTCATAAAGAATGTTCAGTTGTTTTGTATAATAACTATGAATACA